>CANSZD010000313.1:1512500-1988067 GCA_947648045.1 Beta corolliflora
TGCAGCCACCAGTATGCAGATTTAATTGAATATCTTCCATTCTTAGTAAGGCGCCAATATTCTTCATCAGTACATGGGATATTTGGGAGATCCATGGATAAAATATGAGCAGCTGCATTAAGTGTAAAAGTTCTACGCACGTAATCCAAATTCCAACGCCCATCTGAAATTAAATCAGAAACTAAAAGAGGAGAACTTTCACATAGTATCCCTCGTCGAACAGGAACATCCCGTAATTTAGGCAGCTTGCCATTAACCCAAAACCTATCGGTAATGAGAGTAGATTGTCCATTACCAATAATGACACCAATCCCCTGCTGTAAGGACGTCGCAGAAGTCATCAAACCCCTCATACCCCAAGAAACTGGTTTTCCTTTCCAAGATTTATTACAAACATCCACAGGAGAACCACCATACTTACCACGCAGCACTAGGCTGGCCATACTTTTAGGATTATAGTGCAGATGCCAAGCTTGTTTAAACAAATGGCAGTATTTAGTTTAGTACATTTCTGAAACTTAAACATCCTTGTGCTTTATGTAATTGTAATAGTTGTTGCTTTTTCCAATAAATCGGGCGAGTTTCTTTGCATCCACCCCAGAAAAACTTCAACAGGCATGAATTGATAGAAGCTAGGATCTTCTTAGGAAGAAGATACAGAGACATGACATGTGAAGCCATAGCAACAAGCACAGAGTTGATAAGTAATAAACGTGCTGCTGTACTTAAAGTAGAAAATTGCCACGATGAAAGTCTTTTTCTTAACTTTTCAAGAACAGGAACTAGAAGACTTGCCATCCACTTCCATTGGACAACCTAGATATGCATCAACCTGTTGTCGACTTGTCACCCCAAGTGGTTTTCTCAAAAACCGTACAAAAGTAGAAGGAGTATTCCTACTAAATTTGACAAAAGACTTATCAAAATTTACCATTTCTCCCGATAAAAAACAGAATTCTGTAATTAACCTACGTACAAACTTACAAGAGTCTGGTGTAGCTTGAAAGAAAAAAAAAGTGCGTCATCTGCAAAAAATAGATGAGAAATCGTGGGGGGATCTACGACTTATCTTAATTCCAGGAAGTACACCATCATCAGCCGCCACTTTAAACCTACGCCCAAGGACCTCCATACATAATACAAAAAGAAAAGGAGATAACGGATCACCCTGACGCAAACCAACAAAAGGTTTAAAAAAAGGAGAAGATACCCCATTTACCAACACAGAGAAACTCACTGATGAAATACATTCCTGAATCCAAATGATACACTGTTGAGGAAAGCCCATAACTGACAAAACCTTCAAAAGGAATGACCAATTTATTCTGTCGTACACTTTATTTAAGTCCACTTTTAAAACCGCATGAAACTTTGTCCCTGATCTTTGGTGATTTAACCAAGTAATAATCTCATGTGCCAGAAGACTGCTATCAGTCATACTTCTCCCTGGCACAAATGCATTTTGCTCCGCCCCAACAAGTTCTGGCATAACAGACTTTAACCTATTTACCAAAACCTTAGCTATAATTTTGTAAGTAGTATTACAAAGACTAATCGGGCGAAAATGGTTGACAGAATGAGGATTGGAAATTTTGGGAATAAGAGTAATAAAGGTTTCATTCATAACAGGCAACAGATGACCAGAAAGAAAGAAATCCAAAACTCCTTTGCAAATCTGAGGCCCCATTATATCCCAAAATTGTTTAAATAAAAGTGGTGGAGCACCATCAGGTCCGGGCTATTTTAGAGAATGCATATCAAAAGTGGCCCTCTTAATTTCATCAATAGTAACCGGTAGCACAAGGGAGTTCTGTTTATCCACTGATAATACCGGTAAATCATGAAAACCAGTGCTCCAAAACTCCTTCTTGAAAAAAGGGCCCATTGAGAGGATCCGGTATAGCAAATAAATTTTTAAAGTGGCCCACAAAAGTGTTTGAAATTTCAATAGGCTTCATAGTCCACTGACCATCAGCTAATTGTAAAGCCCGAATATGATTTCCTTGTTGCCTAGTTTTAACACTTTTGTAAAAAAAAGAGGTACCCAAATCCCCCAAAAAGTCCCATCTAGATCGCATACGTTGGCGTCAATAAGTCCATCGTAGGTGGGCTTGAGTTTTTACCCAGTTTCGAACAGAAATGGCATTATTTAAATTAACCAAGGGAAGGCCTGGACTTTGGGCCTCCACTAGCTGATTATCAAATTGATTCCATTGAATGCCATGCAACTGTTTATAATCCAAGCACCATTTTTTACAATTCTGACACACCTTCCCGATTTTATTTTGTAACGCCAATTAATCAGATCCAAACATAGGAGTAGCCCAAGATTGTTGTATAATCAACCGAACTTCCTCAAAATCTAAACACCGAGCCTCAAGCTTATAGGGTCTTTTTCTTATTGGATCCGAAGGAGTTGAGTCCAAAATAATGGGCCCATGATCCGATAAGAAAATTGGTAAATTATTGATAAAAGCGTTAGGAAATTGCAGACGTCATTGATCATCAGAATAGGCTCGGTCCAAAGTTTCTAAAATAGTATGGGGAGTCATTCTGCAGTTGGACCAAGTAAAAGGAGGCCCATGAGAAGGTATATCCAGCAAACCCATATTCATTTTCCAATTCACAAAATCAGTTAGGCCCAAAATATGTTTTTTTCCACCCATTTTCTGATAGGAGTACTCAACTTGGTTAAAATCCCCTAATATAACCAAGTTTTGCTTATCTTGTATGCAACAAGATAACTCTTGCCAAACATTAGCTCTATCAGCTAGATGTGGAGCACCATAAATAAAAACAACAAAGTACAACAAGTCCAACTCTTTAACACTACATAAAATAAAGTTAGTCTTAATTACAATAACTGAAACCTCCATTGAAGGAGACCAAGCCAAAAAGAGACCCCCCTTTTGCCCTACCACATCAACACCACATGATTTAGAAAGCCCTAAACGACTGAAAATTGGCACTAAATCTTTAACAAGACAAAGGGTTTCTTGTAGAAAAACAAAATCTAAAAAGTAGACTTTTAGTAGATGACTAATATATGACAACGTCGGACCCTCCGCCAAAGCACCCCGACAATTCCAACTAAGTAATTTCATGCACCCCCTGAAGGCTGAGTCTGGTCAGTCGTACCACCAGTTGCAAGTTCAGATTCAGAGAGGATGTCAACTTCATCATTTAATCCAAATCTGAACTTGATCTTTCCATCAGCTCGTCCATGGTAATCTTTCTGGATCTTTTTCTTCTTTGCTTCCATTCCAACAGAGGACCCTGTCTCTGGTAAGGTATTCAAAAATTGACGTTTTGAACCAGTAGAAACCAAAGGACCCAATTCTGTTGCTTAAATACCAGTAGCGCGCCAACTTCCCTTTCTAGACTTAGAACGCACCCTGCGTTCTCGGTGAACCTGTTCAGTAGATTTTCGAAAACGAGACGAAGAAATTTTCCCCTCAACCAAAAGCGGAGGAGAGGAATTGAGATCCAAATTCTCCATCTCCCCTAAAGAAAAATCTGAAGCAGGGGAAAAAAACTCCTCATCCACAATGTCAGCATTAGTCATAACAACGTCCTGTGCTGTCAACCAGGACGGGCCCAAGCAAGAGGGTCCAACTCCATCCTCATGTGGACTGAAAACATTGGAAAAAGAAGGGAACAAGCTTGGATTTACCAAGATAGACCTTGGTGCAGGGAAAGAGAACTTTAGATCGTTGGATTGGGTTTCCTGATAGATTGGGTTTGGGTCATTTTGAGATAGTGGCTAAAAAGGGGTCCAAAAGCGGACAAAGTGGAGCAAGAAGTCGATCATTGTGTGTTAAAGAAAGCCAATCCTCCGGACCAACTTGAATTTGGACAGAATTTGCACCTGATAAGCCCAAGTATTTTTGGCCCACATCATACTCCATGTTAAAACAAGAAAGGTAGAAATTTTGAAGAGAAGGAACAGGAAGAGAACCTTCTAAACCAGAAGGGGAAGGTAGGACCACAGAAGGAAGGAATGTGGGAAAAATGACATAAGGAAGACTACTGTTATATAAACAAGAACTAGGTGAGGATAATAAATGACATAAATGAGAACCCCACCCACCCCAACCATCAAAAAACAAAAGGACTCTATTAACCTCCCCGAAGTCAAAACCCCTCAGATTCACAATATTATCAAACAAACCGAAACCCAAGACAAAGGGGGTAGAAGGGACAAATGGGTTTTTCAAGAAAGCGAAATGGAAGATAAAGATGCAAAACACCTACCTGGAGAGTCTATGCCCAGAGGACAAACATTTATACCCTCGAGCCGTAAACTAAAGAAAGTGGAGCATAAGTGTTTTGTAGGTAGTTCATTGAATACCAACCGCCTCTTTGAACCTATCAAAGCAGAAGAGGAAATCAAATTTTGACGGTTTGCTGGATGAATATCCGGAAAATGACCATTGTTATCTCTACGACGTGGACCATCCCTACACTGCCGTTTAACAGAAGTTGCACCATCATCCCCCGTATTAGGATCATGACCAGTGTCACTATCACGAGATTCCGAAGCAGGAGATCTTTCCTTTCGCTTAGGACGGTTGGATGGCCCAGGAGCATCCGGATTAACTGATGCATGAGATTCATCCGGAGGTTCTGAGGGTGAAGACTTTGAATTTTCCGACGATGAATCCAGTAGCCCTGAACTACCATTAAGCAAGTCAAGGATCATAGTCCTATTTCGCTCAGTACGTGCTAATCCTATAACTTTATTAGAGTATAAAGAAATAGGACAAGGATCAACAAAAACAAATTCAGGGTCCTCACACTGAAATTGCAAAACACGAAGCAAAATCCTGGTGAACTCTTGACAAGGATCTTCGACACCGATTCTGCTTATGCCCAACTCGCCCACATCGTTTACAATGCACAAAAACACCTTCATAACGGAAAACCACCCAAGATGGTGACAAATTTTCCTCTTGGAAGTAGAACCCTGGAATAAGAGGGTGATCCAAATTCACCCTAACACATGCCCTCAGATGAATAGGTGGATCTTGAGATCTAGTAGCATCATCAAAACACAAAACCCTACCTATCTGCATGAATGCTTTCTTAGCAATCGTTGGTTGAGCAAATAAAAAAGGCAACCCTTCAATTCTCACCCAAAGTGCTGCCTCCGGAGATCGTAAATCCTCCAGCGATTTATTATAACGGAACCCAGAAAACGTGATAAGCGCACCTTGAAAGCATGCAAAACCCTTAACAAGCATCGCCTGTCTATCTTCATGATGATTACAGAGAAAAAAGAACAGCTTTCCCACTTTGCGAACCACAATTTCAGCTCTCTTGATCCAAAAGTTATCAACCCATACTTGCAAAGTGTGAGCATCAAACTGCCTATAATCTCTAACCTGGGCCAGGGCCGTCTTGGATATTTATAGGGCCCTGTTCTAAAATGGAAATTGGGCCTTTTTCCCCTTAGTGAGAGAAAAGGACAACAATTTTTTATACTAATTGATGGATTGATTTTATTTTTGATAATTATGAAAAAGTATTGATGACAATACTAAAGAGTAAAGTTAAAGATATGGAAGTGTTGAATTTTAAAACATACACATCAAATTGAAAGAAACTTAATTCTAATATGGTTTTATATTAATGAATGAATTTCTATTGTAGATGTATGTATGACTTTATATTAATGAATGAATTTTCACTTAAAAAAAAGTGTTGAATTTTTGGTGGAAGAGATTGAGGAAGATGATAGGGGATAGCGTGAATTACGGAGTCCGGAGATGAAGATGTCGAGCATTTGCCATTTACTATTTAAAAAGCATCATATTTTTCAAATTGGGCCCTTTCAAATAAAACCATTTTTTTTGGCATGGGGGCCCTGTGCGGAAGGGCTCTTTGCACACCCGCAACTACGACCTTGACCTGAGCAACAACTGCTCGTTTAAACTGATAAGCTTCTGTAATTTGATCCTGATCAGATCCCTGAATTTTAGGACCGATACGACGAAGAGCTTTGCCAGTAGAATTGAGAAATAAGTCCATACTGGCACTACAGCCAAAATAAGACCAAGCTTTGTGTTTGATTTGAAAAGGTTTAAGCAAGAAACTAAAGAACTCTAAGCGGAAAGAGACAGGAAAGGAACAAATAAACCTAAGTAGAACAAACAGAACATGCAAAATAAACTCACGCGTGTCACTAATTAACTGAGGTTAATGACAAATTGCACTCAAGAAATTCAACATAGAGACGTGTTTCTAAGGTGAAGATCTTAACAGGAGTTGACTCTCAAAGTAGAGAGGCTCTCTTTTTTTCTTGTAGAGAGAGTTTTTTTTTTATCAATTTGTTAAGACTAAGTTATCCTTCATTTCTACATAAACTTTCCAAAATACCCCTACTTTTCTTTCAAAATATATGCCCTTATTTATTGATTTGCACCATTTCAAGGAACATTTATTGCTTTTAAATTTTATTTTAAAGGAAAAAGAATATAAAAAACTAGTTCCAAGACAAAAGTACCAAAAAAACACTTATTTAAATATATATACTTTTGGGAAATCCTACAACTCCTTTCATTTTCCTTAATTCTCGTGAAAAATGAGAAGTGAGCACTATATTATGGGATGGAGGGAGTATATAATATATATAGAATAAAGTTCACAAGAGAATACTTCTTAGTTGAGAACATGAGAATAGTAGAACTATATACAATCTGAATACTTGTTGGGAAACGTAATTTAAGGTGATAAATTGTAGTGTAGCTATCAAATGTTATATTATTGAAAAGTAAATGTGATAGAGGTATCTTTTTATTAAAAAAAAAAAAGAAAGTTGGGTATCTTTTATTGATAGAATATGGATAAAAAGTGTAAGAAAACTAATATAATAATTATGGCACCATGCTAAAAATAAAAGTGATTATTTATATAATTTATATGAGACTATTTTAAGAAGATATCTAAGAGTTTGGATTATTCATATCAATTATTTGGATCAAAATGTCATTCTTTTAATATATTATGGCACCAATATTACTTAAAAGAAAATGCAACGTGATTTATCGTCACATATTCAATACAAAATCTCAAATTTTAAAATGGAAGTAACTTTTTGTCCTAACGAGAACCTATTTAAGGTTAAATGTGACTCCTCGTCTAAAATTGACATCTTTTACTCTAAATATGACCCTTTTACCTTTAAGAATTACCCCCTTCTCCTAAGGCTAAAAGTGACTCCTTTAACTTTAAAAATGACCACTTTTAGCTGGTCATATACTGATTATGATTTCTTACTAGATGCATCATATTGACTTTTTACATTATTAAGATACTAACTTTGACCATCTTTAATTACTAATATGTAAAGATACATGTCATTATTTTTGTTGTCATTGATTTAATCTTAATGTATATTTTTAAACTATTACTTCCTCCGTATCACAATATTTGCAACACTTTTCAAATTACGGACTCCGAGGCAATTTTTCTTAAGGGGTGATTAAAGTATTGGAGAGAGAATTAATTAAGTGGTGGGGGCCTAAAGTAATGGTGGAGTTGTAGGGAGATTTTTGGGACCACCAAAATTTTGAGGGGGAAAATAAAGTACTGACCCACGTGCCCCCCCTTTTTTTTGATGGGTCAGTACTGCTGGTGGTGGGAGGGATGATTTCCCTCCAACATTCCAACCCAAAAGTTCATTTGTCCCCCAAAAAAGCGTAGAAGCTGTGTGGGAAAAAGTAGAGGAGGGAAATTTTGCCTCCAAAACATAAAAATACTAAAACTGCACAACTGACCAAAAAATTAAGGAGGGAAATTTTACCTCCAAAAATAAAGTTAGTTCCACCATAACATACACTTTGTCCTTAAGTTAACTGCACTATATAAGGACCAACCCAAAGAGGCAGCCATTAATGTTCACCAACCACAAAATCACCAACAATTAAGATGAGTTTGTAAACCAAAAAATTAACCTCCTAAATTACACAGCACACACAGCACTAATTTGTTCATTACCATCACCAAATCAGCAAAAAAAAAGCAAAAAATCATCTTCTTCATTTCCAGATCTGCTTGGGGCAAAATGCAAAATCAGTAAGATGATGGGTTCTTCAGTGTTGATCAGTTGTCGAAGGTAGATGACCCATACAAATGCACACAGTTAAAGAGGTTCAAGATCAAAGCTATGTTTATGGCAGTCAATTCAAGGCCATTGTATGACAAAACAAGGTGTGATGATCCATAATGGCAAATTTAGTATCTACCCTTTTTTGGAAAGGGTTGCAGCAAAAAAAAAAAAAAACAGAGTTGCAGGTACTATTAAGACCAAACCAATAGAGAGAATAACCCAAGTGGTCATCAGGGATGTGATTATCAATCAAGTCATACCAGCAATCATGAGAAAATAACCTGCTCATCTCTCAAAAAACATCATCATCCAACAAGATAATGCAAGGCCACACATTAGTCCAACTGATCCAGCTTTCATGGAAGCAGCCACAAGGAAACGGTTCAACATCAAACTGGTATGTTAGTCCCCCCCAGTCCCCTGATCTAAACATTTTAGACATAGGTTTCTTTAATGCCATACAAGCATTGCAGTATAGGTCATTTCCTAAGAACATTGATGAGTTGATTGAAAAAGTGCAATCATCATATGAGTTCTTAGATCCTGAGCTGTTAAAGTTCGCATGGTTATAACTACAATACTGCATGGTTGAAATTTTAAAAGTGAAAGGGGGAAACAACTACAAGAACCCTCACCATGGGAAGTTCAGATTAGAAAGGTTGGGGATGCTACCAAAGAATGTGACAATGGATCAGGAACTTATTGATGATATAGTGGACTACTTGGATGACAAGGTCAAGTTGGTTGAAGATGATCCAATGGAATTTTTTGAGGTGGATGTAGACTAGTGGGTTTTTGTGAGAGGGTGTGATGCATGGAAGAAGAAGGTAGATGTAAGTTTTTGTTTTCACTGCTACATTACAAGGTTGACTGCTGCATAAACCTTTATCTTAGTGTCAAAATTGATATGCATTTTTTTTGTGTACGTTGAAATAGGATGAACAACAACTTTTTGTGTTTTTAAATGGTTTAGGTAGATGAATACCAACTTTTGTGTTGGTAATTGGTATGCATCTAAAGTTAGGTAAGTGTAGGCTCTATTGTATAGATTACAAGTATGCATATCAACTTAGGTTTGTAGATGCAATCAAGTTTATGTAGTGAATTTAATTTTCAGTTTGTGTTGTATGAAAAAAGTGTGGTCAATTTTGTTCCTACATTAATCCATCAGGGATATGGTGATTTTACTCATTAAAAACAGGGTTTGTTACCTCAACAGAGTAAACTCTGGAGCAAATCAAACCTTGTTTTGAGAGTAAATGAGTTCCTTCATCATTTGGATTTAATGGTGAACAGGGGACTCATCACTACAACTCTAAACATCCAATAAAGCAGGTGGGAAACCAAATTCACATCATGGATCATTGAATGCACTTCACACAACCATATAAAATTAGCCAATGTATAATTAGCTAACATAGCTCATCATTTGCCCTCTAATAATCCATTAGGGGTATCTTAATTTAACTCATGGAATACAAGGTTTGTTACCTCAACAGAGTAAACTCTAGAACAAATCAAACCATTAACATCATTAGCCAACAACCTCATCATACTAACATGGGTCAATCAACCTCAGCACACAATTGAGGGACTCATGACAATTGGGCCATAGAAATAAGGGACAGTCAATAATCAACCTTTAACATCATTAGCCAACAAACTCAGCATACTAACATGGCTCAATCAACAAAGTGAGGCACAAAGTTCAGGGACTCATCACAAATAAGCCACATAATTTAGGATTGCAAGCAACAACAAAAATGATCAAAAGAGTTAAAGGAGTAAGAAATAACCAAATTATGCTGTGGGCAGATGTGGGACTCAATCACATGTACTGCTTCCTGAATCCTGGGACATGTCCCTTCATGAATTGCAACAAATCAGGATCCCATTCATCCTCATCAATTCCAGTCCATGGGTCAATCCTATTCTTCCGGGTCTCACTATGTTTCACAGGAGGGAGTGGAGTGGCGCTCCACTTCATTTCTTCTTCTGGCAAATCAGCTAAAGTAAGCTTCCTATTCCCTCTACCTCTTTTGATCACTGGCTGGATTGCTGGCAAAGCAAACACCACAACCCTTTTCCCACCATCCCTGGCCAGCCCCTTCCCTTTATCCACAACAACCTCCTTCCTTTTACCCTCATTCTCGCCCCCCTTTTCCAGTAACTTGCATATCTCACTGCAAGACCTCAGCATATAGGGCCTACGAACAGAAGAACTTCCCTGTTTCTTCTCCTCCACCACATCATGCATCACTTCATCATCAGCAATTTTTCCTAACTTAACCATCCTCTCCAAAAACCCTAATTTTTCTTCTTTGTCCTCCTCACAGTCGATATCAATAATCTCCATCTCACCCTCAAACGACGAGTCATCGTTAAAAGTAAAATCCTCCAAGATCTGACAGTCACTATCCTCTTTCACGTTTTGCGCGGCCAAATTCGGTGGTAATTTAGGCCTCGTCTCCCCCAATTGAAACCCCTCCATCAACCCCAACTGCTCATCCAACGCAGATTCAAGCGCCTTCTTTACGCTGGGACCCATATGATGTTCAGCACCCCCAGATTCATACAAACGACGAGGCCAAGGAGATCTACGCTCGAAGGAGTCGCAGATGTCCTTGATTAACAGTGTTTCACCATCGTCATCAGTCTCGAACAACGCATCAGTCAAGGGACTCAAATTGGGGATGAACTTTTCAGCCATAATATCAATTTGGTGTTTAAGGATGAATATGAGAGAAGGAGATCTGGGTTTGATTCGCAATTTCTAGGGTTTTTTTTGTTAGGGTTCAAGAACAGGGAGGAGAGAGAGGAGAGAGAGTTGAAAGATCGAGAAATGTGGGGGGTTGGGTTGATTTAATTTTGGGGGTGTCTTTAATTTGGGTGGGTTTGAATCTGAAAAGTGGTTGGGTTTAATGAATTATGGTGGGAATCATTAAATTGGGGTAGTGTGTTTAGGGATTTAATTAAGGACCACAAATCAGTTTTAAATTTTTAAGTAAGGGTAATGTTGTCTTTTTACCCCCCTAAACTTACTAAATAAGGAAAAGAAAAAAAGTTTTGCAAATATTTTGGAACATCCCGAAATAGAAAGTGTTGCAAATATTGTGATACGGAGGAAGTATTTAATATATATATAATTTTTAAAAATATATAATCAAACATTTTAATGGTCAAAGTTGTGCATTGGCAAGTGCTAAAATAATATTATTAAGGGCTTGTTTAAATTTTAGTAGTATTTCCCTTGAAGTTTCATTTCTTAGGAAGTTGTAAAAGTTATTTGGTTGATAATGGAAAGAAAAACTTCCCATGGGAAGTTCTACTTACCTCAATAGTAATGCATCTATTAAGGAAGTCTTGTTTGATTGCATGTAATTTGAATTGTGCCCTTGTGTTATCTATTTTTAATACAAAAATGCCTTTGTAAGTAGTATGTGTCCCGTTAGAGAAATTAATAATGATTAATTAATTTGAGTAGGTGTTAAAAAAACACGGGAGGAAACTTTCCCACCAAAAACTAGGGTTTGACTCCTTTGATTAGCTTAGTTCCTCGCCTAAAAGTTAATCTTCTTCCTTTTTTTTTTTTAAAAAAAAAAGGTTGATAATCTCCGGATCTCAAGAAAAACTTCACACACATATCATTTAACACATCAATCATCAAACACTTATCAATATCATCTATTCTTAAAACAACATGATTTCCCATATAATGTAATTTATATCTTGTCTTCCATTTCCAAAAATATAAACAACCACTGCAACAATTAGAAACAAGTAAAATCCTAAAAGCATCTTATGGGAACATGCAAAAAGGGCCTTTTTTAACTACACAAAAATCACATTTTTCATGAACTACGGGTTGTAAGTTTTTAGAACCATACCCGAGGAGGGGGATTTCACATCAATTTCCATGAGTTCAAGAATTTTGCGCTCAAAAGATTCCACCTTTAGCTAGGGTTCTTCAAAATTCAACCACCATTAAATTTTTTGCTCGTTTTTTTGGGACACAGAGAAGGAGGGGTGGAAGTTGAATGCGGGGAGGGGGCTATTTTATTTTTCTTTTTTTTTTTTTTAAAAAGCCCTCATTTCCATAAATGGTTTTGTATTAAAAATGAGACGTAAAAATGAAAAGAGAAAACTTTTTATATCAACCAAACAATTCTAATAAATAGAGAAAATTTTCAATTATCATTGACATGTGTCCAGACTCTATATACTACAAATCGTAATCTTGACGTGGAATCTACTCTTAAACACACATTGGTAATTGTAAACACTAACCGAGCAAGATAAATAATGTGGGCAAGAATGGGATAGCAGCCAAAATTCTAGGCCTCACTAGTTTAGTCCTCATCTTAGTGAACATTCCCCTCCCAAAAAAAAGTAAGTTTAATAATAACATTATAGCAAACAAATCGACATACAAACAGTAGTGACTAATGAATTCTCACCGTCAATTGCTAAAGATTTCGTCTACCTCTAGTTAATTTTTTGGCCACTCAACATACGTGGACAAAGTTTAATTTCGGATCTTGATTATCAATTTTATACGACTTTATTAAAATGGCATCCAATTTTCATAAAGTGCACCACATTATTCGAACTTCTAAGGTTTATAGGAAGAAAAAATGACATAGTCTATTTATTATGTTAATAATAGTTCATTCCCTAATTCTATATTTTCATCATAAAAAATATTACTATTTATTACAACTTGAAGAATTTAGTTTTAATAATCCAACCTTTGTCCGGTCTGCTGAAATGCATTATTTGGCTTACAGTCTAATAGAGGGGTCTAATGTTAGACCGGGGGGTCTCTGATCTAACTGAGGGAGTCTCTGGTCTCTCGAATGCTCATGACCCCAAAATTGAAGGTTGAGCGGGTCCAGCGGCAATTGATCTTTGCATCCGAGAGACTTCTTCCCTTGCCTCAATCTGGGACTGAGGCTGGAATTGGAGGGGTCCCCCATTTTATAGAGTGGCCAACATGGTCTTTAAGTTTTGTTATATGTTTAGGTTCAATTGGTCCGCTATCCTCTGAAGGTCAGCAGATAGAGGGGGTTATGGATGAGGGGGTCCAGCTGGCTGAGGCTGGGCTTAGGGTCTGACTGAGGCATGGAGCTCTCATGCTCTTGAGGGTCCAGGCTCTCGATAATAGGTGTAGTGAGAAGGTGGGCTAGGAATTAGCCGAGGAGCTTTACGGTTTCGGCGGATTGGCCATTTTAGCTCACTGTTGTGGCTTGAGATTGTTGTATCCCCACATACAACGCCAAACTATTTTTCCAAAGAAACTTCAATCAAGGATGAAAGGGACGACAACTAGATGCTGAGAGGGTACGAGAGCTCCGATAGGTCTGGTTACCGGTAAACCTGCAAAGTACACTGAAAAACTACCTCGGAGGTTCTTCGAGAAACGCCCCTCCGACGCTTAAGTCAGTAATTGAGGTCGAGAGAGAAAGCATTAATTGTGATGAGAGATGCTCTAACTTTTTAGGTGATAATTGAATACCTTTTGAATGATGAGACAATCACTATGTATAGTGGCTGAGAATTCCAATAAACGAGGGTAATTTGAGTCAATCAACTCCAGTTGGTGGAGGGTTGATTACCCTAGAAGTAGGGGTATTTTAGTAATTTCGTGAGAAATGGGCTGGTCCATGAGATGGGCCAACATTAAACATTTATTAGTAATGTATCCCCTCTATTTTGAATAGATACTCCATTTTGACTTGCACAATTGCGGCTCATAACTTCGACTATATATCTAATTATACACTAAAATTTTTAAAAATATTGATATCATAAAAATATACGTCTAGACAAATTTAATGACTTCTTGTATACTAACATTGGGTTATATATGAGAGTGAGGGGTGAGGGATAACTCAGTGGTTAGAGCGTCTCTCTCGGTTCCAAGAGGTCATGGGTTCGATTCTCACCCTTGGCAAGTTAGAATCCCCCTTTACTCTCCAAACTTGTCAATGTTTCTCTTCACCAAAAAAAGAATATTGGGTTATGTATATAAATGTAAAAAAATATGGCCAAAGTAGTCTTTAAATAATGCTAAAGTCAATTGGAACATTTATTTAGAAATCGAGAGAGTAAGGCCCTGTTCTTTTGGACTTATTTTCAGCAAAAATAAGTAAAAATAAGTTCAGTTCAGGAAAAATAAGTTTAGTTCAGCAAAAATAAGTAAAAATAAGTTCGAAGCAAAAATAAGTTCGAAAAATAAGTAAAAATAAGTTCGGTCAAAAAAATAAGTTCGGTTCGGGAAAAAAAAAGTAAAAAATAAGTTCGGCGAAAATAAGTAAAAATAAGTTCAGTTCAGCAAAAATAAGTTCAGTTTAGCAAAAATAAGTTCAGTCTTATCTAATGTTGTAATTATTAATTTTATTTTCAATATTACTATTAATATTGTTATTATTATTAATATTATAATTATAATAACGATGAATTTTTATCTTTTTAATTTTTTGATTTTTTGATTTTTTGATTTTTTTTACTTTTTACTTTATTTTTTAATTTTTTAATTTTTTAATTTTTAATTTTATTTATTTATTTATTTATTTATTCTTTTATTTATTTATTTATTTATTATTTATTCTTTTATTTTTTTATTTATTATTAGTTATTATTATTTATTATTATTTATTATTTATTATTTTTTATTTATTATTACTATTATTATTTATTATTATTATTATTTATTATTATTATTATTATTATTATTTATTCTTTATTATTTATTATTTATTATTTATTATTTATTATTTATTATTTATTATTTATTATTATTTATATTTATTTTATTTATTATTTATTTTTTATTATTATTATTATTTATTATTATTATTATTATTATTTATTATTATTATTATTATTTATTATTTATTATTTATTATTTATTATTTATTATGTATTATTACTATTATTTATTATTATTATTATTATTTATTTATTATTTATTATTTATTATTATAAAATAATAAAAAAATAATAATAAGTATTGATAATATTATATTAATATTTATTGATTATTATAATAATAAGTATTGATAATATTATGTATACAGTTTAATTCAGCAAAAATAAGTTCAAGTTCAGCAAAAATAAGTTCAGTTTAGCCAAAATAAGTTCAGTTCAGCAAAAATAAGTAAAAATAAGTTTAGTTCAGCAAAAATAAGTAAAAATAAGTTCAGTTCAGCAAAAATAAGTTCAGTTCAGCAGAAATAAGTAAAAATAAGTTCTCAGCAAAAATAAGTTCAGTTCAGCAAAAATAAAATAAGTTCAGTTCAGTTCAGCAAAAATAAAATAAGTTCAGTTCAGTTCAGTTCCCAAAATAAGTTCAAAAAACAGGGCCTAAATTACTAAAATGGCCTATTGTTTGCCAAAAAGGAAGTCGTAGGCTCGGGGCGGGTGTGACCAATGAGCTAGCGGCTGCGCGCGTGAACTAGCCGTTTGTGGCATATGCAAATAATGCAATTGCAAGATATTCTGTACCCACAAAGTCCAAAGTTGTATGAAGATCCAACTTAAAATATCTTCCCTTTTGTGCTTTTTAAGATTCCTCTTTTTACTTATAAAGACTGACGGAAGAACCCCCTTCTTTCACTTCTCCTTTAATTGTCTTTGCTTTCTAGTTCTGCAATGAATTGTCTTCAAAATTTCCCCAGGTAAACACTTAAATTTGTTACTCTCAACTTTAAATTAATGTTTCCCGGTTTTTTGGTTTTATTTTTGTTGGGTTTGTAATTGTTTTGATTTTGTTTGTTGGGTGTTAATTAATGATCAGGTGTAATGCATTGCCATTTGAGTTCTTCAAATCCCATGAAACTAAGTGTTCAAGCTTTGTTCATATGCTGGTATATTTCCTCTTTCACAAAAAATTTACTGTTATAATATTCTTGATTTCCGCCTAAATTTTCTAGATGATGTTTAATAATTTAATGGTACAACATAGTTGTATTTGTTTGATCATTTGGGTTCTGGGTGGGTAATGCAGCCTGTGATGAATGCTAATAATCTGGATTTTCACCGGAATGTGGTTATAAAGGTTAGTAGTGAGTAGTGACCACTAGTTATAATATTCAAAGTTCAATTTTGGATGTGCATTGGTTTTAATAATTGATTTTTGAGTTCGTTATTTGTTTAAGTTGTTAATACTGGCATATTAGTCTAGTCGATGTTGAGCTCTTGTCCTACAAGAGATGGGAGGAATGTCAGCATGGAGCTTGTTGGGTGGTAATCCACATGGTTTGGATTTATCAATGGAATCTAAGTTCTGCTTGCATGGTGTTTGTTTTACGGACCTAATTGGCTTTAGGACGACACATCAATGATGTTTGTACTGGGTGAATGGCTCTCTTTACGCATCTATGCTAGTTTATGCTTACATTTTTATGGTAGATATGAAAATGAGCTATTCAGCTTGGTGTTTTTGAGAGGAGAGAGAACAGTTGGACTACTTACAAGCTATTGAAACCCGGAAGAAGCATATGGTATGGCCCTGGTGCAGCAATTTGTTAGGCTTATATCAGTATTACCCCCCTGCAGGTCCAAATTGAAAGTTGCTTCATTTAATCCCTCTGACAAAACTTTCAACTCTACTTGTATTCCCATCTCCCCTAACAAAATTGAATTTTCAGGACTGAGGCTGTGTTTTGGTAATTGCAGTATATCTCATAGTACATTTTTTTAAGAAAGTATTTTCAAATCTCTGCTTCTTGAGAGACTATATAATAAGGAATTACTTTAATGTTATCCGTCTTGAATAGAGTTTTTTTTCGGTATTTGCCAAGTGAAAAAATTCATATATCGACAGCACAAACCATTCAAATTGAACCTCTGACTATAGTTGGTGCCAAAATTTAGGTGGTCATGTGCCTTGCATTCTTGGAGATACAATTCCCCTGTCTTGGCTGGCATTACCTATTCAGTATGTTGGTTAAAAGTGATTGCTTGTGATTTTCTGTTAAAATGAGAAGTGGAAAATTTCAGGGGTGAGTGTTGAGTTTTTATCAGTTACACATATTTGAGCTTTAATATTTACAGGATAGTCTTTTTTGCTACTGTACAGGCAGTTTCTGGCTCCCAATCCAGTAATGAGATGAGTAAAACTGAAGAGGAGCAAATATCAGACGTATACAGTAATACCATGACAGAAGCAATGGGTGCTTGTAAGTTTGATCTTTCCTAGGTTCTAGTAATTTTGATGATATGCTAATCCAATGTCTATGCATAGTTCAGTAGTTGCTTCTGTATCTTTTTTGTGACTTTTGTTGCTGTATTTGAACTTTGAAGGGCTTGCTCGAGATCCATATGCTTCTTTCTTTTTATCTATGTTATCAAACAAAATAAAATAAATATAGGAGTCTTCTTTTTCGCTGTCTGCAGACTGCGGCATCTGTTTAGTGTTGTCTGTATTTTTTAACTCTTAAATCCACAGCTCTGACCTATAGGCATGAATTGGGGATGAACTATAATTTTATTCGTCCAGACTTGATAGTCGGTTCATGTCTACAGGTATATTTTCTT
This sequence comes from Beta corolliflora, assembly GCA_947648045.1. Taxonomy (NCBI): domain Eukaryota; kingdom Viridiplantae; phylum Streptophyta; class Magnoliopsida; order Caryophyllales; family Amaranthaceae; genus Beta; species Beta corolliflora. The sequence continues at coordinate 1,530,151 of CANSZD010000313.1, forward strand.
CTGCTTGTGCTTTTTTTTCCTGTTCCAGAAAATTTGGCTTCTTTAATTCGTTATCTCAAATGCAGACTCCTGCAGATGTTGACAAGCTTCGAAATATTGGAGTTAGAACTATTTTCTGTCTCCAGCAAGACCCTGATCTTCAGTATCCTTTATCTTTCTCTAATAGTCCTCTGGTGGCTTAAACTTTTAAACATAAGTAATAAAGTGAATCCTTGTATTAATAGTGTTACCTGGTTATGTTCTCTTGAGTTAGATACTTTAAAATATGTCTTTAACATATTCTAGATATTTTGGAGTTGATATCAATGCTATTCAGAAGTATGCAAAGAAATATATTGATATTGAACACATCCGTGCTGAAATAAGGTCGTTGATTTATCCATTGTTATTTTCTGCTGGGTCTTTTGAGTCTTAGACATTAGAAAGCCATACTTATGGCTATATTACATGACTCTTCATTTTTTTCATTCTTCATATGTTCCTTTGTTGGATGCTTGAAACGCCAATATTGTTTATGTATGTGGATGGTTATCATATTCGGCTTATATACAAGGTTTTGGGAAGATCGATGACCTTTTCTCTTCTGCAAGGATTAGGAAAGTTATCTTCCTTACCCTGTGAGTAACTGAGTATTAGTAAACATATGTACTAACAAACTAAGATAACCCTTATTAGCAGTCCAACTAAGGATTTACCAGGTTACAATACATCTTTGTGAAGTGCCTCAGTCACCTTAGCTACCTGTACCGTACTGCTGTTCGCTTCCTTTGCATGAAATTTATTGACCTTTCCAGAACTATTACTCCTTTCCACCTCATTTATTATTTATCAAGGTTTCTGTTTCTGCATGTAAGGTCAATGTGGTGAGATGATACCTGTTATTATTCCAAATCAATCTCATTCTGTTCATTTTATGGACAAAATATTTGGTTATAATGTGACGCGCTTACAGTTGTTGGAGCTTTTAGCCAGATTTTCTATATACACTTTGCCCTGTTAAGGTCATGGACAAAAGGCTATGTTGCTAAAGTAGTGCTTATGTTCTAGGCATTCAATTGTCATCCTGAATTTACTAGGGCCTATTATCCTGTTGTGCTTTCACAATGTCTACTTAGTTGCTATGGTTGACGAAAGTGGGTGACTTTTTGCTGGTATTTTGATTTAATGCTCTGCTTATTACAAAATTTTCTGATAGAAAAGTTTGTAGTAGACTTTTGTATCACAATATTTGGCAACGTAGCTTATGTAGCTTTGTGGAAGGGAAGCATCTGATCTTGTATATGTATTCAGCAACATGCCAACATAGCTTATGTACGTCAGGTCCTAAGTATATCTGTACCTAGCTGCTTAACATGTGTATGGTACTGTTGTAAGACGCCGTTGCATCATCAACTTAATTGAATGAAGAGACAACAATAATAATTCCCAGTATAGTTCCCATTGTTAGTGGCTTCTGTACAGTTCCATATATACCAGCCTTGACCTTTTTCATCTATTACTTTGTAACAGTAGATAAGGGATTTCGAGTCTTCTTTTAATTAGAATATCAGGCGTCACCCGAACTGGGGGAACAAGGATCTGCAGTCCTCCGCCTTACATGTGCGGCAGCAATTCCGCCAATACCAAACCAAATACAATGAGTAGTGGGTACCTGAGCTAAGCCTTGGCTAAACCTTGGAAATCCTAATGCCATAATGCCTTTCAAATCCTTCTAGCCATTATCCTACTACAATATTTCTTGCTAACAAGAACGCCCATATTGTGGCAATTCCACCCAGAGGCTAATGGGTTACTCTTAAAGGACGTCCTTGTACAATGCTCAAGGCTCTAGACTGAGTAGCAGCAGCAGCAACTTTTAGTTTATTATGAGCCCAAACGATAGATTCAATAAAATCTTGCCAATAAGCACGACCACTAAATAATAACATTAAAAGCCCATACAAAATGAGCACCTAAGACAAAGAGACCATATGTAGATAATGAAGAACCATTAAGGCTGAATTACCTCGGATGCCTGAGCCCATAAGAAATCATGGAGCCACCCGTTAACGGTAATAGAACATTGCACAAAGTTTCCTCCCCTGATTTGAGTTACCACCCCTTGATCACTTATACTACCCCAAACATGTGACTGCATTTTCCAACTGAAATGAAATGTTACTACTGAAATAGCTCTGTACATCCAAAATAGCCCTAAGAATACATGATCCCTCGCGGATACTTGGCATGTTCCCCCTCTTCCAGGTCCATCACAAGGGAAGCGAAACCCAAGATTTGCTTTATCCGGTATCAAAGGAGAGCTACAAGCAAATAAGACGCCTTTTAGAAGTATTAGTATCGTCACATGAATTGTAAAAGCATGGATGTGGTGGACCAAAAAATTTGCGGTCCTTAATGGAATGGGTAACAAAGCTACTTTGCCACCCATTGCTACTAATCCCCCCCCCCCCCCAAACGTCAAACTGGTGCTTGTTGCACATGGAGCCGTTGCACTAGGTACTAAAGCATGGGTTTTTTATCCATTGAGCGAAGATGGGTTGTAATTGTATAGTTGAATCTGGAAATATATGTTGCGGATGCCCAAATCTATATATTTCTCTTGTTCTAAACTCTCTATATTCTCTAATTTTTTTATCTTCCCTTTCTTTCTTGACGTCCTTTTAAGTTTTCCCTTTTTCTTGTTCCCTTGTCTCCCTTTGTCCCTTCTAGTTTTTTGTCATTCAAAGTAGAGATAGCAGTTTAACTTAATTGTTAGCTTTTTCCAGTGAAGCTTGTGAGGATGGAACAAGTATATGCTGGTAATTGATATGAAGGGAGGGTAACCAGTTAAAGTAAATTAGCTCTAATTGTTTATTTTTAGTGCTTATGTAGTTATGATTGAACAAGTATATGTTAGTACTTTAAATGAATGGTGATAATACGTTAATCGTTAATCCAGTGCCCTACCTTTTAAAGTTATTATGTGCAACTAGATTTTAAAAAGTATCGGTCTATTGGATCTGATTTCACTCACTCATTCTAAATGCCTAAGTATGACATTTGTTAACTTCACAGCATAAAATCTTTTGTCCACATGTTTCTGGGTGGAGTAGATATATTGTTGTCAAGTGTCATATTAGCTAAAGCTACTTATAACAATTTTGAGCTTCGCACTGCCAATATTAGCTGTATCAGGTCTTAAACCTAGCAGTAGGATGTTTCGCTCCTTTGTGTCTATCTTTTCTCAATAGGATCATTATTGAATTTGAATTCAAGGATTTCAAATGCTTAGTTTTAAATCCGAATTTCAAATGAAATACAAGTTTCCAAAGACTACCTAAGGTGTAATTCTGCATCATATAACAGTTGTGTGTTCTGTACATCTTGATCTCCCTAGACAATCCAGGGAGCGAGTTCTACTCTTGTAGGTGTTGATCTCTTGTTAGGGTTCTATATTTAGACAAAATAAGGCATTACTATTGCAATCTCATATGTTCTAGCATAATGATTTATCTTTTTGACGAATTTTGGACTAACAGTGAAATGCGACAGGGACTTTGACGCGTTTGATTTACGGACGAGGCTTCCAGCCGTAGTGAGCAAATTATATAAGGCAGTTAACCGAAATGGAGGCGTAGCCTACATTCATTGTACTGCTGGAATGGGGAGAGCTCCTGCTGTTGCTGTATGCTCTCTGAAACTTCTGCTCTTCCATGTCTACTTTTGTTCAGTACTTCTGTTTCTCTTCCAACCTCTTTTGTTCTCCGCCTAGAGTTACTGCTGGAAATCTTGCTATATCTGAAGGTTGAAATGATTATGATTATGTGAATATCTTACCATCCCTCTATCCCAAAAATAGTTTGAACACCTTACTTTCCATCTATCGTAGAATAGTTTGAACATTTCCTTTCTCGGAGGATCTAATTTGACCGTAAATGAGTCACCATGTTGTCAATTAAGGGTGAAATGGTGATGATGGCTACTAACTTACTACTCTTAGTGTTAGTTTTAGAGTCCTATGCTTATCAATTGAGGGTCCAGCATGGTTGTAGATACATAAATTTGTCTCTTTCTCCGTCCCTGCATGAACATCCGATGATGACTAATACCTCCGTCTAATTGGCCTGGATCGAAGAAAGAATAAAGAACGAGCCTAAAATTGATTTATCTGAAGTCCATTCCATATTATAGTCCATTTTCGAAAATGTGTTACAAAAATAGTTTTCCTAATCCTGTTTCAGGAAACCCATATTTTTTAGCCCAATTTTAATTAATAGAATTAGTTAATTATATTAATTGTTTTTTCAAAATAATCTGTTTCTAAAATATTTTCAATTAAATTATTTTTAAAATCAGCAATATCTCGTAATTTTAGATAAAATTTGTTTTAAAGATAACCAAAATCTTTCTAAATTGATAAAATTTCAGCAAAAAATTGTGTTTTGTTTCGATTTGGATTATTTGGCTTATTTTCTTATAAGTAGGGTTGAATTACATTGATTTTGGGGTGGGGGGGAGGGAGGGATAAAAACCATCATCTACGACTCACGAAGTACACTATGGCAACTTCACAAAAACACAGCATTCAATCCTTTAATTTCTTCTAAAACCTTCATTAAACCAATAGGCTTGCAGCACAACACAACACCAATACCCCACTTTGCAACTTAATTAAACAAAGCAAGTCAGTAATCGCACAAGATTGCACAACCAAAAAAGTAATCATAACCTATAGCTACATATATTTTTGGGAAGCATTAAAAAAAAAAAAAGCAAAGCACTTTGCAAATTACAAACTAAGACATATTGTACGAAACCAGTAGCCATCCTTTTAAAAAAATCAAACACTACTCTTCTATAGAACCCGATTAAAAGAATTTTTCAAGGATCCCGAATATTCGATCTAAGATCCGTTCATAACTAAAGCCTAGGCGAAAGCTTTTGTTTTATTAAGGATCTCGAATATTCTAAGGGTCCCTTTTTTATTTTATTACTACTGTTTTGTTTCTTACGATGTAGATTTTAAACACACTTGTGACTTGCATATAGTTTTGTTTATCATGATTCCTTTTCTTTGCAAACTTTTATTTTATGTGTGTGTCTTTATTATTTTTATTTATCTTCGATCGCGATGTTAACCACTTTTAGGTATTGCTAAATCAGACCTGCAATGTCTTATCATTACTAAATTTGATAATTTGGACAATCGGTTAGGTGTTCAAAATTTGATTGTGGAATAAAGTGGTGACTAAAAATAATATCTTTCATAAAAACCGACGTAGCATTGATGTCTTCTTTTTAGGTTGCAATTAATTAATCTTGTGTGTTAATTTTTTATTTGCAATTTAATATGCCATTAAATCTAGTAGCGACCAAATTTTGGGCAAATATGGTTGATGACCTAATTTGTAACCTTTCCCCCGAACCTAGAATTTCTTATTGTGGTTTGTGAGTTTTTCATTAAAAACTTGTTAGCAACTCTTTTCAAAAATTAAAATTATAGGTAAAAATCTTAGATGCTCATAATGGTGCTCAATATTTTGAGCTCACAATTATTCATTTACAAGAAAATTAATAAAAGGTAGTTGTGTTGAAGAAATTTTTTATACAACAGTACTTATTTGCATAAGGAAAAATTGATTCTAATAATCCAACCTTTGAGCGGTTCGCTGAATTTAATTCCATCTATTGATTATTTTTTAATAATCCTAACTTTTTGGGGTACCTTCTCAAAATAATCCAAACTATTATTTTTCTTGTCGTAACCAATCCGTTTTGGTTCTATTGTATGCAAGAAAAATATAAGTTCGGATTATTTTGAGAAGCTATTCCCCAAAGTTGGGATTATTCTAGAATAATCAAAAGGTGGGATTAAGCTCAGCGAACCGTCCAAAGACTGGATTATTAAAATCAATCTTTCCTTTGCATAAATCGCCATACGTTAGGTAGTTGCCAAGTGTAGAGCTGGTTTATCATGACCATCAGTGCATGACAACATTCAATTGTTCCAGTAGTTGTATCTGGTATCTATCTTAAAATGTTTTGCCTAACTTCCTTAACTGTTGTTACTTCCACAAGTTCACTCTGAGCTTGTTCTTTTAACTTCTTAAAAATAAACAATCAATTATTTTAGCAAATTGAATTGTATCTGCTAGAGGATGTTTGATATCTGTGTTGCTCATTGGGTTAGTACATACATGTTTGCATGTGTGTGTTTTACGTTTACCTCCTTTTTGAAAACAAACTTTTGAGACTTAATTTTCAGGATAAAACGTGAAGAATAGTGATGCAAAATTTTCTTTATACGCATGAATGGGATTTTTCTGGTATAGACTCATATGATGTTGCCTGCATCAAGGAGCAAAATTGCGGATGCGGTCGCGATTGCGGTAACGTTTGCGTTGTCGCGGAAGCGGCTTGCAACGGATGAATGGCCGAGTCTCGGCCGACACGGCGTGAATTTTCTCATAAAAATTACATTAATATGTTCTAACCTTATTTGCTATTGTTTTAGTTTGTAAAGCATTATTACAACATAATATAATCAAATCTATCAGAATATCATGTTTCATCAGCTATATAATATATTCATAAAATATTTCTGGCCAATGTTTGAAAAGAACGGATGTAACGGGGATAAAAATGTTTTGACGCGGCGAAAAGGATGTGATTTTTATTATGGCGTTCTATAACGGAATTTAACGGCAAATCCAAAATCCGTTACAGAACGGGAGAGTTTTAATTCCATGGGGCCTTAAGGTCACAGGAAGACGACCTTAAAAGACTATTTTCCTTCATTTTTGTCAAATCCTTTGTATTCCTAGTTTACTGCATTGACTCAAGTTAATGAGTGTGGGGGAGAGGGAGAGGGAGGGGGGAGGGGGAGGGAGAGGGAGGGGGAGGGAGAGGGGGAGGGAGAGGGGAGGGGGAGGGGGAGGGGGAGGGAGAGGGAGAGAGAGAGAGAGATAGAGAGTGAGAGAGAGAGAGTGAGTGAGTGAGTGGAAGGATGGAAGGAGAATATAATGTGAGGGAAAAGTAAGACTCCAAACAGAGTAACAGACGGTTAAATTATTTGCAAAACAGTTAAACTATTCACAAATACATTTCCAAACCCAGATTGATATAGGGGTAGTCAAGGAATCTGAAGCCTCAAAAGTAAGCATGCTGCGCAATATACCAATACATTTTGCAGACTGATCATAGTTTCTGTGAAGTTTTATTGTTATGTTAAGTTTGTACCTCACCTTAAAATCAGAGACGCATTTACTTGCTCATCACATCCTAATCTTAAGTTTGTGCTGCTTTCATGATTGAACTGCCTCCTGTTGAAGCTAATATTCTTATAATCTAAATCAATGATTGAATTACAGCTGGCCTACATGTACTGGATCCAAGGATATAGGCTAAATGAAGCCCACAGATTACTGCTGGTATGTGCATTGTGTTCAATTCTTTATATGTGCTGTATGGTTTTTTTTTTCTAAGCAATTACTTGATTTTACACCCTGCATTCACGAAGGTGATACATGTTATCGTGCTTTAGATGTGTAAAATTGTTAAAAAGCATTCTATATTCTAGAAGCAAGCATTAATGGTAAGCCATATAATTTCAATGGGATTAGAATCCTATGTTTTGGACCAGAGGACCAAGCATCCTGCTTTGTTAATCAAATCCTACATGACTACTTAAAGAACACAAATATTAATGAATTCTACACAAATACCTAAATGCTCAACAAAAGTTGGAATTTTGGAAATATATTTATCCGTTAATAGATTGCTTAATATTATTAGGTAATTCTGAGACGTTAAGTTTACTGAGCTTCATATATGGCAATGCCCTGGTTGTTGTGGCCATGATATTAACTATTGGCTGCAGTGAGACCACATTGTATAGGTTTTTGAGCTTACCACGATGGGGGTATAAGACCGCGACAACAGCCACAGACCAAACGTGTTGTCGGCTAAAGTGGTTTCGAGACTGGTAACATGATTGTGACGGCATTTGAAATTTTAAACCATAGTTGTGGCTTGTTGAGGAATAGGTAATTGAACTGTGGTCTCCCATTTTGAGTCTTTGTCGTACAGAGTTAACTTTGCACCTAACTGCCTCAGTTTCAAGTTAAGGCTTCTGTGAACAGTCAGATCAACCTGATCCCGTAGACTTTCTGTAAAGCCTTGTAAAGATAACTGATATTTTGAAACAGCTAGTCTTGTCTAGTATGTAGAATAAATAGAACATAGTATTGTAATGTTTGTATCAGTGATACCAGGGACGCGGGACGGAGCCACGTTTTCCGATCTGGGTCGTTCGTTCCCGATCGCGGAACAAACGCGACCATCGCTCCGTTCGCGAATCAGATCGCACTAGGATACGCCCAAATAGAAGAGGGAGAAGGAGAAACCCTAGATCTAGAAAATTCAGGTTAGTCTTTCTTCTCTTCGATCTCTCTTCGATCTTCTCTTCTTCTATTTTTCTCTTCGATCTTCTCTTCTTCTATTTTTCTTCGATCTTTCCATATTTTTTCCTTTGATCTTTTCCGGTGAGATTCGGTGTTCTCCGATCATCTCTTTTTGCTTTTTCATTTTCTTTGTGGAGCTTTCGAGGCTTCTGATATCTTTTAACTTCTTCTATTTTTCTTCTCTTTTTGCTTTTCTCCTGGTCACGTGATATGATATCTTTTAACTTCTTTTTCTTTTTTTTCTTTTTTTTTTTTTTTTTTTTTTCCTTTTTTTTCTCTTTCCTTCTCCTTTCCTTCTTTTGTTACTTCTGTTTTTCTTAGCCTATGGCTAGGTTTTTTAATTTTTTTTCAAAATACCAGTCCCTCAATTTCATTGGTATATTGTAAATAAGCAATCATAAAATCTACAGTAGCTTTCTTTTAATATTTACAGTAGCTTATGTATATTTTAATTATTATGTTCTTTTAGGTATAAAAATGTTCTATTATTAATTTTGGGTAGTATGGTGAACCTTTTTAATAAATATTTATATTATCATTTTTTAAATATATTTTGATAGGATTACTAAGAGTTCTAATATTTTAAATTTATTGAAAAAATCAGTAAAAAAATGACCCAACGTTCCCGATTCACCCAAGGTAACTTTCCCTACCCGTTTCCGTACCACGTTCTCGACTCTCCTTGTTCATTGGTTTTTGTATTTTAACTCTAGCAGAAAATTTTCTTAGTTTAGCTCCTGGGATTTTGCAAATGCTTAGGTACTCTCGGGAGCAGAATATAGCACATCTTTTTGCACATTTGTCACATATTTTGCTCACATGAGCAATATATAAAATGTGCAAAAATTATATATGCAGAAAATGTGAGAGGGAGTACCTAGTCCTAGGTGCTCCAGGGAGCACTATGAAGGCTTTGCCTGGGATTCGCTGGGTTCCCACTTCGGTCATCTACAGGTTCAGGTTTGGGAGACAGAAGAGGCACAAAATTGTGGCAAGCTACTTTTTTTTGCTATTACATGGGTGCTTTTGTTGGAAAGGATCAATAAGATTTTCAGAGATACGGTGTCTTGACTGTCTTCTTTGCGTCCCTATGAGATTAGTTGGGCAATTTAGCTTCTCTTTGAGCTCATATTAGTGAGGCATTCATTGGTTTGTCCCTTTGTAATGTCGTCTATAATTGTAGTTCTTTTTGAACTTTTTGCTCAAGTATTGTGGTATCTAGTTATTGCACTTATTCGTCCTTGTTTAATGAAATTTCTTATCTAATCTGTCAATTAAGCTGCCGAGAGTGACATTCCCGCTTCTGTGCATGGATGCCCTGTTATTTTATGCCACATAAGATGGGTAATTTATCCTTCGGGAAGATTAAAAATTTTCTCTAAAAAGGAGCTTAATTGATTTCTTGTTCATGACCTTTACTTGCAGGGCAAACGTTCTTGCTGCCCTAAATTGGATGCTATCAAAAGTGCAACAGCTGACATTGTGAGTTTTTTATTTGCCGACTTTATCTTATCAGTTCTTTCTCTACGTTGTTTAGCCTATAATAGAGCTGGCGTAATATTTTTTCCTTTTCAAAGTCCTCCAGGAATGCAGACACCCGTCACATTTCCTTTTATTTTCATAATACCTTAGTCTCTCATATTTACGCTAAGTATAATCCTAACTAAATAATGCACAACTGATGACCTAGAACCTTAATATTCACTCGATTGAATTCTTGATAGAATTTGATCTCTACCATGTCCCATGAAAATCCCAAGGTAGCTTAGTCACATAATTATGTAGTTAGTCTGTTTGCTAGTGCTTAGAAGGTTCACGCTTGACAGGCTATGTGACTGTGAGCATAGATCGCAAAGGATTCATCTTAGCATTGTGTTCATTGTAGTTTTTAGAGGTGTTCCCCTAGAATGCCGGTGACCTAGTTTACCATCCAATATTACACCTCATTTAATTCTCAATTCATGCAATATTTTGCTTTCTATGAAGATGTGAGAATGACTGGCTAAATTTTCAGAAGAGAGTTCTGGTCTTGGCTTGAATTTTGTTTTCCTCTGTCTTGCTGTCCATCTAAAGCTTACAGGTCTGAAGACGAAGCCAGTCACATTCAAATGGCACAATCAAAGTTGTACACTTGTTGAAATTGCTGGGCTTGATATTGGATGGGGCCAGGTAACAATATAAAAAAGTTAGTAATCTGTTTTTTGGATGATATGTAGATTAGTTAAACTTTCTTCTGCCATATCTTATCCATTCTTGCGCAGTGATTGTGGTTTGCCTCGGCAACTAGGTCAATCTTATAAAATATTTTTCCATCTAACATATAGTTTTAACCCAATTACTACGAGTTCAAGGATGCATTCATGGGTTGTGTTGCTTCTAGATAAATGTTACTGTCAAGCAAGTATTCTGATTTCTGACAAAATGTTTTGCTGGCTAAGTGGCTTAGGAAGAGGTATTTGTAATTCTTGCTTTTAGTCTCCTTAAGTAGATGTTTGGGGAGTTTATTTTATTTGTTGAGTAGTAACTCTTTTTTTTATGCGTCATGTAGACTCCATAGATGAGCTCATAAGACTCCCTGAAAACCTATTAGTATGTTATTCACTTCTTTTGCGGTGCCCGTGAAAAGCTAATAAAAATTATCTCTCCTTGCATTATCAGAAACATATTGAATCGCTTATGCTCATCTTCTACTTTATCATGTATTTTTTTTCCCTATTTTTGGTGTCTTTGTGCACAATCAAATACAATTTTTTATCCTAACTCATAACAATTGGTATCAGATGATGGTTCAGCTTGGCTTTTTTGCACTATTTAATAGACATCATCTGTGTTGCGCATAATGTTATAGCTCATTTTCTCTCAAGCGGGAAATTTAGGACTTACACTTGACTACTGGAGGGGTAGATTTTTAGGTACAAGTGTTATTATGCTGTACCACATTGAAAGGTTAACATAAGACCTTGAGAGTATAACCTCTCCTCTTTCCAACTGCTTTTAAGAGGAGCTATGTTCATGGGCTTTTCTCTCCTTTTTCTAACACGCCTTGCTCCTGTGATAAGGCTTTGTTCTTATCACCTTAGTTGGAATAAATTCAAATAAATACACCAAGGGCGAACAAGTTCATTTTGATACTAAAAGTAAGTTCATATACATTTTAAGAAGTTTCAGGTGAAAAAAGGAAACTTTATAGCTAGCTCATGAACCCATCTAGATTTATTCCTAGGCAAGGGACTCGAACCCCCGGCTTCTTAGCCCTTACCTCTGTGCCATTTGCGGTTTGTTTGGCATGTGGTAAACTCTTTCCTGTAATTGCTTTCTTCTTCTTTTTTAAATACTAGAGTATTTATTCCTTATCCTGGATGCTAAACAAAACATTATTGACATTTTTTTTTTCAACCTCAGAAAATTCCACTGAAATTTGATGCCGAACATAATTCATGGATTCTGCAACGAGAACTGCCGGTAAGTCATGTATAGTTATACAAAATGGAGGCCCCCTGCCTCCAGTTTATTCTTGTGTCCTTCTCTACCCCTCTGACTTTCTCTTTTTTAGAGCACCAAACTTTCTTTCATATCTCCGTAGAGTTAGAAGTATTATGTCCAGGTAGATATATATTAATATAACTTAAATGATTTGAATGTTTTAATTAGGATTATACAGTTCTAGACAAAGTTGTTCACAACTAAAAAGTTATTGAATGCATGATCAAAGGATAGGGTCTCTATCTCTGTGTCACGCTCACCATCTCTTTTAACAGGAAGGACGTTATGAATACAAGTATGTTGTCGATGGTGAATGGACTTGCAACAAGTATGAACTTATGACGACTCCAAACAATGATGGTCATGTCAACAACTATGTTGAGGTGAGTCTCAAAACATGACAATTTTGTGAATCTTGCTGTACAGATGAGTTGGATGTGTCTTTTATCTTTTGAACTCCTAGTCTATTGTATTTCATGATTCTTAGAGAGAGGATACAAGTAAGAATATATGCCTTGATACTCGAAGCAAAGTACCACATACCTTAGTAATATGCGTCACTGTTAACCGATTTAAGACAATACCACAAAGGGATATATTTGCTGTGTGCTTAATTCTTCTTTTGAACCTCAATTGTGTACATTGCAAGTCAGTTTTCCCTCAAACTACAATCTGCAGGTTATTGCTGATGATCCAAATAGTGAAAGTGCACAAATGAGGAAGAGGTTGACCGGTGATGATCCTGATCTTACCACGAATGAACGAATTAGAATACGACAATTTCTTGAAGTTTTCTCGGATCATGAGTGATGCTGATTATTTCAGTTTGTCTTGTAAAAGATTGTGAAAAACATAAATAAAGGACAACTAGACTTTTGGGCACCTCATGGTTCAGCCATGTTCGTAGTTCATACGAGTCGATATCTATGTTAATGAAGGGGTTGTTTTGTACCCTACTTACTCTAGAGTGCATGTATAGAACCTCTTAAATAACGAAAAAACTATAATTTTTAGCCTATGCAACGGAGTATACGAGATTTGGTAATATTACAAAAAATATTCTTTGGTTTTGGTTATAGTTTGTTGAGAAACTCATAACAACCAACTGTTTGAATCCAAAAGAGACTTCAACGCCCAAAAGAAATATGGGGCTCACAATAAAAATTCGTGCAGTGAACAAAAATCCAGGTGCGTGGCTTTATATCTTTCAAAAAACATGAGAGTGGAAGTGTATTGAAGAGAGAAATATGTTTGTTTTATCTCCCAAAAAAACCCGAGTAGGACTGTGGGAGTATACTGAAGAGAGAAATAATCAAACATTAGAAGGAGATAAAATATACAGAGAAAGGAGAAAAGAATTTGAAGGAACGTTAGCTAGTTGGAGTTTTAGGAGGAAACATTTACACCATTATAGCACATCTCCCTAGCATTGTAGAAGAGAAAGAAGTGATGCAAATGGAAAACTTCCTAGATTTGAATCGGCCATTCTCCGTTGATGAGAGCTCGAACAAGGACCCCAATGAGATACGCTTGTAACATCTCGGAGTTAGAGGTCGGGAATTTGTGAAACTTATACAATATGGGAATATACGTTTGAATTAGTTTTCAGGATTTCTTGAGTAAATTGGTAAAATTTAGAAGAATTGAATTGTGACAATGATTGGATGATATTTGCAAGAATGTAAAAAATACTTGAACTATGTCAATTTTTCTTGAGTAAATTGGTAAAATTTAGAAAGACTTGAATGATAATGGTTGAATAATATTTGCAAGAATGTAAAAAGTACTTGAACTATGTGAATTTTTATGTTAAATTAAATAGAGATATTTGCATGAATGTAGAAAGAAATTTAACTTTGTCAATTGATATGTTAATAGATGGTCTAATTGGTATGTTAAAGTGTTTATTGAGATTGGAATGTTGAGTGCAATTGACACCAACCAGGTAAATCGATGAGTGCAATTGGTTTGGTTTGTGAAATTGGCACCATTGTGAACTTGGTTTCAATACTTCAGAATTTTATATGCATGAAGGAAAGATTTTTAATTGGTAAGGTATCAATATTTCCAAAAAAAAATGGTGTAAATTCGTGGTTGGGTTGGTACTAAACAAAGAACAACTTGGTATCAAATTTTCCATAAAACAGTGTCAAGTTGTAGCTTGTTTGTTACCAACCAAACCCGAACTTGGTATCAAATTTTCGATAAAATGGTGCCAAATTGTAGCTTGTTTGGTACCAACCAAACCTGAACTTGGTATCAAGTTTTCCCAAAATTGTTGACAACTCGTGGCTGGTTTTGTGCCAAACTCTTTTGTGTGTATTGATATGAAATTAAAGGTTAATATAATATGGTCTTATGTTTTGTATTATTAATTGCTTAGAATATGATGAATGAGGATGGAGTGGTGGGAAACTCAGAAGTACCAATCGATGTAGGGGATGATGCAAATGGTTGTGGTTCAGGGGATTTCTATTGATGAGTGCATAAGTAGACTGGATATTGTACCATTGACAATTACTGATGATTCCCCTACGACGACTAGGTGTGGTACCCAATTTTTGACTGTCTTATTTAACGGTCTGAATCCCACATATGTCTGATAAGAGGTTTTTAATGTGTCGTTAAGGCACCAAAAATCGCTTTTCAAACAATATTTATAACACCTAACAAGCAATTACTAAGAACGTAGTAAAGGCAAGTCAAGGGTCGATCCACAGGGAAATTGGGATTAATTAAAGTCTAGCAAGTCTAGATTACCTAATTGAAGGGTTTGTGGGGTTTTAAAAATGATATGGTAACAACTACGACTAGCTAATATCGAAGAACTAGCAAATAACACGAGATGAAATATCAAATAGGAAGACACTAGAGTTAAGGTTACTAGTATGGATCAAAGCGGACAACGATTATTAATGTAATTGTGATTCAAAGGCAACGATTACGCAAGGTTTAGTTTTCCTCTAAAATACTAGAGTCCTCTCTCGAATGGTCCTCGAGAATGATCGCTTAATCAATCAACTAAATCCTCTCTCGAATGGTCTTTAGTCAATTGATTAAGAGATCCAATGAATTTGGAAAACCCCTAATATAGGATCCCCTTAATTTCTACCCAATATCTTGGTCTAGAAATTAAGTTGATTCATGGGGATGATAAAAGAGTTCATAATTCAATTAAGAACATTTGAAATCAAAATACCAAAGCACAAATGTGATCAATATCTAACCTAAGGCCTCAAAACACCAAGATCAATGCTTAAACATCTTCAGATCATCACAATCACATTAACAATACATTTAAACCCTAATCCATACTTTCACCCTAACCCTAGATAGGAAACTACTCATAATCATGGATTCTAAGCAATAAAACATGAATCTATAACTAATCTAGGGCTAAACATGATTAAGAGATAATTAATCTAATGAAAATAACAACTATGAAACTATAATAAAGGAGATCTAATAAAATGGAAGAACAAATAATAACAATGAAAAGAGAGAATAAAAACCGAAACTTTGAAATTAAATCGAATAAAAGTACCTTCAATGTTGTAGAAATCACAAACTATAATCTACGAATCCCAAATCTTAGAATAAGCAAAGTGTTTTGCTCTCTAATGTGGAACCCTAATAAACTCTCTAAACTCTGGAATAAAAGCATAAGTCAAAAAAACTAATCAACTCCAATGTTATTAAGGCAAGCCTCGTTTTTTTTTTCTTCGCGGATTTGAATGGTCCGGGTGCACCAAAATCAGGTGCGGGCGCACCATTTCTCCTAACTTTTGGGTTTCATAAGTTCCAGATGTGCGGGCGCACCTCAGTAAATGGTGTGGGCGCACCAAAATCAGGTGCGGGCGCACCATTTCCTCGGCTCTAGTCGGACAGTTCAACTTAAAACGCTCATAACTCTTTCGTTTAAGATCCAAATCAAGCTTATGACTAGTCGTTGGGAAGCTATAGAAACAAGATTTCACCTCCAACTGGAATTACCTTCATTTGATTTGTGGTTTGAAAGTTATGTCCATTTGAAGTTCTCTGTTCAAGATTCTATTGTGCAATGTGCTCCTTTGTGCGAGCGGACAAGGGGCATGGCACAAGCGCACCACTTCTAAACTTGTGCTCTATTTTCATTGCTTCCTTTGCCAACTCTACAACACGTAGCCATCTTAGTAGTTCCACCTATATTAAGAACTTGGCAAAAAAGGGTGAAAGCAAATGTACTAGAAATTCGGTCAAAAATGACTGGAAATCTAGCAAAATGTCACTATGATCAAGAATGATCAAGTGAATGAAATAGAAGGGGAAATAGAAGGGGAAAGGGAGAAGAAAGAGGGAAGAAAGGGGAGAAAGATGATCAAAATGAGCTAAAAAGGAGTCCATAAAGTGCGTTTGAAACGCACTTATCAATGTCTCTCATTGAACAATGGTTTTTATTGAAAACTTGAAGTTACCACCTTATTAATATCTGAATAGGGACAGATTTATTTAATAAATCATTTTAAAATCAATTTAACGAAATATCATTTAAAATGATGATGACGACTTCAAAGAGATTAGACTTTTTAGAATGTTGGTCGCTCGTAAATGAGATATGGTTTGGGGTTTAGGTTAAGAGGTGTTAACATTTGGAACTTGTCTCCTCTTCTGTTCTAAAAGAACAAGCTCTTACTAAATGTGTTATTTTTCATTTTAAGTAATCATGACTATCAAAAGAAAGAAAAACACATAATTTAGACATTTAGACATTCAATCATTTTTTTTTATTTAAGAAAACCAAAATATCATTTGTATATGATAGGGTTGAGCACTGAAGTTGTAATACGTACCAATCATGGCGGGATTGGAATCAACACATGGATCAAAACAATCGTAGTTCGATCTGCGTCTCATCCTAAATGGCCGATTCCACTGGGGATGAAGAAAAAGAAAGGAAAATAGACTATGAATAACTCACCTATAGAGTTAGACAAATCTATTAAAAATGAGGTAATCAGTTAATCACTCCAAATAGTGATGTTAAATAGGATAGATGTAATCACTCCAATTAGTGATACCAAATAAGGTTAAGATTATCACTCCAATTGGTGATACCAAATAAGCATTAAGACAATCACTCCAATTAGTGATATCCATTAAAGTTAAGAAAATCACTTCCAATTAATGATATCTATTAAGGTTTTGGTTGAGATAATCACTCCAATTAGTGATTAAATAAGGGTTAAGGTTGAAGTAATGACTTCAATTAGTGATACCAAATAAGGGTAAGATAATCACTCCAATTAGTGATATCAATTAAGGTTAAAATTGAGGTAATCACTCTAAATAAGGCTTAAAGTTGAGGTAATCGGTCCAATTAGTGATACCAAATTTGGTTTATTTAGGTAATTACTTCCATTAGTGACACTAATTTGGGGTTAAGGTAATCACTCCAATTAGTGAAACCAATTTGGTTATCAAATCCGAGGAGTTTTTAGGATTGATAAGCTTCCCAAAGGTAGCTTTTTTGTGAGGGATATTAATAACCTTATTTCAAGATTATCAATTCATTTGGGGTAGAATGATCAATTTTAAAAGGAGTTATAGGTTATGTGTTTGGTTTAGCGGAATTTAGCCACTTGAAATGAGACCCGTGAAATGACCTAATTCTAATTAAGAGGTACATAATTACTTATCTAATTATGTTAAATTATATAATGCCTAAATTTGAAGATTATGGAGAACAATATTTTTTAAAAATGTAAGATGGATCATCATACAATTTAACTTAGCTGGATTTGCAATTTTCTATTCTAATTGAGATTTAGTCATTTTATTCATATACATATGATATATTAGGCTCAACATGTGATATGTCACATTTATATATAGTTTTTAGATGCATTTTGATTGCATTTAGAACTCCTTTTAGAGCATTTAGGTGCATAATGGCACGATTTACGTAAGTTGTGCTCTACTACTCCCCGTTTGCATGTTTCGATGATTTTCAGGTTATTTTGATTCAAATTGATTATGATTATCTAATATCAAGCCTATTAATCATTGAGGATGAAGATAGCTTGCACAAGGATCACAATGCATCCGTTTGGGACAATTTCGAGTTAGAATGAAGCAAAGAGTTAATGAAAGAAGTGCCAAGACTGACACATGTTCACTATTTTGATCATAAAGTTTGATAGAAAATTGATAATCAAGAAATTCGAGTTGAGTTGGAAATTAGACTTGAAGGGCTTTCCAACGGTAGGTCACACGCCCCAAATGGAATTCTAATTCAAGAGATACTGCCTTCGTAAGTTGACGCAAAATTGCAGTTTTCCCGCCCGGTCGACCGGGCCGTTTCGCCCGACCGGGCGAGACGAAAATTTCTTCAGAATCCAAGGCATGTTTGCCCGGTCAACCGGGCAAAAGTGGCTCCAAAAGTGCTTGCGCGCCTGACCGGGCGAAATTTCCCCTTTGTCGTAATTTCAGAACACCGTCGTCCGACCGGGCGGTTTTTCCGGAAGGTTAATTTTTGCCTTTTTTAGCCGGTTTTGTAAAAACTATAAATAGGGCTTTAGTAATTTCGATTAGTCTATCTTATTTTCTGCGTTTTTAGCTTTAAAACACTTAGCCTTTTTCTCTCTAAGCTTGTATTAACTCTTGCCCTTGAAGATTATAAAGATCATCGATTTTGGTTTTCATTGTTCTTCAATAATTTGGTATTCTTCTTTACTTTGCTTACTTTAATGAATTCTTATTTTTGCATTATGTTTATTGAGTTTATTATTATCATGAGTGAGTAGTCTATTTCTTGGGCTTAGAGAGGGAAGCCATATTTATACCTATTTGATTGTGGTTTAAGGTTCTTCGATATTCGGATTGAATTAGAGTAATTCCCTATTGATTTGTTATGCTTGTTTAATTCATGTAATTGCGCAATATCATGGATTATGTTTAGCTAATAGGAGTTAGAATCGAAAGATCATACTCATTAGAGGCTTGTTACAATAGGTAGATCTGATTATGTTGAGCGTCCGTACTGGCATATATTGATCTAAGAGTTGTTAAGGCCCGACCGTAGGATTAACGAAATACTCTAATTATTCGAACCTCAATCCAAGTATTGTTGAACTATATTGTAGTGATTAAATTGGTATAAGCATGGTGGACCGATCGATTGCCCTAGGTTTTTAATTATTTGATAAACTTCCATCTTTTTGTGTTCTAGCTTATTCTAGTTTAGTTGTTAATTATTCAATCAAATTTCTTTCTTGAAGTAGTTAAATAATTAAGCACAAATCTATAGAAGTCCTCTCCCTGTGGATCGACCCGTATTTGCCAGTTTCTGCTAACAACAGACACCGTGCACTTGCGGTATATATTTAAAACCCATCAAGTTTTTGGCGTCGTTGCCGGGGAGACGGCTAATTTCTATAGCTTTTTGATTGATTATTCTAACTATTTCTATTGTCTCATTGGAACTGCAAGTTCCAATTGAGGCCATCTCACTGCACATTTCTCTTTGTTTCTTTTATGCCCAGGTCTAAAATAACAGGTACTCCAGTTCCAACTGATCATGATCTTGAGAAAACCATCCGGCAACTCAAAAAGCAACAAAAGAAGAAGAAGCATTTTGCTAACCAGGGAAAATCCACATAAGGTCCTTTAGAGCCAATCATGCCTCCTAAGTCATTGAAATCTTATGGGGTACCTTCTCCTGGTGGCATTTCCACAGGTCCTACTATGCCTGACATTCAAGCGGCTAATTTTGAGATCAAGCATGCCCTCATCAATATGATCCAACAAAACCAGTTTGGACCCCGCAAATCATTTACAACGGTTTCAACAACTATGTCGTACCGTTAAGCATCAAGGGGTCACTCCTGATCAGTTGAAGGTCATGGTATTTGAGTTTTCTTTGAAAGACAAGGCTAAAAAATGGTTGAATGATGTTCAAGAAACTGAGTGGAGTGTTATTTCTGAAGCATTCCTGAGAGAATACTACCCTCCTACCAAGACTGCAGAAATCAGACACAAGCTTGCTACCTTCCAACAACAACCTGATGAGACATTGAAGGAAGCATGGAATAGGTTTAAGGATCTGCAGAGAGAATGCCCACACCACAATCTAGACAAGTGGTTCATCACTCAGGCATTCTACAATGGTCTACAACCCCATATCAAGAGTACAATTGATTCATCTACAGGGGGTGTTTTCCTAGACAAGGAGGTGGATGAAGGGTACAGTTTTCTGGCCAACTTAGCAGTAAATGATCATAGTTCTTCCAGGACTATTACAAAGAAAAAGTTGGATGCTGATGCATATGCCTTGTTGTCTGCACAAGTTGCCCAGTTGAGCATGAAGATGGATTCAATTAAATCTTCACAGTATAATACTCATCCTATGAGTATTAATGCGATGTCTTCCATGGCTCCTATTACCTCTTCTTACTGTGAGGTGTGTGGTGTTCAAGGCCACTTTGGTTATGATTGTTCCTATAATCAATCGGACCCGAATCAGATGGAGCATGCAAATGCTTTTCAGCAGAGACCTCCGCACAACCCATACTCCAACACATTCAACCCAGGTTGGAGGGATCACCCCAATTTTTCCTACAAAAGCAACAATGTTCAGAACCCTCAACGTATGCCACAAACTTCCTACCCACCACCACATCAAAACCCTACTAGACAACAATACTACCAAGGGGTTCCTCAGAACCCCCCTCCTGGTTTCAATAGGCCTTCACACCAAGGCTATCAGCAGCAACCTTCTCAGAATGCTAGCTCACAAGAACCCACTTTGTCTGACCTGATGAAGATGATGGTTTCTATGAAACAGAGTCATGATGGGAGCATCAAGGAGTTGAAGAACACTACCAAACACTTGGAGACTCAACTTACTCAGGTGGTCGAAAATAATGCACAGAGGCAACCAGGTCATCTACCTGGACAAACCATCCCCAAGGAGACTGTCAATGCCGTTACACTTCGTAGCAGCACTGCTTATGATGCTCCTCCCATGCCCATTGATGATGCTGCTCCTAGCAAGGAGACGGAGGTGGTAGAGGAAGAAGTAGAGAAGAGTTCGATGTCTGAGGTCGAACTAGCTAAGGAAGATCAGGCAGGAAAGCAGATGGAAAAAGGTTTATGAAACACCTATTTCACCAAGGCTACCATTTCCCCATAGGATGCAGAAGTCGAAGGTCGATCAGCAACTTGGTAAGTTCTTGGCTATGGTCAAGAACCTTGAGGTAACAATTCCTTTTACTAAACTTATTTCTCAAGTGCCTGTTTATGCTAAGTTTTTGAAAGACATGATTACTAAAAAGAAAGACTTTGGTGAGGTAGATCGAGTCGCTCTAACTGAAGAGTGTAGTGCTGTTTTACAAAATAAAACCCCACCTAAGTTGAAGGATCCTGGTAGTTTTTCCATCCCTTGCCATGTAGGTGCATTATTTATAGATAAGGCATTGTGTGATTTAGGTGCATCTGTGTCTGTCATGCCTTTGTCTGTCTATAAGAAACTGAATATGGGAGCACTTAAGTGTACTCAAATTACTTTGCAAATGGCTGTCCGTTCTATAAAATACCCTCTAGGTGTTTTAGAAGACGTCCCTGTTAGGGTGGGAAAGTTTTATATTCCTGTTGATTTTGTTGTGCTTGATATGGAGAAGGATGCCCAAATTCCTATTATTCTTGGTAGGCCGTTTTTGTGTACTGTTGGTGCTGTTATAGATGTCAAGTCTGGGTCTTTGACTTTGAGTGTTGGTGATGATAATGTGACTTTTAAACTAACCAATGCTGTCAAGTCTCCTATGCTTGAGCAAACTTGCTGCAGGATGGATATTCTTGAGGAGACTGTTCTATCTGCACTCCCGCAGATGCTTTGTGCTGACCCTCTAGAGGTTGCACTTACTATGGATGTTTCCCCAGGCATCGATGCTGAAGTCGATGCATGCATTATCAATTTGGAGGGACCTCAAGTTGAAAAGGGAAAAAGATATGTGGTTATGGAAAATGTGCATTCTACCTATGCACCTGAGGTAACATGGCCGACTGCAAGCCAGAGTGGCAGTCTTATAAGGAAGAAAATGTTTGATGAGGGGGGCACTCATTGCCAAGCCCCTCCGATTTGAGATTGAGGAGGTAATATGGCTGTGCGGGACCTTTATAAACCAGCGCTGTGCGGGAGGCAACCAGTAGTTTTTCTTTTTATTTATTTATATTTTATTATTTTCTTATCTCTTTTATTTTTTTCTTTTTCCCCCCTTTTTGAGAGTGAGGGAGCGGGAGAGTACTAACGTTAATTTATCCTCTGAGCATCGTCCTATAGTTCATCTTGCGGCACTGAGGACATTGCCAAGTTCAGCTTGGGGGAAAATTTCTGTATGTATTTTCTCTCTTTTACTGCCTTCTTGTGTAGTTTTTTTTTTTTGCTTTTGATAGGCTAGATTTATTTGCTTTAAAAAAAATGCTGAAAAATACAAAAATACGATGTTCATGACTGGTTTGATTGCCTCCTTGTGCCCCTTGTTGTATTTTGATTGAAAAATGATTTGACTTTGTTTTCTGGATAGCTGGGCATTTGTGATTGTAAGGCTATGATGTGATGTTTGATTGCTATGACTCTGAGCATATTATGATTATTACACACTGCAATTTGACTGCATGCTTGAAATGGTTAGACTGTGAGACTTATCTCTTGCCTATTGGATTCATATCATTATCCAGTCTGTTTCTTGTGTGTTAGTTCCGCATTATTAGCTGACTGATCTTGACTTTGGCAAGGTACTTGTTGACATTTGGCTTCATTTTTCATATGTTGTGATAGAGGCGTTCTTTTGAAATGATTCTTAAGCCTTAAATTTGATTTTCATGATTCTTTTTCCACTCTAGCCCTTGCTGAGCCTAATGACTTTTTCTGGTTACTAAACCACATTACAAGCCTTTAGCCATGTGTTTGATTACTATCCCAGCTTAGGGGAGCATTAGCTTAGGATGGCATTGTGATGATAAGTTGATATTGGTGGTTCGTTGGAAAAATATTAATTGCAAGTTCAAAGGTTTGAAGAAAAAGAAATAGAAAGAAAAGGATTGTCTTAAAGGAAAGTATAAAAGTGTGAAAAAGTTGAAAAAGTACATTTATTCCTTGTTCTTTCATTCACATTGATCTGAAAAGAAAAAAAAATATATATCATGAGAAAGTGAACTGAAAACAAAAGTTTGTTGTGTGTTTGGTGATTTTCCATTGGATGTGTGTTCATGTCTTGGGAGTTGTTTTAGACCTCACTTGGTCTTGATTATTAGTGTTAATTGCTCCTGTATGGGGTCTGTACAACTTCCCTACCGGTCCAGTTAGACCGCCATTGACCGTCATGGTCACCTCAGTCAAAGAACCCCCATTTCGCTGGGTATGTGCAAAGCCAGCTGCCGGTATAGTATACATGCCGGTTACCTCGGTATACCTTACCGGTGCCCATCACCTGGGCCATTGTCAAATGGGCCTGGATTGATCTAGTACTTACATCATACGCCTATGGGCCTAAAGATAAGTATCAGAAGAGGATAGAAATGTATCCAATCAATAGGAGCAGTGTCCTACCTTGCTAAGGACACTGCCGGCTCCTATAAATACTCCCATGATCTGAGTCATAAGGTACGTTCACATATACTAATATACTCTACTCAAGACATCCCGTCTTTACCCTTTACTGACTTAGGCATCGGAGGGGCGTTCCTCGGATCAACCCCCGAGGTTAGTTTACGTGTTCTGTCTTGCAAGACATCAAACCGGCTTATTGAACAAAGGAGATACCGGTTCACTCCCTACCATTTATTCCATACCGGAACAATTGGCACTAGAAGGAGGGGTGAACTATACTTTGGTCTCCAGCCGCAATCGATCCAGCCCATTTACTCGCCTGATGGATCCTAAGCAGACTTTCGGGATGCCGGAAACTGATGAGAACAATACTATTGGGGGGGATGCACCTCCCGGGTTCAAGACCCCACAGCCAGTGGTGGGATCTTCCAAGCCCACTGCTGAGATGGAGAAAGGGACCACTGAGGCTCCACCTCCCAATGTGTTCGAGGCGCTGCAACACATGTTCAGCCCTGAACAACTTAGAAGCGCCACCGAGGTCTTTCAGGCCATGGCGAGCCAAGCACCGCCCGCGGGTCGCGCTAGTTAGCGTCCCCCGACGCGGCCACATAGCCCTGTCAGAAGATGCGGTCCCTCATAAGTGGCCGACAGGGCGAACCAAGCCGGCGTGACCCAGAGCATGCTGAGCATTCGAAAACTCCCACCGAGTCGGTGGGGGATGGGTACGAGGATGAGCAGCAAGACACTGAGGTCCAGCACTCAACCCAGTCCTCTAGGAGGGACGCTGAGTTTGCCCGTCGCAGAGCGCCGGTATCTCTCCGAAACTCTCCTTTCTCAACTGCTATACTCCATGAGCCCATGGAGAAAATTAAGATGCCGACATGCAAATATGACGGTAAGACGGATCGTGAGGATCACATCTCCGCGTATGAGGGACACATGCTGCTATACACCGACACTGATTCTGTATGGTGTAAAGTGTTCCCCACAACTTTGGCTGCCCTGGCACAGACTTGGTTCAAGAGTATTCCTCCGGCAACCGTAGCTGATTTCCGGCAGCTCACATCCATGTTTGTGACCCACTTCGTCAGCAATAAGCGGAGGGAGCGAACAACCGACGAGCTGATGTCTATCAAGCAGGGCGAGAAGGAAAGCCTGCGAGATTATACCGGCCGCTTTAACTCTGAGGCCATCACCATACCCAGCCTGCAGCAAGAGGTGGCGGTCCTAGCATTGATGACCGGTCTGAAAGAGGGCAATGCCTTTAGAAGCTACCTAGGCCGCAAAAAGCTGACCAATCTTACTGACGTCCTCAGGAAAGTAAATTAGTTCATCAGAGGAGAGGAGTTCGATAAGGCAGCCACCTCAAAACGGTCTGAAGGAGACGGTAAAGAGAAGGAGAAGGAGAAGGAGAAAGAAAAAGATTAGTACCGGAAGGACAAGAAGTCCGATAACTCGGGAAGACGAGGGGAGGAAAGCAACTTGGTCAAGAAGGGCCAAGAAGGAAGGCCAGACCGGTATCATGACTATACTCCCCTGACAATGTTTAGGGCTGAGATCTACGAGCTGCATAAAACAGATGATAGGTGGCAGCGTCCCCGTAAGTTTTACTTCAAGGGTCGTGACAAGTCCAAGCGGTGCGATTTCCACCGGGATCATGGTCATGTCACCGGCGATTGCAAGGACTTGAGAGATGGGATAGAGGACCTGATACGAAGAGGTATTTCAAGCAGTTTCAGGCCCGAACTGACTGGGAAAGGTCGCCAAGAGAAAGGTCACCTAAAAGGGGTGACGACAGCTAGGAAGCCCGTCAAGGAAAGGATTACTGAGATACATGTCATCTTAGGTGGACCGGCCCATGGGGGAAGTATTCACAGTGCCAAAGCCAGCCTGAAGGAGGTAAGGCATCAAGTGAACTACAATAACATGGGTAAGTGGCCGACACCGCCTACCATGCCATCCGTGTCATTCACAGCAGAGGACGCCAAGGGGATCATCTACCCGCATGACGACCCTTTGGTAGTCTCCCTCCAGATTTCTATGGCGATGGTCCACCGAATCCTGGTGGATGGAGGCAGCTCCGCCAACATTCTCTTTATGCCCACGTTTGAAAAGATGGGCCTAGGGAGATCGTGTCTGAAGCCGGTCTCTTATCCGGTAATCGGTTTCACAGGGGCTTCTGTCGTCGTCGAGGGCACCATAAAGCTACCTGTCAAACTGGGAGAGGGATCCCAGTCCAGAGACCTCTTGGTGGAATTCCTGGTAGTGGACGTGCCAGCCGCATACAACGTTGATCCACGATGCCCAGGCTGTGGTGTCCACCTACCATCTAACGATGATTTATACATCGAATCTCGGCAGGCCGGAAAGGTTGAAGGGGAATCAAGAATCAGCTAGATCCTGCTACCTGACGGCTCTTAAAAATTCCAACCACAAGCGACCAGCCGAGTGCCCGCCGTCCGAGAGGAAGAGACGGCGGGCTGAGAATAAAGCAAATAAAGATTTGTCTATGGAGAACTTCGAGGGAAGGCCGGTAGACCTACCGAGACCCAGCCCGGAAGGAGAGACTGAGGAAGTCAGCCTCGAGCAAGATAGGCCGGAAAGGACAGTTAAGATCGGGTCCGATCTGGCCGATAAAGTCAAAGTCAATCTGATCAGTCTGCTGAGAAGCAATGCGGATGTCTTCGCGTTCTCAGCGGACGAAATGCCGGGAATCGACCCCGCATTCATGGTACACCGGCTGAATGTCAGCGAAGATGTAAGGCCGGTAAAGCAGAAGAAGCACAACTTCTCAGCCGAGAAGAATGCGGCCATCAAGGGGGAGGTCGATAAGCTGCTAGCGGCCGACTTCATTGAGCCGTGCGACTATCCGGAATGGCTGGCGAATGTGGTGATGGTGAAGAAAGCCAATGGGTCCTGGCGGATGTGTGTGGATTTTACCGACCTCAACAAAGCCTGCCCAAAAGACTGCTACCCATTACCTAGGATCGACCAGCTGGTTGACTCTACTAGCGGTCATGCGCTGCTAAGCTTCATGGATGCCTTCTCTGGGTACCATCAGATCAGCCTCCTGGAGGCGGACAGGACCAAGGCGGCATTCATAACGGACGCCGGGGTATATGCATATAAGGCCATGCCATTCGGCCAGAAGAATGCAGAGCTACCTAGCAAAAGCTATTGGAAAAGATATTCGCGCATCAGAAAGGCCGGAATGTCGAAGTCTACGTCGACGATAGTATCGTCAAAAGCTTGCCAGAGGAAGCCCACATCACGGACCTCGAGGAAACATTCGCGACTCTGCGAAAATACCGGATGAAACATAACCCTAAGAAGTGTGTATTTGGGGTAAGATCTGGTAAATTCCTCGACTTTATGGTCAGTGAAAGGGGAATAGATGCCAACCCTAACAAGATCAAGGCGATAAGTGAGCTACCGGAACCCAAGAGTATCCGGGACATGACCGGCAAGATGGCGGCATTAACGAGATTTGTCTCCAAGTCGGCTGAAAAAGCACTGTCGTTCTTCAAAGTTCTGAGAGGGAACATGAAGTTCGAATGGGGGGATGAACAGAGACAGGCCTTCGAGGCCGTTAGAGAACATTTCAAGCAACTACCGACTATTACCCGACCCGAGATGGGGGATAAGCTGCAGTTATACGTCTCGGTGTCGGCTAAAACGATAGCAGTAGTACTGCTGGTGGAAAAGGATAAGCAGCAACATCCTATCTACTTTGTGAGCCATGTCTTGGCTGGGGCAGAACAGAGGTACGAATTGCTGGAGAAGATGGCATACGCCGTGCTGATAGCGGCTAGAAAACTACGACCATACTTCGATTCACACACCATCCAAGTGCTCACAAATCAGCCGTTAGAAAAGGCGCTCCATAAGCTAGATACAACCGGCAGGTTGCTGAAATGGGCAATAGAGCTGTCCGAGTTTGATATCGAGTATCGACCACGAACAACAATCAAGGCACAAGCTTTGACCGACTTCATTGTTGAGACCACAGGCGATGAAATCGAGGGACCAGTCGGCACCTTGCAGATATCTGTGGACGGCTCAGCGGCCCAAACAGGGGCAGGCACCGGGGTGGTCATGACGTCTCCACAAGGCGACATTTTCGAGTATGCCGTCCGCTTTGGGTTCAGAGCGTCCAACAATGAGGCAGAGTACGAAGCTGCAATAGCGGGAATCAGTTTATACATAGCGTCCGGAGCAAAGAAGATATGGATGACAATGGATTCCCAGCTCATATCAAGCCAGATCGAGGACACCTACGAAGCTAGGGAGCCGGTAATACGTAGAAGTACCTACAAAAGGTAAAGCATATAACGGCTTCACTGCAGAGCTTCGAAATAGTACTGGTCCCCCGCACAGAGAATATGGCAGTCGATGCTCTATCAAAGCTGGCAAGTTCAAGCACCACCGATCTCAAGCGCAGCGTCATGATAGAAATGCTGTCGGAAAGGAGCATAGAGACCGCCAAGGTGGAGGTAAACGAAGTCACTCAGAAGAAAGAATGGTACGACGACATATTGGCGTACAAGATGAATGAAAGTTTGCCCACCGACAAGATGGCGGCAAAAAAGCTGAAAAGATAGGCTCTCTGATTCTGTGTTTTCCATGGCCAATTGTACAAGAAAGGTCTTTCACTCCCACTCCTGAGGTGCGTAACGGCCCACGAGGCCACGAAAATAATTGAAGAAATCCACGAAGGGGTATGTGGAAACCATATCGGTGGAAAGACACTTGCACTGAAGGCCCTAAGGGCCGGCTTCTACTGGCCGACAATGTTGGTGGATGCGCAGGGGTACGTGAAGAAATGCGACAAATGCCAGAGGTTCGCACCGGTCATACATCAGCCGGCAAACGATTTGCAGCCGATCCTGAATCCAATCCCTTTTGCTCAGTGGGGGATGGATATCATAGGACCATTCGTGCCAGCATCTGGAGGAAGGAAGTTCCTGATAGTCGAAATTGACTACTTCACAAAATGGATCGAGGCCACACCAACTGCAAAGATAACGGCTAATCAGGTTAGGAAGTTCATCTGGCAAAACCTCATCACAAGGTTTGGAATTCCTATGGGAATAGTCATGGACCATGGCATCCAGTTTGACTGCGGGCCGATAAAGAACTTTTTGAACCCGTACGGCATCAAGTTTGCATACTCATCGGTGTGTCATCCCCAGAGTAATGGCCAGGCCGAAGCCGCTAATAAACAAATTCTCAACGCCCTCAAGAAAAAGCTAGATGATTTGAAGGGTGCCTGGGCCGACATGGTTCCAGCGGTACTATGGTCCAACAGGACCACCGAAAAGGAAGCAACAGGGGAGACCCCGTTCAAGCTGGCATTTGGGGCTGAGGCAGTGTTACCGATCGAAGTCGGACTACCAAACTGGCGGATCCTAAACTACGACCCAGAACTGAACGAGAAGACCTCGACCTCTTACCAGAAGTCAGGCTCGCGGCGGAACTCAGGTCGGCAGCATATAAAGACCGGATAAGCATGACCTATAACAAAAGAGTACGAAGCCGGCCGATTGAGAAGGGAGACCTGGTATTCAGGCGCACAGCGGCTGCCGGAAAAGCTCATGCCGAGGGTAAGCTGACGACCAACTGGGAGGGATTATACCTTGTGAAAGAGGAAATAGTCCCAGGTGCTTACCGACTGGAAGACATGTCGGGCAAGCAGATCAAGAACAGCTGGAATGGCAGCGTACTTAAGAAGTATTTCGTTTAAACATTTTTTCATTAGTAGGTATTACATAGCGAGAATAATACGACATTGTTGCCAATTTAAGCTTTACTTGCACTAGTGATTGTCCATTTTCAATAAGACGAAGTTCTATGGAATTATTACTTGTACAAATTATTCTTATGACCCTTGATGGTCAATGACCCTCGTGGATCTACTGTTAAGGAATAATGGAGAAATCCAAAAGTGAAACCCCTTGACAGTCAACGACCTACGTGGATCTGCTATCAAAAGGGGAAAAAAAAGAAACAAGTCCCTTGGCGATCAATGACCTACGTGGATCTGCCGTCAAGAGGAGCTGACGGTATAAAGGTTCCTGGGGTCAATGACCTTAATGGATCTGCCGCCTTGGAAAACCAAGCACGCAGGAAGCTTGGGGATGGTCAATGACCCTCGAGGATCTGCCAACCCAAGGAATACACTGCTGGCAGGAGAATATCCTACCTAATAATTGGTCTATGAACCCTAGTGGATCTGCCGGAATAAAGAAAATAAACGGAAACGTAAATAGCAAGACAATTGAAATAACCGACACAAGTGTTGGTAAAATATATTCCATTAATACGAAAATAGTATTTACATCCTAGTCTACCCTAGGAGCAAAAAGAACTAAAAATCAGGTCAGCCACAGACGGCCAGACCGGGAAAGATGTATGGGGAGAGGGAGACCTAAACTAAGCACCCTGGGCAGCTTCAGAGGTTGAAGTCTTGACGTCATCAGCAGCCGATTCAGGTTTTGGGCCGTCAGGACTCTTGTCAAGAATGACAACGTTGTTAGTCGGGTCATCCTTAACTCCCAAATCAGCTTGTTCCCCAGTAGCTTCCGGCTCAGCTTCCTCGAACTCAACTCGGGGGTCGGCGTTGGCTATGTCGACCTCAGTCACCTCCAAGTCCAGTTCTTCGCCCTCCACCGGGGTCTCGAACTCCCGGTGACCATGGGCCTCCTCAACCTGACTCCAGTCCAACTCCGGGAAGGTGTGCCTGGTACACCGCATAACGGCGGCCCAACCCCCGTTGTACCGGTTGGCTAAGCGGTTGACAAAGTCAATGGACCGCCGGTATTCAGCCACCGCATTGGCTTCCCGGCCCTTCGCAGCTGTCAGCTCCTCCTTCACTTTCTGAAGTTCAACATCCTTGTTTTTCACAAGGAGCTTATAGCTGGCTGCCTCCACTTTGGCGGTCTGAAGGTCTGACTTGGCCTTATCCAGGTCGGTCTGCACCGACTTCAGCTTGTTCTTTTCGTTGGTGACATTCACCAACTCCGCGTTCTTCGCGGTCAGCTGATCCTGGGTCGCCTGGTGATCCTCAAGCTCGCCGTAGTAGGCACCCTGAAAGTACGGTAAAGATCGTAGAGCTCTTTACCGGAATGAGCCGTCTGGGCAAGCGGAAAATAAGAAGAGTTAGACAGGGGCAACTATGATACAAAGTTGTTAAAGTACTTGGAAAATAAAATCAGATTAAAAATTTTACCACGGCCAGGTTGTGAGCATGAACAGCAGCAGCGGCCTGGACCTGATTCTACCGGCATGTCGTACTTCAGTTGGAGGCCCTTCAGGAGCCGGTACCCCAGGTTACCACCCTCGAGAGGACGGTCAAGCAGCAAAGATTCGTCATCGAGGACGTTGAGCTTGGGTTGAAATAGCTCGCCGTCATGCACTGGGGACCGGGACCATCTCTTCCCGAGGATCTCCGGTACCTCCACTTTAGCCTGCTCAATGAAACCGGTCTTCCACAAGCGTGCAAAAGGCTCCAGTTCAGGGATCATGGCCGTTAGAGTCAGTTGTTTGTCAATTTTTGGCCGTAAGGAAGAGGTTCCCACCTCAGCTACTCGCCCAGAAAGTCTGTCCATGGAGTCCTTCTCAGCAACAAGGACCTCCTTCTCGGCTTTCTCCTTGCGTGAAGTTTTGGGGGGAGGACGCTTTGTCTCTTTGTCGCCCTCTCCCTCAGCTTTCCTCTTTTGAGGAGCAGGAGCAGCCTTCTTAGGAGGAGGCGGAAAAGCAAGATCACCACCATCACCGCGACCGGCACCCCGGCTTTGCTTTCCACCCCGACCGCCGATGCTGGGGGGTATAGAGGTGAATCTCTTGGCAGGTTTGAGAGGCATGTTGCTGATCGGCACGAAATTGAGATTAAGGTGAGGAGCTTCCCGAATCAAATGATCACGGCCTGAAAAGACAAAGAAAACAAAGTCAGATACATTAATTGACCAATCAAAACATACATACAGGCAAAAAGTAAAAGGAAAACAAAGTCGACAGGACCCATGGTTACCATGAGGATCGGATTGGCAGAAGCCAAGAGCTGAGAGGGGCGCATTGCCCAATATGTACTTGGTATGTGGTAGCCAAGTTAGCGGTATGGGGACGGATTTGCCACCCTTAGGTCCCGGCATGGTCGACGCATCAAAGAAAATGTGTTCCATCCTGGGACGGGGCTTCGTCCAATACCGGCGAAGGGGAAAGTTATCAGGCACTCGAACCCAGAAGAAACGGGGCTGCCAGTTCTTCAGAGACGTCAGTTTAGGGTGCACCTTTAATTTCTTCGGTTTAGTGTACATTGACATCCATCCGCCTTGGCCAAGTTCCTTCTCGGTCGTTGATCTCTTTCTTTTGCCTTTCCCTTTGCCTTTCGCAGAACCGTCTTTTTTAATCTAATGGAGCTTCAGGAAAAGGTTCAGTGTTTCCGGAAATCTCTTATACCGGACGGTCCAGGCGTAGCATATGAAATTACGCCAGGATAATGGTGTGAGCTGGGACAAGCAGATGTTCCAAGCTTTGAAAATTTTAACAATAAAGGGGTCTAGCGGAAATCTAAGCCCGAAGTCCAGCATGTGGGCATACACCGCCACGTGCCCTGCTGGGCAATCCGTTACCCGGCAACCCTTAGACGGCATGATAAGCTCATAGTTGTCCGAAAAAGCGAAATATTCCGCTCCTTTACGGCAAAAATCATTATTTAATGCCATCCTTCTCCAACTCTTGTCAATCTGGACGAATGAAGGGCTACCGACTTCGCATGCCGGCAAATAGAGATCGTCCAGCGTCTCATCATCATCTTCCGGTATGACCTCGGGAGGAACCTCATCGTCATCGGCTTCCAGAGATACCGACTCCCCGTCGGACTTCATGTCACGCAAGACGCTATCTACGTTTTCAGAAGCAACGGAAGAAGCTTCATCATCCTCCCGTCCATCACCCTCTCCCATGTCGTCGTCGGACCAAGGAGCACCAGGGGCTCCTTCTTCTAACGCCTCCACCGGTTTGGAGGAGGATGGCTCATCAGGTGGATTCGAAGAGGTACCGGCCAGGTAAGGAAACAGCAGCGGAGAACGCTCAGCCAAGCCTAACATTGTGTCATATTGGCCAGATACTGGTACGCCAATGGCAGCCCCAAGTGCCCTGATAGCGGTTAAAGGGGAGGCGTGGACAACCGGTTCCTCATTCGCCCTCCCAGAAGTGCTACAGTCCCTATTTGATTTACTCCTATGTTCTCGGGTTAAGTTTACTACCGGTGAGCTAGCAGATAATGTGGGACTAGGAGATTTACTATCAGAATTAAAGTCGCTATCGGTTATGGATTGGGGGCTCTCAGAGATATTTTGAGAATCAGAATGAGAGGACATGCATGATTAAAAGAATAAATTACGAAGAAGGAAATTTTGTGAAATACCTGGAAAAAGAAAAGATTGGAAGCTGGCGTCAAGATCAACCGGCAAGAGAGATTAACTAGCTACGGCACGAAATGTCACGACGAAAGTCTGGCAACTGAAAGGACGTTAGGTCTCAGAGAATATGATGAGAGCAAATGCTTGAAAGTTTGAAAGCGATGTGAAAATGATTTTGGCCAAGCGCTATTTATAGAGAGTTCCATGGCTTGGATCAAGTGACGTTTCGTCTTCCCGTCCCGATCATGCCACGTGTATCCTGAGCTCGGAAACAGCTGTGAGCAGCTACTTACATTATAGTCAAGTCATCACGAAGATCAAGGCGATGATTCGTATTCCGTTAACTAATTCCCCTTCCGGAAACGTCTAAACGGTTTCAGGACGAAAACATGATTTTCATTCCATCCATAACGGCTCCATGCTGAATAAGCAGGATATGCCTGTACCAGACATATCGACTTGGGGGCTAGTTGTATGGGGTCTGTCAACTTTCCTACCGGTCCAGTTAGACAGCCATTGACCGTCATGGTCACCTCAGTCAAAGAAACCCCATTTCGCTGGGTATGTGCAAAGCCAGCTGCCGGTATAGAATACATGGCGGTTACCTCGGTATACCTTACCGGTGCCCATCACCTGGGCCATTGTCAAATGGGCCTGGATTGATCCAGTACTTATATTATACGCCTATGGGCCTGAAGATAAGTATCAGAAGAGGATAGAAATGTATCCAACCAATACGAGCAGTGTCCTACCTTGCTAAGGACATTACCGGCTCCTATAAATACCCCCATGATCTGAGTCATAAGGTACGTTCACATATACTAATATACTCTACTCAAGACATCCCGTCTTCACCCTTTACTGACTTAGGCATCGGAGGGGCGTTCCTCGGATCAACCCCCGAGGTTAGTTTACGTGTTCACTCCCTACCATTTATTCCATACCGGAACAGCTCCCCTTTCTTGGCTTTACCATCACATTCCTTAAATGTTTTCCTTACCTTAACCCAAGCCCCATTACAACCCAGAAAAGACCTCTTGAGCATGTGTTATTTGTTTGTTGAATTGATACCGAGTCAAATTGCCAATGTTAAAGAGTACGTTCACTACTTGAGTCGACCTGAATAGGATGAGTGACATTATACCTTCTTAAACACATGAGAGTGTGAGTAGGAAGGGATATTTATAGGTCGGGTCGGTGAGTGTTCGGGCACATTCTTTGCCAGCCACAAGATTGAGAGGAGTAACACCTTGGTGAGCACCCTTTCAGGATGCGCATGTCATGTAAGGCAGTTGAGTTTGACTATTTGCTTGGGTGATTGGTAGTTAGATTAATCTGAATAGCTGAACTTGAATTTTGCCTGCTTGAACGGTTCTTAGTCATGAAAATATTTTGAACTGTGATTTTCCTATCTGAGGGGTGAGGCAATTATTTCCATGTTCATGTCTTGTTTGCTTGAGGACAAGCAAAGGTTTAACTTGGGGGAGTTTGATATGTCACATTTATATATAGTTTTTAGATGCATTTTGATTGCATTTAGAACTCCTTTTAGAGCATTTAGGTGCATAATGGCATGATTTACGTAAGTTGTGCTCTACTACTCCCCATTTGCGTGTTTCGATGATTTTCAGGTTATTTTGATTCAAATTGATTATGATTATCTAAGATCAAGCCTTTTAATCATTGAGGATGAAGATAGCTTGCACAAGGATCACAATGCATCCGTTTGGGACAATTTCGAGTTAGAATGAAGCAAAGAGTTAATGAAAGAAGTGCCAAAACTGACACATGTTCACTATTTTGATCATAACTTTTGATAGAAAAGTGATAATCAAGAAATTCTAGTTGGGTTGGAAACTAGAATTGAAGGGTTGGAAATTCTATTGTGCAATGTGCTCCTTTGTACGAGCGGACAAGGGGCATGGCACAAGCGCACCACTTCTCAACTTGTGCTCTATTTTCATTGCTTCCTTTGCCAACTCTACAACGCGTAGCCATCTTAGAAGTTCCACCTATATTAAGAACTTGGCAAAAAAGGGTGAAAGCAAATGTACTAGAAATTCGGTCAAAAATGACTGAAAATCTAGCAAAATGTCACTATGATCAAGAATGATCAAGTGAATGAAATAGAAGGGGAAATAGAAGGGGAAAGGGAGAAGAAAGAGGGAAGAAAGGGGAGAAAGATTATCAAAATGAGCTAAAAAGGAGTCCATAAAGTGCGTTTGAAACACACTTATCAATGTCTCTCATTGAACAATGGTTTTTATTGAAAACTTGAAGTTACCACCTTATTAATATCTGAATAGGGACAGATTTATTTAATAAATCATTTTAAAATCAATTTAACGAAATATCATTTAAAATGATGATGACGACTTCAAAGAGATTAGACTTTTTAGAATGTTGGTCGCTCGTAAATGAGATATGGTTTGGGGTTTAGGTTAAGAGGTGCTAACATTTGGAACTTGTCTCCTCTTCTGTTCTAAAAGAACAAGCTCTTACTAAATGTGTTATTTTTCATTTTAAGTAATCATGACTATCAAAAGAAAGAAAAACACATAATTTAAACATTTAGACATTCAATCATTTGTTTTATTTAAGAAAACCAAAATATCATTTGTATATGATAGGTTTGAGCACTGAAGTTGTAATATGTACCAATCATGGCGGGATTGGAATCAACTCATGGATCAAAACCATCGTAGTTCGATCTGCGTCTCATCCTAAATGGCCGATTCCACTAGAGATGAAGAAAAAGAAAGGAAAATAGACTATGAATAACTCACCTATAGAGTTAGACAAATCTATTCAAAATGAGGTAATCAATTAATCACTCCAAATAGTGATGTTAAATAGGATAGAGGTAATCACTCCAATTAGTGATACCAAATAAGGTTAAGATTATCACTCCAATTGGTGATACCAAATAGGCATTAAGACAATCACTCCAATTAGTGATATCCATTAAAGTTAAGAAAATCACTTCCAATTAGTGATATCTATTAAGGTTTTGGTTGAGATAATCACTCCAATTAGTGATTAAATAAGGGTTAAGGTTGAAGTAATGACTTCAATTAGTGATACCAAATAAGGGTAAGATAATCACTCCAATTAGTGCTATCAATTAAGGTTAAAATTGAGGTAATCACTCTAAATAAGGCTTAAAGTTGAGGTAATCGCTCCAATTAGTGATACCAAATTTGGTTTATTTAGGTAATTACTTCCATTAGTGACACTAATTTGGGGTTAAGGTAATCACTCCAATTAGTGAAACCAATTTGGTTTTCAAATCCGAGGAGTTTTTAGGATTGATAAGCTTCCCAAAGGTAGCTTTTTTGTGAGGGATATTAATAACCTTATTTCAAGATTATCAATTCATTTGGGGTAGAATGATCAATTTTAAAAGGAGTTATAGGTTATGTGTTTGGTTTAGCGGAATTTAGCCACTTGAAATGAGACCCGTGAAATGACCTAATTCTAATTAAGAGGTACATAATTACTTATCCAATTATGTTAAATTATATAATGCCTAAATTTGAAGATTATGGAGAACAATATTTTTTTAAAATGTAAGATGGATCATCATACAATTTAACTTAGCTGGATTTGCAATTTTCTATTCTAATTGAGATTTAGTCATTTTATTCATATACATATGATATATTAGCCCCAACATGTGATATGTCACAGTTATATATAGTTTTTAGATGCATTTTGATTGCATTTAGAACTCCTTTTAGAGCATTTAAGTGCATAATGGCACAATTTACGTAAGTTGTGCTCTACTACTCCCCGTTTGCATGTTTCGATGATTTTCAGGTTATTTTGATTCAAATTGATTATGATTATCTAAGATCAAGCCTATTAATCATTGAGGATGAAGATAGCTTGCACAAGGATCACAATGCATCCGTTTGGGACAATTTTGAGTTAGAATGAAGCAAAGAGTTAATGAAAGAAGTGCCAAAACTAACACATGTTCACTATTTTGATCATAACTTTTGATATAAAATTGATAATTAATAAATTACAGTTGATTTGGAAACTAGACTTGAAGGGCTTTCCAACGGTAGGTCACACGCCCCAAATGGACTTCTAATTCGAGAGATACTGCCTTCGTAAGTTGACGCAAAATTGCAATTTTCCCGTCTGGTCGACCGGACCGTTTCGCCCGACCGGGCGAGACGAAAATTTCTTCAGAATCCAAGGCATGTTTGCCCGGTCAACCGGGCGAAAGTGGCTCCAAAAGTGCTTGCGCGCCCGACCGGGCGAAATTTCCCCTTTGTCGTAATTTCAGAACACCGTCGCCCGACCAGGCGATTTTTCCGGAAGGTTAATTTTTGCCTTTTTTAGCCGGTTTTGTAAAAACTATAAATAGGGCTTTAGTAATTTCGATTAGTCTATCTTATTTTCTGCGTTTTTAGCTTTAAAACACTTAGCCTTTTTCTTTCTAAGTTTGTATTAACTCTTGCCCTTGAAGATTATAAAGATCATCGATTTTGGTTTTCATTGTTCTTCAATAATTTGGTATTCTTCTTTACTTTGCTTACTTTAATGAATTCTTATTTTTGCATTATGTTTATTGAGTTTATTATTATCATGAGTGAGTAGTCTATTTCTAGGGCTTAGAGAGGGAAGCCATGTTTATACCTATTTGATTGTGGTTTAAGGTTCTTCGATATTCGGATTGAATTAGAGTAATTCCCTATTGATTTGGTATCTAAGAGTTGTTAAGGACCGACAGTAGGATTAACGAAATACTCTAATTATTCGAACATCAATCCAAGTATTGTTGAACTATATTGTAGTGATTAAATTGGTATAAGCATGGTGGACCGATCGATTGCCCTAGGTTTTTAATTATTTGATAAACTTCCATCTTTTTGTGTTCTAGCTTATTCTAGTTTAGTTGTTAATTATTCAATCAAATTTCTTTCTTGAAGTAGTTAAATAATTGAGCACAAATCTATAGAACTCCTCTCCTTGTGGATCGACCCGTATTTGCCAGTTTCTGCTAACAACAGACACCGTGCACTTGCGGTATATATTTAAAACCCATCAACATGCAATATTTCTAACATTGGTTGCTAATTTGATTCAAAAGTAATGACTTGTGGAATTATTTATGAAAATCATGCATAAATATCTCCATATGTTTTTTTTATTAATTGAGTGATGTAAAAACCATTTACAAAAAAATATTACAACATTCACAAAATGTATAATCTACACTAATCTTCAATCTTGATCTTCATCATGATGCTACTTTATCTTCATCTTCTTGGAAGGGCTTTGGAATTAAAGTTTATCATGTAAATTTATGAAAAATTAGAGTTTAATTAACCTCATTCATTTAATATTTTATGATGATTTTTGTTTTTTTAAAATAAGTAATGAAAATGAGTTAGAAATAATTCATGTAAACTCACTACACTCTTTTTATGTGAATGAATTATTTTCTTAAAGAAGTTGAACTAATCAATTTATTTTGGACTTTTCAGAATACATTTTTGTTCTGCCACTGACTTGTATCAATATCTTTTTGAATAAAAGGATTAAACTTGACGTGCGCTACACACCTATGGATAGATCTACAAATCCTTTATGTCGTGTTAGGAATTGATAGGTTTTCAATGATAACTTGATTTATGATGATTTTTATATCAAAGTCGGTCAAAACATGAGCTTAATTAAACATTTTGCTTAAAACTCAACTTAATGAAATGAGCTTTCCTTGAAACTTTTCATGAGCATTCATGATACAATGGAGGACTACACTGGAAAAGTTACATGACAATTAGACATTATTAAGGTCCTTTTTTATTTAATTTCTTAACTGAAGAAAAATTCAGTGTTATGTGTTTTAGTAGCTCTTTATCCTTAACGTTTTTGTAAAAATCATATAATTAAAAAATCG
Organism: Beta corolliflora; assembly: GCA_947648045.1. NCBI lineage: Eukaryota > Viridiplantae > Streptophyta > Magnoliopsida > Caryophyllales > Amaranthaceae > Beta > Beta corolliflora. The sequence continues at coordinate 1,568,998 of CANSZD010000313.1, forward strand.
TACAAACTTCACATGACAACGATTTTTATGTGGTTGGAAAGATATTGATGTATACTTCATTTTTGCTTCTTTTAGTTTTGGCTAAATGACTTTAGTTTGAACTTTGTGAAAAGAACAAGCTAACAAGTTTTAGGACAAAATCAGTTTAGACCAACAATTTTGTATGAATTTTTGTTAATTATAAAAAAAATGGTTTTTTTAGTAATTTCAAAACCCAACATCCACTAACATCTTGAACTTGACAGGAAAAATGTTTCATCTTATGAACTACCTACATGATACAGACGAAAGTAAAATTTAATCCGAAATCACAAACTGTTTACATAATCATAATATAACTTGTTGTTTTTATGGAGATATTTATGCACAATTCAAGTTCAAATTTTATGAAAAGTGAGTTTCTAGTGATAAACAACAACTTAACTAAGAAACACACATTTCTTACTTCCAATCACATAATTTCTAAGTCTCTCCAATGGAGTTGACTATGTAGGTGCGGTGATTTCTAGGTTGGGAACCCATTGAATTTCCTCATACCCAAACACACGAAAGTCTAAAAAAAATTATAAGAAGAAACAAAGAAGAAAGTTAGTAGATGATTAAGGAGATAATTAAGGAAAAAGAAGGAATAAGATATTAACTTGCAAGATGATCAATGGTGTAAACCCTTTGCAAATGTTTTTATTTTTTGTTTTTTCCTAACTTTACTAGGTGGTTTTCTAAGTATGTTTAACTGCTAATTTTTTGAGGTTTTCTTGTACTACTTAGAAACTCTTTTTTGATGAACTTCTTTTTTCTTACTTAAGCTTACTACTCTAAAACTTATCTTAATGCTCAAAGTGCTATCTTTTCCACTCAAACGCTTTTTCAATGCTTTTCTCCTTCTCCCTATGCCTCCTTATGAAGGGGTATTTATAGTGGAATATGGGTGATGAGTTAGGGTATACAAATGGGCGGAAAATCAGATTGTTTGAAAAAAAAAATTTATTTTCATCCATCTTACATCACTTTATTCTCCTACAAAGTCTAGAATTTAACCACCTAAATCATGGGGATTCTTTTATTTTTTAACCTTTGAAAAATAAGGATGTTTAAACCTAATTTCTAATGAATAAAGAATATAATCCAGGATGATCACCTAATATGTGCTGATTTATGGTAATTATTCCATGAGAAATGCAATTATACTCATAGGAAAGCTAAATATGCTCTTAGCTTTTTTTATTCTCTTACTATGTCATCCAAAAAAAATTGATTTTTTCAATCTTTGATTCTTCCTATGTTGTACCTTAGATATATATCCTCTAATATGGAAAATGATTCATCAAAATTGCTAAGTTGTTGACTGGCAAGCGTTACGCGGCGTGCAACGAGATGCATGACACACATTCGTATTGCGATGGTCGCACCAAAGTTGTTCACCCAAAAACCGAATCTTAGCTCGTCTAATCAACCATCATTTCAATCCTACGAAAATCGGATTTTGATTCTTATTCTCTTGCTTTATTTCATGCTTATTCTTTACCTTATTACCTTATGCTTATTCTTCATTTTTTGGATAAAAGAAAGTGATTGATGGATGATGAATATAACTTGATCATCAAAATCTAATATATACTAGCTTTGATAATTATTCCCACAGGGAAGATAATTACTCTCATGAGAAACATGACTATTTCTTCCACCAATTAGGCATGATTTTTTTTTTTCATTTTGTTATAGAATTTCAAAAATTTTAAACCCCTTAACGGGTGACTAGCACTAGCATAATAACATTTAAGACATGCTAAATATATTAACAAAATGAACATGACTTGTGAAAACAAAACATGTTATTTAAGCTAAGTTCATGATGGAGATTAAAGGTAAACGTATCCACTAATCATATGCGGTGACATTACATTAGGGATTTGCGAAATTTGGCATAATAGGATGAATGGAAGGAAAATGAAAATTTTATAACAAAACATTTGGTGAACTCACACCACGCATAAAGGTGCGCCCGAACCAACGTTTATGTGAAAAATGCGTGACACGCCACGCATTGCGCTGCACGTACGTAACAAGGATGCACATCACGCATCATGACGACGCTGTGCGCACCACCTTTCCTGCTTTTGTTTGACGGTTACTCAATGGTGCAAGTTGGTTTCCGTTATTTTTCATCATTTGTCCTACCAGATTCTCGTCCTTGCTTGTATATCACGTATTAAGAATTTTCCATTTTACACACGAAAGGGGTTCAAAATTTGGTTTCTACATAATGCCCCACATTGGTCAAATTTTGTAGAAAATGATGACCAATGTTTGAAAAGGACATACAAACTTGATAAAAAAAATTCTTTTTTCCTCTTTTTTTTAGGCAACATATATTTTCCATAAAAAATACTACCTCCGTCCCAGAATAGTCTAAACACTTTCCTTTTATGTTTGTCTCAAATTAGTTTGAACACTTCCATTCTTGAAATGGTTCCACCATTAATATATTATTTCTTTTACACATCTTTAGCCCACACTCTACCTTTTATCAATAAAAAGTTACCCAACTTTCTCTCTCTCCTCTAATAAAAAATACCCCACCAACTCCTATCACATCCACTTTTTAAATAAAATAACATTTGATAACCACACCACAACTTGTCACCTTAAACTACGTGTCCCAACAAGTGTTCAGATCTTTCTGGGACGGAGGGAGTAATCACAAATTATATACTTTTTTAAACCGTGATTTGCGACTTCTACTGTCATCTTAGTTAGAAAATTCCAATTAGCTTTCTAAAATTGTAATTTTATTATAGTCATGATAGAAAATTCCAATTAATTTTCCGAAATTGTGGCTCTATTATTGTTGCATCCCTGCCACACGCCCGTCCCGGCCGGCGTGCATATTGGGACCAGTTCCTTTGCTCCAAGCCTTCAACTAAATAATTAAAAGGAAACCAATACATAAAGAAAGAAGGACACTACAAACTATTATTGTGGGACAATGAGCTTTTTGTTCTTTTAAAACATTTAACTTAGAGTGAGAAATACTAGCACTCTACACTAACTCCACTCCATAGTTAACACTAACTCCAACACCCATAGAGTCATGGGCTTCAACTCTTAAGAAGCAGTAGATACTATTCATTAGAGGATTTCCTCACTAGATAGAGAATGACCTGTGTAGGCGTGTTTTTATTGCCTGCGCATGATGAACGCGTATTTGACTACCTCATTGTAAAGGTTTTATTGAAAACATTTTCGAAATCGCCAACAAGTCTTTAAAGGAAGACTCATAAACCTAATTGGAGATTGGGAAATTATAGGGACAACTTAGGGACTTATCCAATATAGATTTCTCCGTCATGACTCCATGAATGGTCAATGAACCATAGATTGAGTTCGAGTGTGAGGGTACGAATATGATCAATAATCAAATTCGCCTACTGATGGCCTCTACTTAATATCGATTCATATCATGATTTATGCAATTAAACAACCACGTAATATATTAATGCAATCTAAAATTAATCTATGTTGGTTCATTAAACATAAGCAACACTAGTTTTGGTGACATGTTATTATGCACTCAAATGGCTGGGAACCTAATCTAATTGTCCGAATTATCTGAATTCAATGTTGGGACATCTTTTAGGTCTTTAATGAACAATAATAAACATGTGTGGTGATGAAATCATTAAATCATACAATCATGCATATGAATAGAATATCGAATATAAAAGAAATACTAAAAAGGAAAAGAGCTTTAGAGAATAATGTACAAGAGAGCGTTAATTCCTTTAACGATCTACATCATGACAAGTAAATTGTTAGTACAAAAGGAATTAAATTGGAATTTACCGTTAGGAAAGTATACCTTTGTCGCCTGGGTCTTATATAACGATCTGTAGGAAGAGCAATCTTGAAGCTTGATACATGAAATTCAAATGTATTGTGTTTGAGTGTTTGAATAGGAGTTATGAATGTGTTTAGTTGTATGTAAGGGTGTGTTGAAGTGATGAAATCGTAGGTCAAAGCGTATGAAAGCATGTGAAAGTGTGTGAAAAACGTTCGAAGAAACGTAGCTATATATAGAAGCAAAGGAAATCGGAAATAGATAAGAGAAAACTGTGAGAAGGTCTGTGCGTCTCGCGCACTGGCTTTGCGTTTTTTGATTTTGTGTATGGCATCTACACTGCGCGCGAGCCATACGTTGTGTCATACACAATGTAGATCTGGCCGATTTTTTATATTATTTTAAGCTTCTTTTTATTTTTGATGATAACTATCCTTTGAAATTCGAAATCCACTATCTTTAGGAATAAACATCTGATTTTCAGAAATATTATTTATAAATTAATTATCGACAATAATTAATACTAAAATATTAAAAATGCAATTAATTATCAGCAAAATTATCCGGGCCTTTAAAATTGGGCTTGGATGGAAAATTTGTCAGAAACCACCTTTTATAACCACGTTTTTGTCACAAACCACCTTTTAAAAAAAAGGGCACACAACCACCTTTTTTGTTCTTTTTTTTTGTGAGAAGCCACCTCTTGTCAGATTACGGGCATTATATTGACTTGGATTTTCCGGCGTTGACCCCCTTTTACGACTCTAGTTCTTCCTCATTTCTTCATATCTTCTTCCTCATTTCTTCCTCACTCCAATTTTGGCATCCGAAACATCTCCACTGCCACTTCCTTGCTGCCTCTGCCTCCAGCACCACCGACCCCTCTCTTTTCTATTCATCACCGCACCCAAACACCACCAACACCTTGATTCTCCATTAAATCCACTTCTTCTTCCTCATTCACTCTTTCAAAGGTTTAGGTAACATCCTTAACTCTTTGTCTCTTCTTCTTCAAATTAGCAACAACAATCAAGGCATAAACAACATGACACAAATAAGAGAAGCAAAGCAACAACAACACCAACAAGTAGTGGCTAGCGGTGGTGCAAGGAAGAACAACAGCGGCAACAGTAGATACAGATCAGAGGAGAGAGAAGATAAGAGGATTAATAGCGCAGGTAGAGGACTGAGGAGAGGCAACAACAACACCAACAACTAACAACATCGGCGGCGGCAGCAGGCAACCATCTAGCAATGGCGGCATAGAAGAAGGGAGAAGGAGTGAAGGAGGAAGAGATGAGGGAAATCCTGCAAAAAAAAGGGTGCAAAAGGGGTTTACAGACCTCACGTGCGTTGCACGTGATGGTTAATGCTGGATGAGTTGAGTCAATGCACGGAATCTAGCAAACGGTGCCTTCTCACACAAAAAAAAGGTGGTTGCGTGCCAAATTTTTTTTAAAAGGTGGTTTGTGACCAAAATTAAGTGGTTATAAAAGGTGGTTTCTGACAAATTTTCCTTTAATAAATAGCATTTATATTTTCGAAACATTTTTGGGCTTAGCTTGTTTGACTGCTCTTCCTTTGGACCGGACCAATTAGGACGACGATATGTTTTATCATTGGGTACTCAATTGGGAGACACAATATTGTGTCTTCAACATACCTCAGTATTGCAGAGACAATTTTTTTTTGAATTTTCTCTTTCAAACGCTTCTTCATAATTTTTTATTATTTTAGGGTAGAATTGTAACCCATGTACCAGTCTATCTCCATCTGTGCTTCATCTATTTCTAAATACATCCAATATTCTCTACCTACACGCTATTTAATGTACTACTTTGTTTTTTTAGGGCATTACTATTTACCGTCCGTATTTACTAAAAATCGTCCGTATTTTTTTCCTAAATATCCCTAAACTACCCCTCTCACTCTCACTCTCTCACTCACTCACACTTCACCCCAACCACCACCCACCCACCATAGCAACAACCACCACTAGCACCACCACCACCGCAACCACCACCATGACGTCAACCACCACAACCACCACCACACCGGCGACCACCACCACTCTCACCGAAAATCTTGTTACCCAAAAAAAAAAAATTTATAGAAAAAACTATGGTAATTTTTTTTTTTTTGGAAAAAGCCATGGTAACAGAATTTTCATCCGTTACCACCTCAAATTTTCATCCATTACCACCATGTTTTATAACGGATGAAAATTTCGTTACCTCGGAATTTTCATCCGTTACCACCATGGAGGTAACGGAATTTTCATCCGTCACCGTGCACTGGTGGTGGATTTTTTTTTAAAAACTAACCACATTCCGTTCCGGTGTGGTTGGCGGCGTTGACGGTTCTTCGTGGTGCTTTGGTGGTGGCAAGTGGTCCGCGGTGGTGGTAGTCGGGTGGTGGTGGTGGTCAGTGGTAGTGGTGGTCGGGTGGTGGTCAGGTGGTGGTGGTGGTGGTCACGTGGTGGTGGTGGTGGTCAGGTGGTGGCGGTGGTGGTCGGGTGGTGGTGGTGGTCGGGTGGTGGTAGTGTTAGAGGTGAAAGAGTAAGAGTGGGGTAAAAAGGAAGGGGTATGGGGGGAATTTTAAGGAAAAAAATACGGGCGATTTTTAGTAAATACGGGCGGTAAATAGCGATTGGGTTTTTTTAATATGTTTTATCATGTATAAGTAAATATAAAAAGTGTTTTTTATGAAAGTATGCATTAATACGAATCAAATAATGCCACACCTAATTATACATCCAATACTTTAATGATCTCCAGGCTACATTCTTCATCTTTTTCATATTCTCTATTTCTCTTTACAAGTATACTAACCCCACACTTTCTCTGGTCTCAAGTGGTTCCCCTCTTGTACTTTGCTTAATCTTCAAACCTTACAATAAGTGGATAGATAAAAAAAATAGAGAGGAACAATTAGACTTTGCAAAAAGGTCGTTCAGTTCGATTTTGGGTCGGGTCCGCTCGGGTTGAGTCCATGTCTATTAGTCCCTGTCAAATTAAAATTAGATTGTGTATGTATTCGATTAGATCTGTACCAGAAAGAGTTTGTATCGGGTCTTAAGTTAGTTTTTAATGTTCAAATTTTCACTAGAAATTGGGTTGATTCTTTTGGGAAATTCTACATGATAGCCTCCTACTTTGAGCTTTTCTACTTGGTTGCAGGCCATAAATTTTTTTTATACAAAGTGACCTCCTACTTTAGCTAATTATACTTAGTGGCCTTAATTCACTTAAAACCTAGCTAACCTATCATTTAAATTATAAATTTACTAACCTATCCCCTAGTTACTTACCCTAATTCAAAATCCCTCATCCCTCTTCACTAAAAAAAACCCATTCCTCGTGTGCTCATAACTCCTTCTCATGCAAACTCTCTGTTCTTTTGTAGAGAAACTTCTTTATGCACTAGCTTGTTATGGTATGTGAGGTAAGATTAAGTGGTATATCTTGAGACCGTGGTTCATGCTAGTTGTATGTTTGGATTGCTGGTCCAACTTTTTAATGAGCTAACTAGTATTTTGGCCCGGGCGATGCCCCGGGTCAGTTACAATTATCAAATATATTATTATTATTCATAACTTCATAATTGATTCTATTAGCTTCTTGTAATTTTCTGTCGAATGTGAAATTAGAAAATGGACGTTATATCATGATAAGTTACATTGTTTAAAAAAACTTCTAAGAAATTATGGATAAAAATAACAATTTCAATGGAAAAGCTTGTCTATGTCTTTATAGTTACATATGATTATAAGACTTTATTATGTTTTACTTTGATACAACAAACATAAAAATTGTAGTAGATTGGTGGTTAAACTCTCACATTTCATTTCAAAGATCGTGTTCGATTCCTAGTAGCTACACATTGTTATTATTTTAAATGAGATCATAAACATGTGTATTATTTGTATAGATGTGCCTTGTCTTCTGATTCCTGAATATTCTTTTCCCTCACTGAAGTCTTTGTCCTTCATTATTACTTTGATTTAGCTAAGTTCTGTTATATGTTAAAGATCAAACGTGCTTTGATCCAGTGCTCTTGCAGTTAAATGCTTTATTGACAGATCTAACATATTTTTTGCACTTGTGGCCAAGTCCAATTTTCCCAACCATCATTATCCTTTTAAGATTCCAAATTAATGATGATGGGCAAATATGGTAACTGTTAGTTGGGAGTATTAATCAAGCATGTGAACCTTCTTGATTCTATTAGTCTACACTCAACATAAATTCTCAGATAGCTCCTATTAATTCAAGTTAATTAGATGTAATATAGAGTTCCAAGCCAGTTTCTATTTTGTTTGCATTATAGATTGTCACACATCTAAACTCTTATAAACATCAAAATTGGTCAAGTAACTAAGGAACTCAAAAATACCATCCCTAGAATAATAAGATGTTCATAATACATTATTGTTTTCTCGGCCGGTCAGCTCTATAGATGGGTTTTTTTTATAGGGAAAAGGGATAGGGGGTTTTGAATTAGGGTAATTAACTAATGGGTAGGTTAGTAAATTTAATTTAAATGATGGATTAGATAGGTTTTAAGTGAATTAAGGCCACTAAATATAATAAGAAAAAGTAGGAGATCACTTGGTATAAATTTTTTTTTGGCCTGCCATCAAGTAGAAAAATCCAAAGTAGGAGGCAACCATGTAGAATTTCCCATTCTTTTTTAACTTTAAAAAAATGAAAAGGAAAAGAATACTAGCTCTGTTCCTTTTTAAACTACACAGTTTAGCTCATGCTTGCTCATAACTTAGACAGTTTATATATCTTTAATTGTTAATAGGTAAAAGTCACAAAATGTTGATATTTTGAAAATACTTAATTAGATAAATCTTGTAAGACCCCACTCCAATTACTATCTTTTTTTACGTACAAGATCACAAGCAATAATCAAAGTACATTATTGCATGGGGCAAAAATACACAGTGTATAGATCAAAAGTGAACGGAAAGAGTAAAACTTAAATTGCACGCATTTAAAGCAGGTGTACACATTTTAAAAATATACTACGTTGAGATTAATCTAATAAGATACCACCTTATCTTTATTTTCCTTCCTTATATATAAATCACAAATTACTATCAAAGTGAAATATGTGTTTAGTGCCAACATATAAAGTAACTAGCCTTATATGCACGCGATGCATGCGAAAAAATATAGAACATTAAATTAATTGCTAATTACATCCCACTAAATAAGGAATTTTTAAATTTTTTCAAAAATTTAGTTGAGAGGGAAAATTTTCACTGTTTTATTTTTGTTGTGTCTTTTTTATATTTATATATTTTAATTAATTAGGTATTTATATCCCTTTTTATTTTTTTCCTTTTTCTATTTTTTCGTGTCCCATCCCTGTGGCCATATATAATAGAAATAAGAAAAACATTAAAGTATAACCTTGTTAGAGTAACTAATATGAACCTGGTGCACACTAATTAATGTGCACCCGAACCTAGGGCTGGCGATGATGCGAGTCGAGCTCGAGTTTGACTAAACTCGAAAACTCGTACCCAAACTTGACTCGACTCGAAAACTCGCGAGCTTCAAATTTTCAAGCTCGAACTCGAACTCGAAACCTAAACTCGAGCTCGAACTCGTTTCAAACTCGAACTCGAACTTGTTTCAAACTCGAACTCGAACTCGGGCCGAACCATATCACGTGAGTTGAGGGAAATTTTGCAATAGTAATGATTACGACTTTCAGTTTTTACTGCCTTTAGTTTTTCTCTCTCCTCTTATAACTTCTTCTAACTCGTTCTTTCTCTTCTAACTTCTGCATTTTCTCTCTCATTACTAACTTTTCATCTTCTCTGCCCTAACTTCTTCATTTTCTCTCTCTTCAAGTTCAGTTCTGTGTAATCTTCTTTGCCCTAACTTCTTCATTTTCAGTTTTTTCGTTCAGTTCTATGTAATTTCTTCGCTTGAATTTAGCAATGGGAAGGAAGACGACGGCTAAATTTCTCAAAACGTAGTGGTTTGCCTTCGTCTGTTGGTGGTGGTCGTGCACAGGAATCGGAGTTTCCTGGTGTTAGTGAAACTGCTCAGGTTGATGGTAATTATGTTGTTGATTTTCGTTTTTACTTTAATTTCTTATAATTTTTGGAGTTTTGATTTTTTTTTTAGTTTCGTTTACTCTTCGTTCATTTTTGTGCGATTTTTATTGTTTGCATGATAAATTTATTTTGATTTTTGTGCGATTTTTGGAGTTTTGATTTTTTTTTGTTTGAATTACTCTTCGTTCATTTTTGTACGATTTTTATTGTTTGCATGATAAATTTATTTTGATTTTTGTGCCATTTTTGGAGTTTTGATTTTTTTAGTTTGAATTACTCTTATTCTGTCTTATACTATTTTTTAGGTTTATATTTTTGTGAACTAATTTGTAATTGTGTTATTATTATGATGATATAGTATATTTTGACATGATATAGTTTGTTGTGTAAATATATAGTGTATTTGTAATTATACTAGTTTTTGTTAGTCTTGAAATGATAGTGTATTATGAAATGATATAGCGTGTTTTGATATGATATAGTGTATTTTAAAATGATATAGTGTTGCTGTGGTAGTTCTCTGGCAGTGTTTTGTATGATAGTGTATATTGACATTATATAGTGTGTTTTGACATTATAGTGTATTTTGAGATGATATAGTGTATTTTGATATGATATAGTGTATTTTGAGATGATATAGTGTATTTTGATATGATAGTGTATTTTGAAATGATAGTGTTGCTGTAATAGTTCTTTGGCAGTGTTTTAGATGATAGTGTATATTGACATCATATAGTGTGTTTTGACATTATAGCGTATTTTGAGATGATATAGTGTATTTTGACATGATATAAGGTAAGTGTTATGATAGTGTATCTTGCCATGATATAGTATGTTTTGACATGATATAGTGTGTTTTCTTCTGATATAGTGTATGTTATGAAGAATTGTTTTTTGTTGCAGAGCACCCTGGACATGATTTTGGTAATCCATCTACTTAACACCAGGATGGAAGAAGTGATGCTGCTAATCCTCCTGTTAATGAAGGAACTTATTCTGCTAATGTTCCTGGTAATGAAGGAATTGCTGCTGGTAATCCTCCTGTTACAAAAAAGGGAGCAAACAAGAAGAGGGTAAATCCTGTTGCTGAGAAGGATACCTTGCAAGCTCCAAAGAAGAGCAAAATAATGGCTGAAGCTGAAGGACAGAGGGTAAACCTCTTTAAAACTACTTGCTGTGGTAAAAGGCTTTGTGAGCTAAATGAAATTTTGAGTGTTGAACAGAGAAAAGCTGTTATAGAAATTGGTTTTGGATCTTTGTTGGATTTAAAGATTTCTTGGACTAATAATTCTCTGAGTGGATGGTTGGTGGAGAGGTTTGATGGTGATCCTGGCATGTTTAGAGTTGGTTATGGAAAGGAGTTCAAGGTTAACCAATTTGATGTGTATGATGTGTTTCGGTTTCCTCTAGTTGAAGGAAATGATGTGGTGGATGTGTCTAGGGACCTAATGCGGAGAATCTGCATTTTGAGTTGAAAGCAAGCTGGAAGGATTACTTTAGAGTTTGTCGGGATAAAGGGTAGATTCCTATGTCTGCTGTTTATTCTGAGTTAATTAGGTTAGTTGATGGTGGGGAGGTTTTTCAAAACCTATATGTGTTATTTGCTTTTTCTTCTTTTTTAGCTCCTGTTGCAAATAACACATTAGATTTGAGGAAGGTTTTTGCTGTAAACAAGGTTCGGACAATTCCTCGTTTGAATTGGGGTAAATATATTTTGGAGAGGTTGAATCATCCGAATGTTTTGTACAAAAATTCATTGTTTGTTAAAGGTTCTCAGGGCATTATACTGGGTGTATAATTTTGTTGCAGTTGATTACTTCCATCATCTACAGATTGGTGATGGTGTGCCTCCAACTCAATTGCCTCTATTGTCTCATTGGGATAACGTGTCAATTGCCAAGAGAATTCGTCGTGAAATATTATTTGATAAGTTTGGAAGTGGTTTACTTGATGACACTTATCCAATAAGTGCTAAGTTTTACTTCACTGATGATGGGCATGTTGATCTTTCAGTCGGATGAAGTCGGTTCAAAAACAATTGAAATTCAGTATGTACCACATCTTGTATCGAGTGATGATACAGGAAGTGGAGGAAGTGGAAGAAGTGATGTACCAAAGGAGGCTGCGCCCAAGAGGAAGGTGAAGGGCAAGCTTCATATTCAGTTTGAGCTTCCACCAGGAAGTCTCACTGATGAAGAAATTATTGCACAAGCTACAGATGTAAGTTCAAATTTTAGAATAATATTAATTTTTGATATAGTTGAGTTTTGAGTGATATAGTGTGCTTTTATGTGATATAGTGTAGTTTTATGTGATTGTGTGGTTATGTGATGGTGGTATGTGATATTGTGTTTGTATTTGATAAAGTGGTGTTGTATGTGATATAGTGTGTTTTAATGTGATATAGTGTGTACTATAGTGTGTGACTTGTAGTGCCTTGTAAAAATTTAGAATAATGTTCCCATTTGATATAGTGTAGTTTAGACTGATATAGTGTTGTTCTATATGATATAGTGTATTATGTATGTGGTATAGTGTATGTGCTATTAATTTTTGATATAGTATAGTTTTAAGTGATATAGTGTGTTTGTATGTGATATAGTGTAGTTTTATGTGATCTTGTGTGGTGGTGGTGATAGTGTGTTTGTATTTGATATAGTGGGGTTGTATACTTGTATGTGATATAGTGTGTTTTAATGTGATATAGTGTGTACTATAGTGTTTGTGCCTTGTAGTGCCTTGTAAAAATTAAATAATGTTCCCTTTTGATATAGTGTAGTTTTGAATGATATAATGTTGTTCTATATGATATAGTGTATTTTGTATGTGGTAGTGTATGTGTTATGTTGTACTGATGGTGTGTTTCTGCTCTGATATAGTTGGTGTTATTTCCATATATTTGGTCTTGTTTTGATATAGTGTATTTTTACTTGTTTACATATAGAGTATTACAAATTAGTTACTTTGATACGTGTCGTTTACCGTACACAAATTAATATTTTATAATACCTATCTTAGTCCTTAAAAAATATTAATAACTAGTAAAAGGGTAAGAAAGGGTCGATCCCACGAGAAGATTATTATAAATTCCTAACTCTCAAAGTTTAACTAATAACAAAAATAAACCATTATACCCATAACGAATATGAACACTAATATATATATTATTTACTCATATGAACATAGAAGAGGGGGGTTTGGAATCATACTAGAGTACCTATTAATCTAAATCTAACAACTAATAACTAATGTAGATATGTACAAATGACAAACAAGCAAACCAACATAACGGTTCGATATTAATTAGATAATTAACAGTTGTTTAATACTTATAATCTAGTTCCCTTTAATACTCGATTTAGCAATTAGGTTGTTGAATTATCGCCGCGATCAATTCTTATCTTGCTCACTAGAAAACTAGAACCTTATTAAGACAAATACAACCCTAACAAACTTTTTTTATTAGACCAATTCATATACTTAATTAAATTAAGGTGAGCCGCTCACTCTAATAATATTAAGCCGTTAATTCTAAATAACCATTAAACGTCGCACCTAATGACCACTTAGCATAATTTAATTACTCTCCAATTGTAACCGTGCGCACAATCACAAGCAAATAGATTAAATTTATATTAACAACACGATAATATGAATTGAATAATTACTAAATCAATTACTAAATCATGACTAACGCCGCATTCAATCTTGTAAACTAATAATATAAGAACATTAAGACAACTGGAAATTAAATCTAAAATTAAGAAGTCATGAATACAAGAACAATCAAAAACTAATTAATTGAAAGTAAGAAGGGGAAAACTCATAGATTAGAGTTCCGCTGATGCAGCCGCTGCCTTCGATTTCACCCACAAAGAACGATCGTCCACCTTCACAGGCCTTCAACGTCATAGCCCTGAATCGAACTCGGACCATCTTCACTATCTTACAAAACCCTTACATTGTGTATACTTGTGTGTCCCTCTTTCGGTAGAAATTAGGGGCTTTTATACCCAATTGAGAAATTCCCACTTATCGATTTTTGGGAAATTACTTGTGAAGAAGAAATAAACAATTGATTTTGATTCCCTAAATTAAGCTCTTGAATTCGCTGAAGAATCTTGATCCAAGGGAATAATTTCCCTCTTCCTTTACTGTACAGATCGTGGAATTGGAAAATAGGAAATTTCCTATTTTCTCTTTCACTGCTCACTAGATGAAGGAAATGAGGAGGAAGAAAAATTGGGTTTGTACTATTCTTCTTTTCTTTTCCACAAGCTCACGTGAGCTTTCAGTGCACTTTCTTGATGTATTTCTTCTTTTCTTTGTATCCCACCTAAGGTGGCTTCTTTGTAGTGTGCTGGTTTTATTTTTCTTCTTTCTTTTATAATTCTTGGCTTCCCACATGATGTGGGCTTTGTGAACCATATGGTTCCTTCTATTCTTTCTTCTTATTATTTTCTTGCTTGTCTTGAGATGTAGAATGGGCTTATATGTACCTATGTCACAAAATAAGTGTAATTAGTACAATTTATAAGAAAGTTTAGCCAGGGTAATATTTAATTTTAAATTAATAAAAGTAATCTAAATACCTAAAACATTTACCAAATAATGACATAAAAGACCAAAATACGGGAATATAAACCTACTCAATTATGCACTTATCATATTTGTTTTGATTTTTGTAAGAGCTTCATACTATGTGGTTGCTTTGGAATAGGGATTTGGAAGCTGTCCCTCATTGCCACATAGATGCGTTAAAGAGTGTGAAGGACTCTTATGTGGCTGGCCTTCCTCCTTCTGATAATTCTTCCCAAGATGATCTTGACAAAATTTTGTCAAGTTCAAGTTATTAGAAGTACTTTGATGAAATGGCATCAATTGCATATGTTGTGAAGGATTTGCCAGCTGGTTGGGAAGAGGTTCCTAATCCTTCTACTACTGCGTTCCCTAGCTTTATAGTGACTCAAATGAGTCAGAAGACTAATGAGATCATCCAGAACGTTGTGAACAACGTTTTTTATGATGCAAGGGAGGACATGTCCTTGGAGGAGAATACATGGACTGTTTTCCAAAATGCTTTGTCAAGGGTCCAGCCAAGTTAGCTCTAAGGCTGGATGATTATGTAGTTGAGGGTGCTTTCAGTCATCTTTCAAAGATGATGAAAGATTTTGAAAATGTGATGGAAGATCTCCCAATATTTTTAAGGGAGGTTGTTGATTATTGTTCTGAAAATCAACAACCTTTAGATGAGAGGTAAATTTTTGAATGAAATTTGTTTAATGTATTGTCTTTATTGAAAATATTGTTACAATTTGTGTTGTTTGTTGCAGTGAAGAGCTCTTTAAGCTGGATAAGTGTTCTTCTCTATTCCAAGGAGTGAGATTTAGACGGTTTGCTACTGAGACTGAGATGTTTGAATCAGTTATTGATAATTGGGCAAGAATGATGAATATTAATGAATTCAGTCTCTCTTCTCCTCCAAAAAAGCTTTACTTAATTCTTCTCAGAGTGTAAGAAATTTTTGTAATATATTTTTATGTTGTTGAATTTTTTATCTTTGCATGCATTATTTATTTTGTGATAACATGAGTTCCTATATTGCAGGGTGCATTATTTCGTGTGCTGGAAGATGGAACTGATGCTCAACGCATCGATGATTTGATCACATGCTGGAAGTTTCCAATTGAAGAGTTGAATAATATTCCAAAACTGGATTCTGGTGTTGAATTGGTGAGACAAGTTCTGTTTTTGAAATTATGATGAAAGTATTTCTTAGTATAAATTGACAAAAATATAGTGGGTTTGTATATGATATAGTGTGTTTAGATATCATATAGTGGCTTTGTTTATGATATAGCGTCTTATGTGTTATAGAGTATAGACAAGTATATAGTGGGTTTGTATATGATATAGTGTGTTTATATTTCATATAGTGGCTTTGTTTATGATATATTGTTTTCTGTGTGCTGCAGAGTAGACAAATATATAGTGGGTTTGTATGTGATATAGTATATTTGTATATGATATAGTGGATTTCTTTATGATGTAGTGTGTTCTGTGTGCTACAGTATATTATTATGTTATTATTTTTATTCTAATTTAGTGAGTTTATACTTCTATTCATTTTGTAGGTTTTTTCCCAGCTTTGCTAAAAGGAGCTAATCATTTTGTTCTGTTTGTGCTGGACACAAAGAAACATACTGTTTTTTATATTGATAACAAAATTTGGGATGATGATGAGGAATATAAGAAAATGATAGAGACTATCTACAATCAATCATTGCTGAAGGAGTTTCAATTCTTTTCCAATATTATAAAATCCCACAATCTGAAGGTGATGATATGGGTTCATGGGCAATGACGGAAGTGAAAGGATGTTGGAAAAAAGGTGCATATGATTTGGAGTGTGGTGTATATATACTTGTCCATATGCTACTTTTTGACGGCTCAGAACAGTTTGAATGCCCATATCTGAATGATGTAAGTTTAATATAATTGTTATTTCTAACTCAGTTATGTATTTAATTTTTTTTATAGTTTCTTACTGATTTAATTTATTTTTCGGAGAGGATTAGGAAAGCCGTAAGAGTCTCCATGTGTGGTTGCATGATTTTATCTGATCTGAATAAGAATAGAAGTACTAGTGTGCTTGTGGATAAGGTGATATCATTCATATCAAAGAGATCAGAGACTATTGTTGTTATTGAAGAAAATAAAAGGAAGAATGCCGAGGAGAGTAAGAGGATTGAAGAGGAGTTGAGATAGAAAATGCAGCAAGAAAAACAGAACAAAGAAGTTGGGGAAGAAACGAAGAAGAAGAAGCTAACCATCAAATTTGCAAAGTAGAACTATATGATGTACTTGATTGATTTTACAAACAATGTTACTAATCTAATAGTAGGTTTGGTTTGATAGTAGGATTGTGTTGATATAATAGGTTTTTTTTTTTTTTGGCAATTCAAAAATTTTATTGACTACCAAAAAAATGGTAAGAAGTTACAACCAAACACCATAATTAAACCACCCACTGAACAAACTCAGAAGGGAGGCAACAAAAACAAAAGCTGCACATTGGCCAGCAAAAGATACAGAGGACTTACATCATCAACAAAATTCTATCATTTTCTTTGCTTTTACAAGCAACATTAAAAATGATATCTTTCACAACCTGCAAACTAGGAACACATTTGCCATTAAAGATCTTGTTATTTCTCTGTTTCCACACAAAGATAGATGTTTCGGTGAAACACATGGTGTATAATCGAGCCAATCTACTACAACCTCGAGCTTTAGTAACGGCCAGGACTTCTCTGGATATCAAAACCACCAGCAGTATTAGCCGTATGCAGAGTTTGGCACACTTGAGACCAAATATCAGCAGCATAAGGGCAGGCAAAAAACAAGTGCTGAGATGATTCTTCAGCAGCCTCACATAAGCAGCAGTCTTTACTACAAGGAATGTTCCATTTCCAGAGTCTATCAGTGGTTGCAAGTCTATTCTGTAAAGCCAACCAAAGAACAAATTTACTTTTAGGAGTGGCTTGGTTGTTGCAAATCAGACGTTTCCAGTCAACTTTAGGAAATTCACCAAGGAGACGCTTATAAGCTTTGTTAATGCTGAAATTGCTATCAATAGTGACAGCAGACCAACCTCCAATAGCATTTAAAAGGTCTCTGCTATCTATAATCTTTCTCAGCAGCCAAAAGGAGTTGGTACTTACAGCCACTGTAGTGATGTCAAGCCTTTTAATGTAATAGGCATTAACCCATTTTACCCATAGCTTGTCAGACTTGAAAGCAATTGCCCAAAGAAGTTTTAAAATTGCAGCTTTGTTCCACAAAGACATGTTCACTAAATTCCATCCTCCACTGGATTTAGGATGGTGAAAAGATGACCAGGCAACAGGAGCCTTCTTGGAATCAACAGTGTTACCATTCCATAGGAATTTCCTACAAATACTCTCCACTGCTTTGATAAGCTTCTTAGGCAGAGGAAAAATATGACCCCAGTAGTTTTGCATACTACTGAGGATACTTCTAACCAGTTGAAGTCTGCCAGCATAGGAAAGAAGTTTAGCAACCCAGCCTTGGGCTTTAGTAGTGATTTTATCAATCAAAGGTTTACACTGAGTGAAATTGAGTTTCCTAGAGCTTAGGGGTACCCCTAGGTATTTGAAAGGCAAGGAACCCATGTTCATATTACAAGCAGCAGCAAGATCATAAGCTTCAGCATTACTAACACCAGAGACATAGATGTTACTTTTTTCAGGGCTAGCATGAAGCCCAGAAGCCCTGGAAAACTTCATAAAAGCTTGGATCAGCTTAGTAACAGAGCTGTGATCTGCTCTTGCAAACAGAAGTAGATCATCAGCAAACATCAAATGAGTCAGATGCAGTCTTTCACATTTTGGGTGAAAATTAAAGTCAGGGTTATTCTTCAAATCCCCTAAGCATCTGCTAAGATACTCCATGCTAAGAGCAAATAAAAAAGGAGACAAGGGATCTCCTTGTCTCAAACCTTTCTTGGCATCAAAAGGAGTAGCAGGCTTACCATTAACCAAGATAGAATAGGAAACACTATTCACACAGGCCATAATCCAGTCAATAAATCTGCTAGGAAAGCCAAGCTCACAGAGCACACTCTGAAGAAATGGCCATTCAACTGAATCATAGGCCTTCTTGATGTCAACCTTAATAACACATCTAGGAGACATACCTTTTCTATTGTACCCTCTGATCAATTCTGTTGCCAGTAAGATATTGTCAGAGATATGCCTTTCAGGAATAAAACCAGCTTAAGAATCATTTACCACTTCATTAATAACTTTTTGGAGTCTGTTGGTGATTATCTTTGAAATAATTTTGTAAATAACAGTGCGGCATGATATAGTGTATTTGTGAACTATAGTCCATTTTTATGTAATTAGTACGCGATTAAAAATAGAAAAAAAAAATAAAAGAAAAACAAGAAAAAAAAAAAAAAAAGTTAAAAAAAAAGAAAAGTGATAAGTTTTTAAAAAAAAAAACAAGCTTAGGGGAATAAAAGGACGAAAAAAGAAAAAGGAAAAAGAGGATTTAAGAAATTAAAAAAAAAATAAAAACATAAAATAAATTAAATAAGAAAAAAAAAAATTTAAAAAAAAAAAAATGTAAAATAGAAAAAAAAATAAGTAAAGAAAAAAAGATTTTTTATTCTATCATCTCAATAATAAAAAAAATCCTCTAAAATGAATACTCAGAGTCACAACCTTTCGGATTCCAAACAC
This sequence comes from Beta corolliflora, assembly GCA_947648045.1. Classification (NCBI taxonomy): domain Eukaryota; kingdom Viridiplantae; phylum Streptophyta; class Magnoliopsida; order Caryophyllales; family Amaranthaceae; genus Beta; species Beta corolliflora. The sequence goes on from CANSZD010000313.1 coordinate 1,588,184, forward strand.
ATATTTTTCAAGCACGTGATGTCAATTCTATTCTTCCATTAGGTCGAAGAATAGAGGGACAACATATCCTTATTTACAATCTCAATAACAGTGAATTAAACCGATAACTAACACATCATATATCAATTTTAAAAAAATTCAATCCTACAAATATATAAACCACCTTAATTTCTTGTTTCCATAAGCCATCCAAAATAAGGGGAAGAAAGCCATTCAACTATCAACTTTAAGATTACAAACTATACCAATGTAATTGTAGTGAGACATTTGATTCCCAGGAAAAGCAACAAAACTCAATAACTAATCTTGCTTCTCAAATACTCCAATAAACTTAATTATAATCGCAAGCACAATCAAATCGAAGACATCAATTGCATTAAAATTCAAATCGACAAAAACAAGTTTTTCCATGATACTCAAAACCCTAATTGTAATAGCGAAGTTCAACAATAAAATTTGCATAAATAAAAAAGCAACTAGCAACTACTAGATAAAATTCTATGAAATGCAATAATCACCATTAGTAATTTTAGTATCCAACACAAAACAAAAAAGTTGTACCTCAACAATATTCGAAACAAGATAAGGAAAGCTTGTTTAGGTTTAATTTTTCTTGAATCGTTTAATCAACTCCAACTTTTAAAAGATTTACCTCTGCACATACTCCTACATGACAATAAACTGCAATCAAAAATCGTAAAAATATGATTTCACCAATTTTTGAGATGCGAACACACGATAAAAACAAAGAAAGAGAGAAAAGAAAAGTGAACCTTAGAAATGCGAATCTTGTTAACGAGGATACGAGTAGCCCTAACGATGTCTTCTGTGGTGAGATTTAGGAGCTAGTATTCCACTAGAAAAAAATACGTGAAATGGCCAAAGAGAAGCTTCTAGAAGTTGGTGAAGACTTTTAACTCCCACCATTCTTTCTTTGGTGTCTTTCACCGGCTAATTCAGTTCCTCCATTGTTAGGGGGGTGGGGAGGAGACCGTGAGTTGGACACTTTAAGGGAAAAAAAAAAGGGGGGGGGCTCACTCCCACCAAATTTTTTTTTCATTTTTCACCAAAAAATAGAACAAAGAGGTTCGCCGGAATTTGTGAAAGGGTGCGACGGAGTGAGAGTGAGGGAGAGGAGCGTGCTAGATTCGATGGGAGAGGGAGAGAGAGAGAAAGTGAAGAGAGAGTAAGTTAGGGCTTGTTCAGACTCGAAAAAGAAAAAGAAGAGGGGGAAAGGGTTCGTGAACTGGGCCGAGAATTTTCTTAGGCGTCTTTTTAAGGGAGCAAGCGAAAGGACGAAATAAAATTGATCCTTCCCTGAACCTGGATTTTTAAAAAAGGAAGGTTTTTAAAAATAAATCCGGCTCACTTAAGGACGGGTCAGTTTCTCCCAAACTTTCCTCCCATTTTTTTAAATGATTTTCGGGATGGGTTTTGTAAAGAAGAATAAATTACTAAGTGACAGATAAGGTTTTTCCACTAGTGGTACCTTTTTTATTGCTCCTGCAATTGCAGCATCTTGGTCGCTGAATATAGTTATTGAATATTTACCTCTCATTGACTTTTTGAGTGTTTAAAAAACCCATTCAAATGATGATATTGTCTCATCCACAAGAAACGCACATGCAAACATTATGTTTTTCCAATGGTTATTAATTCCTACAAATGGTGCACAAATGAGATTATACTTGTTTGTCCTATATGTAGTATCAAAAACAATAACATCTCCAAAGATTGTGTAGTCCTCAAGCATCATAGAGTCTCTCCAAAAGAAGCAGCAAGCCTTTCCTTCATCATTCAATCTTACTCTAAAGAAGAGGTCACTATATGTTTGAACTCCAAAAGGTTATCAACAACATTTTGTAATCCTTTCCCTCAATTGGGTTTTTTTTTTAGTAGCAGTTGAAGTGGTCCTTCATGGAATTCCCCAATACAACTTCACCACCTGCTTCTGTACTCATGTATCTGAATGAATCTATTAGTCTCAGTTCACTCTCTTGCATAGCTTGTATGGTTTGTTGCTTTGGATCAATCATTTGACGCTCAGATCTATGAAGGTAATTTTGTGTTTCTCTTTAAGTGGATGATTGTGTTTTTTTATGCTTCTCATTCCTTGGTTCATCGTTGCCTAATTAGAGCAGGACATTCAGTTCTTGTGATCATAACTCTTCTTGTCCTCTGCTTCTTTGAATTGCTGTCTTATATCATTATATATGTATTGTTCTCTCCCTGTTTTTCTTTGATTTTGGTATTCCTTTTCCCTTGAGCAGAGCAGACATTGTACTTTTGATGCACCACTGATGTCCCTTCTTTTTTTCTGTTTTTGGATTTTCTAATACTGAATCCTACTATAGCAGCATGCTGACAATATAAATCATGTATATTATCCAAAGTTGGTCTTACTTGACCAAGTAAAACTCATCCAATTTCATGTTTATTCAATGATTGTTTAGTTGAACCTGTTACAAAAGATTAAGATTTTTTTGTCATCTTTATAATAGTGTATGTATTTATGATATAATGTATTTATGTGTGATATAGTATATGTATTTATGTACTCTAATGCGTTTTCATAAATTATATATGCTAGTGTTTCTGTCTGATATAGTGCATCTATTTATGATATAGTGTATGGGTGTGTGATATAGTGTATTTGTGAACTATAGTCCATTTTTATGTAATTAGTACGCAGTATTTTTTTATATATTCTATAGTGTCTTTCTGTGTGATATAGTGTATCTATTTATGATATAGTGTATTTATGTGTGATATGGTATATGTTTGTGTAATGCATTTACGAACGTAATATTTTCTATATATGCTAGTGTGTTTCTATCTATATAGTGTATCTATTTATGATATAGTGTATTTATTTATGATATAGTGTATGTATGTGATAGTGTATCTATTTATGATATAGTGTATGTATGTGTGATATAGTGTATCTATTCATGATATAGTGTATGTATGTGGTGGTATATGTACGTGCGTTTTTGTACGTAATATTTTATATATATGCTATAGTGTGTTGCTGTCTAATATAGTGTATCTTTTTATGATATAGTTAATGATGTAGTTTATATATGAATGATAGTGTGTTTTATTAAACTTACCTGGAATGACAGCTGAATTAGATTCATCAGTTGATACTATAGCATATTGCTCGTCAACTTGATTTTCGAGCTCATCATGAAACAACTCCACATTTTCTACAAAAAATTATAGTGTTCGTGCTTTCCTTAATTAAACGAATGAAAATATTGACTTCGATGATGTTACCTTCAAAACTTGGTGTATTATTGAGATCTATTACGATTGGATCTTGATGCTCATTTTGGATTGAATTGTGATGCTATTCGTCGTCGAGTGCTTCAATGCTCCGATTTAGGTCGTCTATATTACATGCTACAATACTCTGATTGAGATCAATTTGCTCAATTAAACCCTAATTTTCCATGAATTTCTCGTCGTTGTTCAATTGAACAGGAAATTGTCGAAGAATCAATTTCGAATCAATATAGTGTTACAATTATTGAATCAAATAAAAACAATAATTTGATTCTGAATGAGATGTACGTTAATTGAGGTTTTGTATGAAATTGAGAAATAATTTGAATGAAGAGAGAGAATAATTTGCAGAAATTTTAGAGCGAGAGAATCTTTGGTTTTTGGAAATATTGAAGATAGAGAAAATCGTGGATTTTGGAAAGTGGGAGTGACTAGATTGTAGTGGGTCACGTGCCTGGGCCTGGTCCACGGTATTTTTAATGTGAACCGGGTCCACGCAAGACGGATTGTAACCTTGTAATCTGGTACAACCAATTAAAGGGAACCCTTAATCTCAAAAAGGAAAAATTAAAGGAAAATCTATTTCTTCTCCTGATTGGAAACCTATTTCTTCTCCTGGTTGGAAATCTTATCCTAGTTGGAGTATAATTGATGTCTTTTTATCATCCCACGTTTTTTCCACTATATATATTTGTTTGTTTATGTAGCAATATCATGCGTTGTTACATTAGAGGAAACAGAAACTTACCGCAACTTATTATACTTTCCTTAATTTACTTTCGAACCCTTCACGCACTGGCCTTTTCAATGGAAACCATCGCTAATGAAATTTTCTGCAACATCCTCTTACAACAACCTCTGAAGTCACTAGTTCGATGCAAATATGTTTCCAACTATTGGCAAAACTGCATAGAGAGCTCTGAATTCATCAAACTCTGTCAAAAGACCGCACTCGAAAACCCCGAATCTAATGCCTTGCTCATATTTATTTCCAAATCTTCCATATACATTGTTGGCGACTTTCTTAACGCCTCAACCCCTCGTCCTATGGACCTCATCTTGCCTCCAGTATTCCGACATGATCCTACTGCTAAACTAATTGGCTCGTGCAATGACTTGCTTTGCATTGGGAGTGGTAAGTTGAACAAATATTTAGTGTTGAACCCAACAAACCCCCGTGCATCCAAAGTTGTTCCCTTTGCACTAAATGTCTTAAGCACGGACCCCGATGCTGAACAACACGACATTCATGTTGTTTCGGGGTTCGGCTATGATGAGAAAAGTGATTACTACAAGATTGTGTATATATGGCATTACTTGGATGAAGTTAAAGGATTGATATATGGCTTCAAAAATGGTTTGTGGAAACCATTAGAACTTTCGAACAAGGTACGAAAATTATGGGCTTGTTGTGGTAACTCAAACAATGTCATATATTTTTCTACTAAGAAAAGAGAGGTTATCATCTACTTTGATGTACAAAATGAAGATTGGAGTGAGATAAAATTGTTAAATGAAGTGTAATCTAGAAAAATCTTTCAACATTGTAATTCTAGAATTCTCTTTTGTAATCTAGTAAAAGTAAGACTTAACTAGAAATATTTATTGAACCTATACATGTAGAGAAGCCTAGAATAATCTAGGGGAAGATGTCGAGAATGGGCCGATACACTTTATATAATTGCAATGTAAGCATAATGTAGGTGGTTGTAGAAGCAACAATCATATTAATACTTTAAGCTTTCTTATTTTTTAAAACCCACTTACTTACTTTCATTCTTCCCTATATAACTATAATCCCACATTCGTACTTCGCTCGATTTTATCGGTGGTATCAAAATTCCCAAGCCTACTTTTAGCAACACATTTAACCCAACACAACATAATTATAATGGCACTCGCAACCACTTTCCATTCCAATTTTCGGAGAAAATTATGATTTTGGAAAATTAAATGAAGACATTACTTAAATCTCATGGGTTGTGGGTTATGCCGATAAAGGATATACGAGTACGAGACGGAGTACCCTAACCGAGCTCAAAAGCGGCTCGGGGTGAAGAATGAAGGATGCTAAGGCATTATATCTAATACAAATGCGGTCACAAATATAATATTTCAGAATTTTAGAGCGACACGGAAGGAGGCTTGGTCGCGACAAGAATTTCGGGAGATAGCAGGTGAAGTATCAAACTCCGTCTCTAGAGGAATTTGAAACCTAAAATGAAGAAGGGGAATTAATGAAAGATTATTTTTCAAGGTAATAGAAATAGTGAATCAATGAAATCATATGGAGAAGAAATTTATGAAAATTGTGAGAGATTTTATTAAGTTTAACGGAAAATATGATAACATTGTTGTATTATTGAAGAAACAAGATATATCAAAATAACGGTGGAGCGACTTATGGGATCTTTGAGTCCCATGAACAAAGGAAAAATCGACATATCATGAAGAAATAGTTGAGGCTCTTGGAAATTTAAGAAAATGCCCAAGAAAATATTGAGGATGAAGACGAGAGAAATCATCAAGGTATGAATCAAAACTTTCTGATATTTGCAAAAAGACTAACCTGTTGTTGGCTAAAGGAAAGCCCGGGTTGGGGTGGAGGTTTGGTCTGGGAAGAATTGCGGGACAGAAAATAATGGATTGCCAATTTTGGCGAAGAAAATCGAAGAAACTTTATTTTGAAGTTTGCTATGAGAGCATTAGCGGGGTTGAGTTGGTGACATGAGCACCAACAACAAGAAAATTTGGAGAAAAATATTTTGGCGATGGTGGTGACACGAGCATCGGTAGATAGTTGGTAACATGAGTACCAGAAGATCGAAAATGGAAGTTATTGAGAAGATGGGTGTTGGTAACATGGTGCAACATGGAAACTAAGTACATATCATCGATGGTTGGTGAGTGCATGTTTTTCTAAGGAATTTTAGAGTTATTTTTTTGGGGGTGTTAATGTGTAATCTGAAAATCTTTCAACATTGTATTCTAGAATTCTCTTTTGTAATCTAGTAAAGTGACTTAACTAGAAATATTTATTGAACCTATACATGTAGCCTGAATAATCAGGGAAGATGTCGGAATGGACCGACAATACACTTCTATATAATTGATGTAGCATAATGTGGTGGTTGTAAAGCAACCAATCAATATTAATACTTTCATAGCTTTCGCTATTTTAAACCCACTTACTTACTTTACATTCTTCCCATATATAACTATAAATCCTTACTACTTCTCATTCTATCAAAAATATCCTGATAATATTCAAGAAACTTGCACTGTGAGAGATATATGTATTTTCGACGGATGTCTAAGTGTTATGCTGGTGAGGGACGGCTATCCAAGTGAGCAAGAATTATGGATGATGAAAGAAGAATTATGGGTTAAATCATTAACTCTACCTTTTCAAAGGAGTTGTCATATTCTTTTTTATTCTGCTATGTTACACCAATATTTGTTATACATTGATGATGATATATTATGTCTAGTTTGGTATAGCGAGCAAGAGGAGGAGATAACTGACGTGATTAAGATTGAAGCTAAACTAAAAATGCCTGATATTAAATTGATTATTGGAAGTCTAGTTCCAGTTGTAAGAAAAAGGACACGTCTGGATTGTACAAGATCAAAATCAAATTTGAAAGAAAATAAGAAAGAAGACAAGAGTGAAGAAATTATAATTGCTCGAATTAGTCGGAAGAAAGGAAGAAGAAAAGGAAGAATGCAAAATTGATGATTCGTTGAGCGAAGGCGCTTATTATGTTCATGTTTATGTTGAGAAAAATTGCTGGAATATGCATCGTGTAAAGAAAAATCCTTTTAAAGATCAGTATTATGTTGTTCTGTATGACTATTGTTAATGTTACTTTTAGAAATTGGGTTGTTGGTACTCATAAGTCATAATCTACATTTTGTGTTTGTTTGATTGCTGAATTGCTTTAATAGTAACTCTTGATGAATCACCAATACATCAAATCGTAGGATTATTGATTTTGATAATATATTCATCAATGTATAAGTAATGTTGATGTTGTACTAAACTTTCAAATTTTATGTCTCAGATTTCTCGAACTCATATATCATCCTTTTCTATGTCAATTAAAGTCCATGTAAACTTCAGTTTAATGCTTAGTTGTTAGTAATGGTCTTGAAAATCATTATTTATTTGCTTCTTTAGATGTTCAGATGTCTGTGTTGTTAACCATGGACTACGGAGATGTAGGGCAAGTGATTTATTTTTTGTCCTTTTTGTGGTCCCATGCGTGTATAAAGTCGAAATGGTCATAGGTTCATTTATGTTATGGTTGATGATTTTTCAAGGTTTACATGGGTTATCTTTTTGCACTCAAAAGAAGAAACATTTAATGAATTTGTTGCCTTAGTGAAACGGGTACAAAACCAGCTAAATCATTAGCTGGTTACGGTAAGATCTGACCATGGTTCTGAGTTTGATAATTCAAGTTTTATTGATTTTGTTGAGAGCATGAAGTGAGTCACAACTTCTCTGTCCCTAAAACACCTCAACAAAATGGTGTTGTGGAAAGGAAGAATAGAACTCTAGAGGAGATGGCGACGACGATGCTTATTGAAACTGGTCTCCCTAAGAGTTTTTGAGGAGAAGCAGTGAACACCGCATGCTATATCTTGAATCGTGCTTTCATTTGATCTAAATTGAATAAGACCCCATATGAACTCATAAAGGATAGAAAGCCCAATATTGCACACTTTCATATCTTTGGATGCAAGTGCTTTGTGCATAATAATGGGAAGAACTGGCTTGATAAGTTCCACCCTATGAGTGATGAGGCAATCTTTCTTGGTTATTCTCCTCATAGTAAAGCTTACAAGGTGTTCAACAAGAGAACCTTGTGTGTTGAGGAAAGTGTTCATGTCATTTTTGATGAGTTAAATATGTCTTTTGAGATTGCACAGGTAGAACCAAACGATATTATTGAAATGCTTGAATTTACAGGGCAACAGCTAGCTGGTTCCGCTCAGGAGCCAGAAGAGGAGATAGGTCTACCTACTGATCCACCAAATGTTGATGGTGGAGGACTTGATCTAGAAAGAGAAGAGAATAATGAGGATTTGTCTAAAGAGGAACCAGATACTGATGGTTCCCATGGAGATCAATAGGTAAACACCTCAGGGGGAACCACCACAAAAGTTGGTGGTAACCCTAATGAGGGACATGTAAGGAGCGAGCAGGGAACCACTTTACATCCCAACACATCTTAAAGATCTAATTTAGATGATGCTGGAATGCAAGCTGGTTCCAGTCAGACTCATTCAAGAGGACATGATGGTCCAGTTTAAAAGAGTTTTAGATATCAATCTTCTCATCCCTCGGAAAAAATCATTAGTGATATTAATAAGGGAATTCAAACAAGAAGAGCTGTTTATGAAAACTTTTGTGCCATTTTCTCTTTCTTGTCCAGGATAGAACCAGCTGATTACAAGATGGCATTGAATAATCTAGATTGGGTGTTTGCCATGCAAGATGAGTTGAATCAATTTGAAAGGAACCAGATATGGCACCTTGAGCCAAGACCAAGAGATAGGTCAGTTAGTGGTACTAAGTGGGTGTTTTGAAACAAGTTGGATGATCTAGGCACAATAGTTCAAAACAAATCAAGGCTTGGTGCAAGGCTACAATCAACAAGAAGGCATCGATTATAATGAGACCTTTGCACCTGTTGCTAGGTTAGAGGCTATTAGAATCCTCATTACATTTACTGCTTACATGAATATGAAATTATTTCAGACGGACGTGAATACAACACTCTTAAATGGCTTATTGAAGGAGGAGGTATATGTAGAACAACCACCTAGTTTTGCTGATCAACTATTTTCCCACTATGTATTCAAACTTGATAAAGCTTTGTACGGTCTTAAACAAGTACCGAAGGGCTTGGTATGAGAGATGGTCAATGTTTTTGATGGAAAATGAATTCAAGAGGGGAACAGTTGACAAAACTTTGTTTATCAAAACCAGGGGGGAAACATTTGCTAGTAGTTCAAATTTATGTTGATGATATCATTTTTAGAGCTACTAATCAGTTGTTATGTGATGAGTTTGCTAATCTTATGCAGAGTGAGTTTGAAATGAGCATGATGGAAGAACTTGGCTTCTTCTTAGGCTTACAGATTAAGCAAACAACTGATGAAATTATGGTCCACCAGCAAAAGTACCTTAGAGAGCTTCTTAAGAAGTATGGTCTAGAGAACAGTAAAGCTTATGACACTCCTGTTCCCACTTCCACAAAGCTTGATGCTGATTTAAAGGGAAAGGATGTAGAAGCTACACTGTATAAAGGTATGATTGGTTCCCTCTTGTACCTAACAGCTAGTAGACCTGATATTGTATTCTCTGTAGGATTGTGTGCAAGGTTTTAAAGCAATTCCATGGAGTCTCATCTAAAGTCTGTTAGAAGGATACTAAGGTATTTGGTGGAAACATATGACTTGTGTTTGTGGTACCTCAAAGGCACTTCTATTGAGCTGATAGGGTATATATACAGATGCAGATTATGCTAGTTTCCTTATTGATAGGAAAAGCACATCAGGTATGGCTCACTTCTTAGGCTCATGTCTGATCTCATGGGACTCTAAAATGCAAAATTCAGTAGCATTATCCGCAGCTGAATCGGAATATATCGTTGTTGTGGATAAGGAGCAAGCTGAAAGATTTTGGTATTGTTTATGAAAATGTTCATATCATGTGCGACAACACGAGTGCTATTTAATATTTCAAAAAAACCTGTTCAACACTCTAAAACCAAGCACATTGTGATCAGACATCTTTCTTAGAGATAATGTTGAGAAAGGCTTACTGGTTGAATTATTGTTTTGCAAAAGTGAGGATCAAATTGCTGATATTTTCACAAAACCTTTATGTAGACAGTCTTTTTGTAAGTTAAGAGTCTTATTAGGTTTACTTAAGTTTTAGTAAGTGTCATTTTTCTTTAGGAGTTATTAGGTTTAGGTCATTTGGCTTCAGCTGTTTCCCCCGGTGGTTAAATTAGTACTCTTTGATGTGAAATTGAATACATACATCTTTGCTTAATTCTTCAGGTTGTTATGTAGATGCTTTCTATATCTTTCAACATTAGAAAGAATTGTTGCTTGAATAAAGGTGAAATCATGCTAAGTTGCCAGAACCAGGTGCAAGTCTTTCTTGTACGAAACAGTTGAGAAGAACATCAGTAATGCACATATATGTTTTTGGGAAGTTGATTCTTTTCAAAAATTAAACGAATATTTTAACTTCTGAAAGTTGAGATATTTAGATGCAATTATCTTTAATAAAAAAAGGCGCGTCAATTGTACATATCTTGTACATGCCTTACTTTTCGGCAGTTGAGGTATTTATGGGAAGTTATGATAACTTCCGAAAATTTAAATTAATTTTGAAATCTCAACTGATTCTCTTCCTTTACTTACTCTCTCATCCATATATATTATAATTGTCCTCATTTTCTATGCAATCACTTCAAGTCACACTCGAGCAATCTCTCTCTCTCTCTAAAAGTGGTTTCTCCTAAGCTCTCTGTTTTCTCTACAATGGGGAAGAAATCTTTCGTTGGTTCAAGAAGGAAGGTGGAAAATCAAAGAAGCTCCTTTGAAATGCCTCCATCTCCAAAGAAAACCCCCTATGTCACTCAACCCGAAAAAACTCCATCCTCCGCCACAATTTTTGATAATCCTTCCTCTATCACTCAAACACCAACCACCACTACTCCACAAAATGAACCACCACCACCACAAAATCAGCCACTTCCATCACAACCACTTCCATCTGTAACTTCATCTCCTACCCATCCCCTCACTCATGAACCCACTCCCAATCCTTCAACAGTCAAACCTTTAACTACTTCCTCAACCGAAAATCTAGCCACCTCTGCTGTTTCCCATAACCTAATTTCCACAGAGAAGGGTGAAGTTATTCCTGTTGAGAAGGAACAAAATGAGGAAGAAGATCTGGTGGTCATTGGCCACAAGGAAGAGTCACCATCTACCTCTACTAAGGCAAGAGGGAGGAGAGTGACCAGATCTACTATGAAGAAGGAAACAAAAGAAGTTTATGAGGATCAATCTGCTGGTTCCGCTAGGGGAACTAAGAGGAAAGGGGTAACAGCTAGACCCCCTCGCGCTGCAAAAGGTAAATCTGTTGAAACTCCTATTTCTACTGGTTCTACTCCTATTATTGAGAGAAGTGTGTTGTCTGCATGTTCTGTAGAAGATATTTTGATATTCATCTTTATTTGAGGTTCATGATTTGTTGGAATTTCAAGTCTGGATGCCTTTGTTTAAGGATGTTAAGAATGCTTTTGTGGATCCTGTTAGAGAATTTTATGTGAATTTGAAGCAATAACCTAACATGTCTGTGGGATCTACTACTTTTGGAAGTGAGGTCTCCTTGTCTGTTTCTTCTGTGGCTTCTCTGCTTAATGCTCCTAGAGATGGGTTTGACAAGTATGTTGGGGATGGTTGGCCTACTATTGTTGGCGTAACAGCTGAGGAGATTTATATGTTTTTGATTGTTGTTCTCTATTCCAAGAAGGCTAGTTACCAATCTGCTAATTTGCGTGAACCCATTATGCTGGTCCTCCACTCCATTTGCAACAAAGTTTTAATTCCTAGAGCTCAGGGCAAGAGAACAGGTATAATGGAGATGGTCCTGATTTACTTAATGATGAAAAAGATCAAGCTCAATTACCCTGCCATCATAATTGATCATATCATGAACTGTTGTTCCTCCTCTCACCATGCCTTGGCCTATGGTTCAATCCTCACCCTCTTACTCAAGAAGCAAAAGATTCCTCTTAATGGGGAAATATCGCCCATTTAGGTGTTTACCAAGAAAATATTAGGGCATAAGGGGTTGGATGTTTTCTTAGATATACTGAGGTTCAAGGAGTTTGGAGTACCAACTGAGAAGAAAAAGTCGGAGAAGAAGAAGAGAATGATAAGGGGAACCAGCACAGATGTTACTGTGATTAAAAGGTTGGAAAACCAAGAGAAGACTTTGGATAAAATGTATAAGCTGATTGAGGGTATGTCCAAATCTTACACGTCTAAGGTCACTAAGCTTGGGAAGAAGCTGGCCGAGACTGAGTTGCTGGTTCTCTCCCTTCCAGAGGTAAAGGCGCAGCTCTCTACTACTAAGGGTGCTGCTGGTTCTACTGATCCCCGTCTCCCAACTGATCCCCGTCTTCCTACTGATCCTATGTCTGAGGATTAAGATGATGATGATGATGAGGAAGATGAAGAAGGTGTTGGATCCTCACATTCCTCCTCCTACCAAGATGATGATGATGATGCCTCTGATGGAGAGGAAGAAGGAAAGGAAGAGGAGGATGACGAGGAGTGATTGCTATTTCCAGCTGTTTCCCCCACCCCATTCTGATAAACTGCTTTTGCATTACTGTTTCCTCCCCTACAAAACATTCTCTTATGTAATTTGGGTTCTTGTTTAACCTTGCTGGTTTGTTTTTGGATAATTTGTGTTTGGTTATGGATTGTGAGTTGTGTGACTAACTTGATTTCTTACACCATGATGACTTGATTTGTAGTTGATGCTACTATTTTTGAATTCGGCGATAACTTATGTGCAATGGATTTGTCTCTGAGTACTTTTTAATGATGCCAAAAGGGGGAAAATTAGTTGAAGCACCTAAGTCTAATGTAGATTGAGTCAGTCATAATATAGTTTTGTAGTAAATTATAAAAAAAGGTCTTAGGAAATAGTTGAAATAATTAACTATTTCACCATGTGAGTCTTGTGTCAAGTAAGCTCCCTTAATGAGTTATTTGAGCTTTGGTTGAAGTTATCTGTGTTTACTAACTTGTTGGTTGCAGGAAACTTCAAAGAGTTTGTCATCATAAAAAAAGGGGGAATTTATTGAGTCCCGTAGGTTTTGAATGATGACAAATAGTTGCAGGGAATAGTTGTTATTGCAGGTGGTTCTAAGTTGTTTGGAAACAGCTGAGTATCTAACTGTTCCTGACTGTATAATGAAATAGTCAAAATAATATTTGCTATGCTATGATGTGTTCTTGTGTAGCAAATAGGTTGTTCCAAGACTTGAAGCTAAGAAGCCCTCTCGAAGTTGTTCGAGGAAAGACAAAGTTCACATTCTTGATTCAAGGGAAGCTTCAAGGATTGAAGTGCATGAGGATAGTTTGTGATTCTTTAATTGATTCACCTTAGGTCTTCATGTAACATTTGCATATGATATTTCTAGTGAAATTGTTTGTCTTGTTCTTAAGTGTGAAATAGTAGGGTTTTGAATATGGAACCAATTGGTTACATATTCAGAACATTACTAAGTAGGGTAACATGTCTGGGTACTAGTTACTCTACCGGGTGATCTAGCTGGCTGTTTTAGAAAAGATTTTCGGAAAAATATTTTCTCAAATACTTTCCATAAGAAATGTTTGCCAGCCTTTAGAATCATTATTCAGTATTTACTTGCCTTAAAGCGTGTGTATATCTTGGATAATATCTTTCCTCTGAGAAAGATATTGTTCAAGATATACTTTCCATAACTTAGGATTATCATATCTTTCATATCTTGAGTTAGGGCATGCTTAAGGGTTAGACCTTGGTCTATAAATACTGAATCATGATTCTCCTTCACCCTTGATGCCCTCCCGGATTTTATTGAGTATTTTCGAGAGCCTTCACATAGAGAACAGCTAAAACAGTTTCCTAAAATATTGTACGCATCTCATAGAGCTTCATATTACTCTTTATTTGCTTTGTAAGAAAACGTGAGTTAAGAGAAATTGTTTATATTGAATATCTAACAAAGGGGTTAGAGATTGGGTAGCGTTTGTGAGTTCATTCGCGAGTGCTTGTGAGTTCAAGTGCGAAATAGCACACTACAGTTAGTATGGGGTGTGCTGTTTCCCTGGAGTAAGGGAAACAGGAGAGTGCTAGAGTATTCTTATTTTTCAGAGTTGATTAATAAGAAAACTAGCGTAGGAGGACGTTGGCCCTTGTTTGGCTGAACCTCGTTAAATTTAGTGTGTTCATTATTACTTTCAAGTTCGAGTGTTTCCGCTGTGAGGAACTAGCCCAACTGGTTCTCCCTTAAATCGAAAGAATTTGAATTTGTCACTAGATCGGTTAAGTACTCAATTCACCCCCCCCCATTGCAAATCTTCATCATTCTCTTAATAAACTTCTCGTGTTCTAAAACAACATCGAAGTGTCATTGGGTATACAATTGATGATCTTAAGAGTCTAAGTCCTACCTTGTGTATGCATCGAATTCATTTGGATGATGGTCAAGCCTCCTCTATTGAGCCTCAAAGAAGGTTAAATCCTAACATGAAGGGAATGGTAAAAAAGGAAGTTTTGAAACTCCTTGAGGCGGGGATAATCTACCTTATCTCGGATAGTAGGTGGGTTAGTCCCGTTCAAGTTGTCCCAAAAAAGGAGGAATGACCGTCATTAAGAATGACAAAGGTGAGCTTATCTCCACAAGATCGGTCACTGGGTGGCGATTGTGCATTGATTATCGTAAGTTGAATAAATCCACCAAGAAAGAACATTTTCCCCCTCCTTTTTATTGACCAAATGCTTGAAAGATTGGCGGGTCATACCCATTTTGGATGGTTATTCGGGGTTCTTTCAAATCCCTATTCACCCCGATGACCAAGCGAAGACAACATTCACATGTCCATTTGGCACCTTCGCTTATCGAAGGATGCCATTTAGATTGTGCAATGCTCCTTTCACTTTCTAAAGGTACATGACCGCCATTTTCCGGACATGCTTGAATCAACCGTAGAAGTCTTCATGGATGACTTCTCCGTAGTAGGTTCCTCATTTGACATTTGTCTCTCCAACCTCCAAAAAGTTTTGAAAAGATGTCAAAAGATGAACCTTGTTCTTAATTGGGAAAAATGTCATTTTATGGTTGAAGATGGCATAGTCCTTGGTCATAAGATCTCTCAAAAAAGGGATTGAGGTTGATAGGGCTAAAATTGAGGTTATTGAGAAATTGCCTCCCCCAACTTCGATGAAGGGAGTGAGATCTTTCCTTGGGCATGCGGGATTTTATCGCCGCTTTATCAAAGATTTCTCAAAACTCTCAAAGCCCCTATCCAATTTGCTTCAAAAAGATTTTGAATTTAAATTTGACAATGATTGCATGCATGCTTTTGAAACTCTAAAAAATGACCTAATTTATGCCTCCATAGTGCAAGTTCCGGATTAGAGCTTGCCTTTTGAACTAATGTGTGATGCTAGTGATAGCGTAGTGGGAGCCGTTTTAGGGCAAAAAAAATAAGGAAAGCTACATGTGATCTACTATGCAAGCAAGAAGCTTGATTCGGCTCAAAGGAACTATGCCACCACAGAGAATGAATTGCTAGCTATTGTATTTGCTTTTGACAGGTTCCGGTCATATCTTGTGTGCTCTAAAGTGGTGGTATATAAATATCATGCGGCTATCGAGTCTCTCATGACCAAGAAGGATGCCAAGCCTCGGTTAATTAGGTGGATTCTTCACATTCAAGAGTATGATATTGAGATCAACGACAAGAAGGGCACCGAAAATTTGATTGCAGACCACCTTTCTCGCCTTCCCATGGGTGATTCATAAGGATTAAATCCTCCCATCAATAATTCTCTCTAAGATGACTTTCTCTATGCCGTTAAATCCATGTATGCTCCATGGTTCGCGGACTTTGCTAATTTTCATGCTAGTGGAGCCATAGCAGATGACCTTAGCTACCAACAAAAGAGAAGGTTTATGCATGAGGCCAAGCACTATGTATGGGAGGACCCATACTTGATCAAGAGGGGGGTGGATGGTATTTATCGAAGGCGTCTCCCGGATGATGAGATTGAAGATGTTATAGGGATGTGCCATTCATCCCCATGTGGTGGTCATATGGGAGCCGACAAGACCATGGAAAAGATATTGTAATGTGGACTATTTTGGCCAAGCATGTTCAAGGATGTTTGGGGATTTGTCAAGGCTTGTGACTAGTTCCAAAGAGTTGGCAATATCTCAAAGAGGCACGAATTACCCCTCACAAGCATCTTGGAGTTGAAAATTTTTGATGTGTGGGGGATTGATTTCATAGGTCCTTTCCCCTCCTCTCTTGGTAACCGCTACATCTTGGTAGCGGTTGATTATGTTTCTAAATGGGTTGAAGTAATTACTTCCCCTACAAATAATGCCAAGGTAGTTCTGAAGCTATTCATGAAGGTGATCTTTCCCGATTTCGGAGTTCCGAGAGCTATTATTAGTGATAGGGGATTAGGGGATCACACTTCGCCAAGAAATCATTCAAAACCCTTCTTGCTAACTATGGGGTGCATCACAAAATGGGCCTCTCCTACCACCCCAAATCTAGAAGTCAAGCGAGATATCTAATAGAGAGGTCAAGCTTATTTTGGAGAAGACGGTGAACCGATCACGCAAGCATTGGTCTTCCAAGTTAGATGATGCATTGTGGGCCTGGCGCACGACCTATAAACCCCTATCGGCTTGACCATATACGAGTTTGTATATCGAAAATCGTGTCATTTGCCCGTGGAGTTGGAGCATAAAGCTTATTGGGCAATCAAGGCTTTAAATTTTGATCTTCAAGCCTCGGGTCAAAGAAGGATGCTTGATATTCATGAGCTTGAAGAGCTTAGAAGAGATGCTCTGGTGTACAAAAAGAGAACGAAGGCTTGGCATGACCAACGAATCATGAAACGGGAATTCAAAGTTGGTGACAAGGTTCTTTTGTTCAACTCAAGATTGAGGTTGTTTTCGGGAAAAATTAAATCAAGGTGGAGTGGTCCATTCACCGTGCAACAATTATTCTCGTATGGTGAGGTTGAAATATGCAATGATGCAAAAAGGTCTTTCAAAGTGAACAGGGAAAGACTCAAGATCTATTATGATGGTGCACCTATTCAAGAAGCATACTCTATTACTCTTGAGCACTACTCCCCTCTCGACAGTTGAAGACTTATGGTAGTCGAGCTAATGACTTAAAACAAGTGCTTAGCGGGAGGTAACCCATTTTTCTTACTTATCTTTATTTCCTTCTTTTCATTTTGTTTTGATTCACTTGGAATGATGGCTTTTCACCTATTATTGTGACTTGTGGATTACTTGTTGTGGTGATTTTGTGATTTGTTGTGCTTAGGATTGATTTTGGAGAACTTTGGAGTAAAGAGAGGCGAAGAAGAAAGAAAAAAGGGGCAAAGAAGGTTTGACCCGAGCGTGTGGGTCGCTCAAAGGGCTGAAAAAAAGAGTTTCTGACCACCTGACCCGCCTGGGTCGCCTTTCAACCTACCCGAGTGGCCTGACCTGAGGGCTGGGGTGAGGGTTCCCGCCCGGGTCAATTCGTGGAAAAGAAAAAAAACACCAGCAGAGAAGCCCGACCCGCCAGGGTTGGATTCGGCCCTTCCGGGTCGCTCTCACCCGAGCACTCAGGCTGGCCGACCCGCCCGAGTCGTCTGGGCAGTTGGTAAAATCGGGCCATCTTCTTTCTTTTTCTCATTTCTCATCTTCTCACCTTCTTCATTTCCTCATTCCTCTCAAATCCCCAACTCGTCATAAATCCTAACTCTCCAAAACTCACTCAAATCACTCATCTCACCACTCAAAAACTTCAAATCCCTCACAAATCTTCATCTCATTTCCTTCAACAATTTCTACTTTTTCTTCCCCACAAATCCCATTTTCACTCACATCTCATCATTTTCTCTCTCCTCAAAATTTTACTATAACTCTCAAATTCATCCATTTCCACTTAACTTTCCTCACAAATTCTTCCTAAAACCTCATTCCCCCTCCATTTCTTTCACTAAAAACCCAAAAACAAACAAATAAAAAAATTCACATTTTCTCACCCACCCTACCTAGTTACGGGATTTTAGATTTTTGAGCACCAAGTAGTCCAACAAGTGCAAATGAGGAATTCAAAGAGATCTTGACAAGCGTGGGAAGCAAGCTCAAGCCAACAACCGCAAGGAGCATCGGAGGAAAACGCCTTGGGGATTAATGCCCCCCCATGAGTTTCGAGATCCTGAATTTCCTTTTATAAGTTTGGTAGTTTAGAGCATTTTAATAATTTCCAAGCTCTTAAGACTAAGGAATTTGCTCCCAACCATTTTGTTGACGATTCGTTGCTTTTATTGTGGGGAATAACGGGGGATGGTAATAAAATGGCAAATGGATTAAATTTAAACTTATAGGTGCCTAACTCTTGAGTTTCTTACCTCTTTGGAGGTAACTGGAGAGAAACGGCTACAATGCTCTATTGGAGCTGAAGCCATTCTCCATTTTAGGTTAGGGAATGTTGCTCGCTCTTTGGATATTTCTGATTTCGCGGATATTTTTTAATTCAAAATTGAGCAGAGCACCATTCCCGCAGCTTCCTTCAGTGTTTTTAGTTGATGGTGTAAGATAAGTGGGTCAATCCATTAAATTGTTTTCCTCTACTTGATGCATTAAATCACAAGCCTCTGATAAAAAAAACGAGTAGTTCTAGTAAGAAATGCGAATGACTCACTTATCCACCAACCGGCTATCCGATATTTTTACAAGTTCTTGTGTAATACTATTTTTAGAAGGAAAGACAAATCAAAAGTATGTCAGTCCGAACTAAGTATCATAGGTTCTTACCTATGGGACCTCAGGAGGCTGAACATACCTTTGATGTTTGCCCAGCATCTCCATATGATAGGCACCCTAAGGACTCACGGACACGGGTCAATTATTATGGGCGGTTTAATTACCGCCATTGCTGAGCATTTTGGGGTCTGCCCTTTGGACCCCCGAAGTCCAAGGGCCGAACCTCATTAACCAACAACACCTGCAAGATGCTCGTTGGTTTATTGTGGATGGAGTTCGTTTTATTTGGAAGATTGGTAAAATGTATTCCATCCAACTTCCAAACCGCAACCTTACCATGATAAAAACTGAGCATGAAAACTACCTCCTCTTTGAAGCCCCGGAGGGAGGCTGAAGATCCGTACCTACCAAAGGTGGGATCCCCATAAGCACGCCTCCTCCTCTTCCACCCCTCCTCCTCCTCCTCCCCAACCCCATTCCACCTATGTTTCCGATTATGCCCCTATCTATGCCTATATAGATAGGCGGTTTGATAGTTTTGAACAAAGATTGACCAACTTTCAACAAGAGAAGCGGGATAACTTTTCCCCCATCTTGCAATTCTTTCATGATAACAACATGGTTCCCCCCGACTCCCCCTACCCCTCTTATATGCAACCCCGGCCTCAACCCGAGGGGGACGAGGACCTAGACCCTTGAGTTGGTCCTATTCCCCACCTCCCTCCCCTATTGTTCTTATTTTCACACCAAGGACGGTGTTTGGTTTGGCTTGGGGGGTATTTTCATTGTGTGGGTGATTTTTACTCTTGTGGGTTAGTGTTAGGAGGTCGTTGTTGCTATTTTTGATTGATTTGTTGCTTGTGATTGTGGTTATGCATGGTGAATGGGCCAATGCTTGTTAATATGTGTTAAGCCATGATTTCATTTTTCTTATTTGTTTGCTTCCTTAGTTTTTTTTTTTTTTTAAAAAATGAGAAAAAAAAAGTCATGTATTTCATAAATCCAAAAATAATTTTCTTACCTTTTTTTATTTCCTTTCTTTGTTTTACCTTTCTTTCTTAATTTTCTTTTCCTTCTCTTTCAATCTTTGCTTTCTCCATTTTTTTTAGTTCAAACAAAAACAAAAACAAAAAAAAAAATTGAAAAAGAGCAAAAACAATAAAAAACAATTGAAAAAAACAAAAAGAAGTGTTAGCTTTGAATAAAGTTTTGGTTTCCTTGCCCAAGGAAGATGCTAGTTAATGACATATGTAGATTCCTTGCTTTGACTTTGAGTATATATGTTTAGAGGCTCCTTTTGGAAGAGTGAGAGCATGGGAAAGATGTTTTAGGAGGAGTTTAATCTTGATTGCATTAGGGTCTACAAAAATTAAACTAATGAATGCTCAATTGGATGTCTAGTCTTGAATCTTGACTAAGTTGCTCATGCTTGGATAATTTTAGCTTCAAATTTACGGTCCCTTATGTCCCTAGATATGCGTATCATGTCCCTAAACAAAGCTTTACAAGAAACATAGATTTTACTTCTCTTTGTATGCAATAAGTGGCACAAAAAGCCACAAGTTCTCTCTTTAGTGAGTAGTTAATTCACTTTTGTATAGCAAAAAATCACATAGCAAGGGAAAAAGGAAAAGCCAAAAACGGTCAAAAAAGGCGTGAAAAATGACAAAAAAAAGAGTGAAGAAAAACGAAAAGCACAAAAGGGATAGAAGAAATTCAATAAAAGAGGTAAATTTGTGGATTCCTCCCACAATTTGTTCTACTTTTCTTAAGTTTCAAGTACGGTGGAGTCTAAGGCCTATTTGTGTGTCTAGGGAAGGTGGACTAGTGGTTTAAGCTTCTATAACGCTTGAAGATCCCTAAGTATTTTGGATAGCTAGGTGTTCCTCTAATGAACGAGTAAAAAGTCTAATTAGGTGTCATATTGCAATCTTGATTAGCCTCTTTCTCTACCCATAATGACCCATGAGTACACTTAGAAATTAGTTGTCTTGAAAGTTGCTCTTTATGTATGCTTGTGAACCATTTCATTACTAGTTGACTTGGGCATAAATCTTGAAGGTGTTGAATAAATGGTTGATGAAAAGCTAGAATTGTGGGTTTAAAACTCTTTGGAAACCCTCGTGAGATTCCACTCGCCCTCTAGAGCGATCTAGTGGTTTAAAGAGCTTGTTGCATGTGCTAAATGCAACCGTGATTCCATACGAAAATAAGTTAGTGTTAATTCTTTCTCCTTCTTTCTTTTTTTCCTTTCTTCTTTCTTCTTGACTTTGTTTTTAAATAATTTTCATTCTCCTACTTTGTGTTTTGTTCTATTTTGCTTGAGGACAAGTAAAGATCTAGCTTAAGGGAGTTTTATGTATGGTTTGTTTACTTGACTTTTGATTAGTTTTTAATAAATTTTATGGTATCTTTTACGTTAGTTTAGGCTAATTTGATCCGTTTTTCCTTTAAGCTGTGCAATACTCCTCCTTTGTGCATTTTCTATGGGTGTTTGGTTCTATTTCAGGTCTAGGAGCATGCTTGGAGGACATTTACACAAGCCTAGGGCCAAGAAATTGATGGATGAAGCATCAAGGATGCCCAAAAGACAAAAAGAAGAGAAGCTCAAACTGACCCGAGGGCCCGGGTCACCTTACCCTCCCGGGTCAGTCAAGGAGCCCAAGGAAATTCCTCACTAGTAGAACGACCCACCCGGGTTGGTTAAGCGACCCGAGGGTTCGGGTTGACTTTACTCGCCCGGGTCAGATCTTGGAGCAGCCCACTTCTTTCCTAACGAAGTGACCCCTCCCGGCCAGGTCCACCCGAGCGCTCGAGTCTGGTCACTCTCCCGGGTCGCTGGGTTTTTTCGGAACGTTTTCTTTTCCTTTTGATTTTTGTACGGGGGTTTTCTTGCAATTAAACTTAGTTTATTTTAGGACTATATAAGAGAAACTTCTCTCATTTTAGGTTAAGCTAATTTACATTCTAATTAGAGAGATATTTATTTTGTATTTAGCATTCAAGTTTTAGAACCCTAGGAGAGAGAAAGTTGAGGTTTGAAACTTTTGAACTCCATTTTCAGATTTATGCAAGTTTTAAAATTAGTAATTTCTTGTTTATTTCACTTTCTCTTTCTCTAATCATGTTTAGTTCATGCTTTGTCGGTTTAGATTCGTTTTTATTAGTTGATTATTTTCCCCTTTTCTTTTTCCTCCATGGTTATGGTGATGAAGTTATTTCAAGTTTTAGTTTGCTTTATTTCCATGAGTTGTGAGTAGTTTCCTACTAGGGGAAGGGATGTAGCCTTCATTTACTCTTTGGATCCTAAATCTAACTTAGGGGGTTAACTTTTGGGGTTAAACTTTGCTTGATTTGGTTTGTTGGGTGATTGATCACCACTTGACTTACTTATTTGGAATCTCTAGTGAAGGATCTAGAGATGAAGTTAGGGATAGACTAAGTTTGGTTGCTAGACTAGGATCTCCATGAAAATAAGTATTTTCTAGTTTAGGGAAGCTTGATTATCATGTTGTTCTTGATTTGGCTAATTTAGTTGCTCATGCCATGAGAATAGGTCATGAATGACTACTTAAGCTCCTCTAATTAGCTCGAGAGAGAAATTAGAGTTCCTATGTGCATGATTTCCCCTTGTGATCCCCCATTTGTTTCCTTTTGACTTTGGTGATTGGATACTTGCAGTGAATGTTGGTGAATCCCCTAATGCCCTAGTTCCTTTACCCTTGATTTATCTCCTTTACTTACTTTGTTAATATTCTTTACGAATATCTTAGTTTTCTTAGACTTTAGAATTGTTACTAAAACCCCCAAAAATAGATTTAGCACATTGTAATTAGCGAATTAACCCTTGATTAACCTTACATCCTTCTGGATTCGACCCTATATTTGCCCTATATTGGGTAGTTTAGGTATTTTTGGTGTGTTTACAACGACCCCGTCAGTCTTGCAGACTAACTTTGTTTTGCATAAACTAGCGATATATAGACTAGTTCTAGATTGCAGAGCATCTAGAATTACTTTTCGTCCCGACACTGTATACTTTGACCTTCGGTTTTATAAACCTCAGTCCAAGTGGGGGATTATGTAGACACATAATCGTGTCTCCCAATTTAAGTACCCAATGATTTAATATATCGTCGTCCTAATTGATCCGGTCCAAAGTAGAGAAATCTGAAGAGCTAAGCCCAAAATTGTTTTAAGAATGACAAATCTATTTATCTATTCCAAGCCCAATTTAAAAAGCCCAATTAATTGTTCCTGATAATTAATTATTTTTTATAATAAATATTTTCTAAATTGAATGATATTATGAAAATCATATTTTGATTCTTTATCTAAGAGATTTTCGGATTCAGATGATATATGTAATCAAAGATAAACATAATCTTTTAATTTCGGATAACAAATAAAATTCGATTAAATCTGCGGTTGCCTGATGAGTGTCAAAATAAAACTGCAAGTGGATGGTGTCTGTTGTTAGCAGAGACTTATCAAACACGGGTCGATCCACAGCGAGATGATTTCTATTGATTTATGTTCAATTACTTAACTATTTCAGAAAAAAGGGATTGTTATAAGAGTAATGACTAGTGCTAAAGTAAACTAAATCAGAAAGGGATACGAATCAAATAATTAAAAACCTAGGGCGTTCATGCGGTCCACCATGCTTATACCAATTCAATCAATGCAATACAATTCAACAATACTTGGATTGAAGGACGAGTAATTGGAGTCTTTTGTTAATCCTACGGTTGGGTCTTAATTAACACTCTTGGATCAACATATGCAGTACGATCACTAACATAATCAGATCTACCAATTGTAACAAGCCTCTAATGAGTATGATCTTTCAATTCTAGCTCCTATTAGCTAGATGTTAACTCATGATATTGCACAATTACATGAATTAAACAATTATAACAAATCAATAGGAATCACACTAATCCAAACCAAACATTGAAGAACTTTAAATCATAATCAAAGAGGTATAAACATGGCTTCCCTCACTTAACCCTAAAAATAGACTACTCACTCATGATATTAAAAAACACAATAAACAAAATCAAAGTAAAGGAATTCATTAGATTAAACTAAATATGAAACAATACCGAATAATTAATTAGCAACAGAAGCGAAATCAACGTTCTTTTTAATCTTCAAAGCAAAGAGTGCACACAAAAGTAGAGAGAAAAGTAAGTGTTTTTAACCTAATAGAACGAAGAATAAAGATGGTTTCATCGAAATTCTAAAATCCTATATATAGTGTTTGCAAAACCGACTAAAAAAGGCTAAAAATAAGCTTCCTGAGAAACCGCTCGGTCGAGCGACCGTCATTCAAGTTTTACGACTCAAGCTGGAAATCCTCCCTGTCAACAGGGCTAGGTCGCCCGGTCGAGCGTGCAAGCGATTTTGGAGACTTTTTCTCCCGGTCAGTCGGGCCAACTGAACACAAGAGAACTTAGCTCGCCCGGTTGGGCTAATCCGTCCGGCCAACAGGGCGAGAGCTTTCCTTCAGCTTTTTACGTGAATTCTTCCTCCAAATTACTTGACTTGCTTCCCGAATCTACTATGAGCTATGTAGGATCATCGGGCTTTCCTTCCGTGGCTAGATTAAGACATGAAATGCATAATCTGCACAATAAAACATAAAGGAACAAAACCAAGTTAACCATATCAAATCACATAAATATAAGCTGCAAATAAAGAGCTCAAAATAGTCATCAATGCTTAGAGAATGGCGTTAAAAACTCTATATAAAATAAACACATTAATATCCCCCAAGCTAACGTTTTTCTTGTCCTTAACCAAAACAGTACAAATGAGTCACAACAGATTTGTTTCACCCCATAGAAAATTGAGTTCAAAAGTATTAGTGGACTCAAAATCAATCAAGAAAGCATGCATCATCATCATCAATCAATCATATCAATCCAACAACCAATCAATGAGAGAGACAATCAAGCAAGGTCACTACGCATGTCATGCAGATACTAAGATGGTGCTCACTAAGGGAGACACTCCTCATATTTTTGTGGCAGGCAAATGATATGCCCGATCGCTCTCCTTCCCCACCATGTGTCCCTTCCCAACTCACTCCTCTCATGTGTTTAGATGTTAATATATGGCACCCAACCTAGTTCAGTCGACTCAGAAATGGCACTTACTCTCTAGTTGATCCCTTGACTCACTTTCAATCCAAGAATGCGGCACGTAAAGATCATGTGGAATTTTAGGGGGCGTTTGGTTGGAGGGTTTTACGAAAGGGAATTGAGTTCCTTGTTTCCCTTTGTGAGTGTTTGGTTAGTGCTTTTTACAAACCATTTACCCCTTTTTCTTTTTAGGATTACCCCACTTCCCCTTATATTGATTCCCCACCACCCCCCTAAGGTTTGGGATTACCCCATATCCCTCTACCATACAACCATCATCATCATCATCATCATCATTATTATTATTATTATAATTATTATTATTATAATTATTATTATTATTACTACTACTACTACTATTATTATTATTATTATTATTATTATTAAATAACAATTGTAACAATTTTACATTCTCTTTGATGTTCCTAACCAAACAACATCCATTCCCCTTATAACCATTTCTCATACCATTTCCCTTCCTCTTAAAGGTTGTAATAGGGCTGAGGTTAAAGGTATGGAAATTATTTGGGAATGTGGTGGATAAACCAAGCATGGAGGAGCATAAACTAGCAAAACTAGGCCAATGAGGGCTTCATATATAACTCCAAACACCAATATCTCCAAAATATCAATCATGTTTTCTCAAATCAAGCACCATTTTCACTTTTTTGCACTTGTTTTTTTTTTTGTCTTTTCAAACATCACTTTATTCATTTTTGAACCTTTTTGTTCCTTTTTTCTTGATTTGTTTTTGTTGAACTTATTTTCTTTCTTTTTCAAACATGAAGTCTCATAACTCCAACTAGCACACATCAAACCATACATAACTATCAAGACAACCCAATCACTTAAATAATGCTCCCCCAAGCTAGGCTTGGGACAAGAATCAAATAAGGATAAGGGGTTTGTAATGAAGATTTGTAATCATAAACAGTCAGAATGACTTCAATGGGGTTAGAGATGGAATAATGTAATCAATCACAATTCTGGAGCTAGAAATTATGAAAAGAACGCCTCCATCATGTCAAAATGTATGCACATCAAATTTCAAAGAGTACAGGATCAAAACCAAGATTGGTATCATAACTGAGGAACTAATCACACAACAAAGAAGGAAAACTAGACGAAAGATAGGCATCCATGGCTCAAGTAATCTCACAGTCTAACCAACTTGGCTCCACAATCAATGCGAGTGCCACAAGTATCATGCAATTAAGGATCATGGAAGATTGAAAATCAAATCAAGACTAACAACTCCTCATGCCAACTAATATAGATTAAGAGTCAAAATAGTCATTCAAAACATCGAGGACATGGAAATAATCATGCAACTCAAATGTTCATGTCAAACTCGTTTTTTTTATGCTTATTTTTTGTATTTTTTTCTAATCTAAAAAAGCAATAAACTACACTAACTATACTAAGAAATAGTAAATAGAGAGATGTGTACTTACAGGGATCCTCCCCCCAAGCTGAACTCGACAATGACCTCATTGGAGCAAGAGGGAAGGAAAGAACTCACCTCTAAATGGCATCAATCGCAAGATAAAAGAAAAGGCCGATTACCTCGCAGAAAGCGCTGGTTTATAGAGGTCCCGCACGATCATGTGACCTCATATCAGCAAGCTATGGTAGCTCAAACATACCTAGAGTGGCTCCACTTGGTAGAACTTCGCACGTTGCTCACAACCATGAACTTTGCTACTTTGTCAATCATAACTTTGTCTCTCTCAACCACTGGCATGGTCACATGTGGGCTTTCAGCGTGATCATCTTTTTCTGTCAACAGGTAATCTAGCCCAAAGTCAATTTCTTCCTTAACAACCTCTTACACATCCACCTCATACCTCCTCCGGTTATTATCACATGCAGACGAATCTAAACAAAGTAAAGCCTCTAGTTGGTCCTTTGTCAGTACATCCGGGGATAAAAAAACAACAGCCTCCTCCAAAACATCTACCCTGCAACAAGTGTGCTCAAGCATAGGAGACTGTATAGCATTGGTTAGCTTAAAAGTAACATTATCATCACCAACACTTAAAGTCAAAGAACCAGACTTGACATCTATGACAACACCAGCAGTACATAGGAAGGGTCTACCCAAGATGATGGGGATTTGACTATATCCTCTTCCATATCTAAGACAACAAAATCCACAAGTATATAAAATTTTCCCACCCTAACAGGTACATCCTCTAAAATACCCAAAGGATATTTTACAAAACGATCTCCGATTTGTAAAGTGATATGTGTACATTTTAAAGCTCTCATATTCAATTTATTACAAACAGAAAGAGGCATAACAGACACAATAGATCTTAGATCACACAAAGCTTTATCAATAAATAATGAACCTACATGACACGGGATGGAAAAACTACCAAGGTCCTTGAGCTTTAGTGGTAATTTATTTTGCAAAATAGCGCTACATTCTTCAGTTAGAGCGACTCTATAAACACCACCAAAGTCTTTCTTTATAGTGATTATATCCTTCAAGAACTTTGCATACATAGGAATTTGAGAGATTAAATCAGTGAAGGAAATTGTTACCTCAAGATTCTTGACAAGCCCCAAAAATTTAACAAATTATTGGTCCACTTTAGACTTCTACATCCTGTGAGGAAAGGGCAACAGTGGTATAATCGGATAATCAGTAAGCTTCTCCTTCTTCTTCTTCCCTATTTCATCTCCTTTTTCCAGCTCTATTTCAGCTTTTGAGAAATTTTCACCCTCTTTATCATTCACAACACCTTCCTTCTATCGAGGAGTCATATCATTAGTAGGCATGAGAGGAGCATCATACTCGGTGCCGCTTCGAAGTGTAATGGCATTAGTAGTCTCCTTGGGGATGGGTTGTCCTGGTAATTGACCTGGCTGCCTTTGAATATTGTTCATAGTAACTTGAACAAGTTGAGTCTTCGAGTGTTGCGTTACGTTTTTCAACTCCTTAATACTCTCATCCGTACTCTGCTTCATAGAAATCATTATCTTCATCATATCAGACAGACTAGGCTCTTGAGAGCTGGCGTTCTGAAGAGGTTGTTGTTGATAGCCTTGGTGAACGGGCCTATTGAATCCTGGATGAGGATTCGGAGGGGTCCCTTGGTAGAATGGCAGCCTAGCAATAGACCTGGGCATGGGTCGGGTCGGGCCTGTTCACGGGCTCGGCCCGCGGGCTTGAGGAAATGGCGGGCCGGGCCGGACCCGAGCCCGTGAGTGGCGGCCCGTGTCGGGCCGTGCTTGAAATTTCCAGATTTTATCCACGGCCCGGCCCACGGGCCCGCGGGTCGGGCTCGTGCCTCATGCGGGCCTGGCCCATTTTTTATGTTGTTTTTTTGTATTTTTGATAGTTTAAGGCTAAAAAACAAAAGAAAGGAGCGTTCGGCCCGCGGGCCGGCCCACACGGGCTCGTGCCGGTGCGGGCCTGAAATAAAATTTCTTGACCGTGAAAGGCCCACGGCCCACGTAGCGGACAACGGGCCGGGCCGGACCTTGAGCGGGCTCGTGCCGGGCCGGGCCCAAATCGTGTCGGGCCGGGCCGCCCGGCCCATGCCCACCTCTACCTAGCAACATGCTGTGATGGATTTAGGTGAAGTGGTTGATAGGGGGCCTGAGGTATGGATTGAGGATTATGAACATTATTGTTTTAGTATGATAAGTTAGGATGATCCTTCCAAGTTCCACCCTAGGTTGAATATGTTGGAGTATGGATTGTGTGGAGGTCTTTGCTGAAAGGCATTTGTGTGTTGCATCTGACTTAGTTGAACATTATCATACTCAAATTATATTTCAAGAAACATGAACATTTCCGAACAATTCTAATAACATAACAACATCATATTTCCATAATCATTCGATAATATTTTTCCACGACTCAGCACATGAAAATACATCTATAACCATGGCCATGACTATAAACGATATATGATATCAAAATACAATATAACACATACGGGCATTTAAATACGTTTTGCAGAACATAAATGTTACCTCATACGCAATACAATCCTCTACCAAAAAACCTCCATGAATCATAAACTTGATCTCCAACTCCAGCTTGAACTCCACAATAATTCACCTCAACAACAATTGGAGGAATAGAATCTTATTAGACCAAGAAACTCATCTGAACCATCTTCAACACGCTTTCCTTTTACCAACCTAATTCACATTCTTCCACTAGATACTAATCACGAGTCTTATAAACTTACTCTAACTAACCTCATCTCAAAAATTAAACATGAAAAGATGATTTAGAATTTAATCATAGGAGACGCAAGTTGCAAAATACTGACTTAGTAATCTATCTGAAGAAAATATCTAAACTTGAACTCCAAAGCTTTAAAACATATCTCGATTGACTAAACAAGGAGTAAAGATTTAATTTTTTTAAAATTAAAATACTCATACCAAAAACTGATTTTTGCAATTTCATAAGGAGATTTATAGATGAATCTATAAATGAAATCAAACGACAAATTACAGAACCCAATTTGCATTAGAATATATGTATGTGTACTAAGCAAGGGAAACATGATAACTTAACTTATTCTTTCTTAAAAACCGGAATTTATCTCCTTTTGAAAACAGAAACCAGTAGCTCGCAAATAAGAAAACTCATAGCAGCAGCAACCCAGCAGCAACTTCCAAAGGGAGTAACTCATAGCTCTGAACTCCGATTGAAGAAATATCTGAGCCTAAATTCAATAACTCGAAGAGATTTACAACTTTGATGCAACAACTATAGGCAGAAACGCACTGCATGAGTGAGATTTGGAAGAAACAGAGCTCGGGCAACACTTTTTGACGAAAACGGAGGAGAGAGAAAATAAGTGTTGGGGTTTCTTTCCATTGATTACATGGTAATGGTTCAAGAGGCATTTGTGGAAGTTCCAAATCAGTAAAGATTCAATCTTTGGTGGGTTTTCTTGAATTACGCAAGAGAAAGAATTGGATTTCTTTCAACCATAATAAAAATGAAATTGAAAGAGGAGGAAGAGGACCGTGAATGTGAAGGAAGGAAATTGGGGTTTTACTTCTCAAATCAATGGTGGTTTCTATATCTCAATTTAGCGATTAGCTTATGGCTTTCATTGGAAATTCTGGAGTGTTCTTGAATGTGTACATATTGGGTTGGCATTTAATGCTAATGGCACGCATAAGAGGAATAGAGAAGCTTAATTGACACATGTTTGTATATATTTTTTTTCAAATATCAAAACTATCCTTTAATAAAAATAAAATCATCATTTTCCTCAAAACACTAGTTATATGTAAATACTAAATCTGGGTCATGAATCTATGTTAAACAAAATAATTATAAAGGTAATTACACTAACAAAATATGAGAATTAACAGCTACTTAAAATGAGGCGTTTACATACTACCACCTTTAAAATAAATTTCGTCCTCAAAATTTTAAAACAGAAAACTCTAGAACATTTGGAGACGAATAATATCACATAAAACGTTTTTAGCGAAGATCAATCTAATCGCATCTTAACTTAACTACCTCGAAAGATCAATGGCTTCCCAAACAAATAATCACTAAACACAAATCCGAATTTTCCACAATTCCTAATCAATAAAACTCAATTTCCCTCAAATCATAACTCATACTATAAGCTAAAATTTCAATAGATCTTTTCACCTTATTTTTTTCGAACAATTTCTCAACACTCAACCTTCAATATTCTTAATTCCTACTTCTCGCTTTTTAACTACTTATAACCCAAATCGATTTCAACAATCCCAAGAATCTTTTACCCCCGCTAGGTGTCTAACTCGGCACACGATCGCAGGGTTGCTCTAATACCACCTGTAACATCCCGCACTTCCGAGCTGCTAGCTAAACACACTTAACATTCATAAACCTCAATTATCATTAATAAACCTCAAATTACATTATCTTGCAGCGGAAACATAATCTTACTAATCGATCCTAGACCTCTGGGTCAGGGCCCACAACACAACAACTTCAAAACCAAATATCAGACTATTGAATACTTTACTTGATTCCAAAGCAAAGAATAATTTATTCTCAAATAAATATTGGAATACTTCTGGATACAACATCTGAATCATTACTCTAATTACAATTCCATAACAAACTGTCGCTTTGATCCACTCTGAGCTTCCAACACGAACGTGCAATTACATAAGGGAATACAAAGCAAAAACAAAACTAAAATGAGCAGAAAGCTCAGTAACTTTACTTCAACCCGTCAAAACAGTTTTAGTTCGTAAACGCTTTTCATACAATAATCAAGCTTGGTAATTGTTCGAAAAAGAATTAATCCTTAAAAATATATCACTGGCATAGCTCAATCACTTAATAGAAATCGTTGGCAAGTACAGACATAACATAGCGTAACATAACATAACATAATATTCGACCTTTCTGGTCTTAACTAAACTTATATCTGAATCATTTCCCTCCACCTGTACCTTGCCCACTTTTTATCTCAGTTCATAAGCTAAGCCAGCTAAAACAAATACGAAATTCATTTTTCATTATCATACTCAAATTATATTTCAAGAAACATGAACATTTTCGAACAATTCTAATAACAGAACAACATCATATTTCCATAATCATTCAATAATATTTTTCCACAACTCATCACATGAAAATGCATATATAACCATGGCCATGACTATAAATGATATATGATATCAAAATACAATATAACACATACGGGCATTTAAATACTTTTTGCTGAACATAAATGTTACCTCATACGCAATACAATCCTCTACCAAAAAACCTCCAAGAATCATAAACTTGATCTCCAACTCCAGCTTGAACTCCACAATAATTCACCTCAACATCAATTGGAGAAATAGAATCTTATTAGAACCAAGAAATTCATCTGAACCATCTTCAATACGCTTTCCTTTTACCAACCTAATTCACATTCTTCCACTAGATACTAATCAACACGAGTCTTATAAACTTACTCTAACTAACCTCATCTCAAAAATTAAACATGAAAAGATGATTTAGAATTGAATCATAAGAGACGCAACTTGCAAAAATACTGACTTAGTAATCTATCTTAAGAAAATATCTAAATTTGAACTCCAAATCTTTAAAACATATCTCGGTTGACTAAACAAGGAGTAAAGATTTAATTTTTTTTAACTTAAAATACTCATACTAAAAACTGATTTTTTGCAATTTCATAAGGAGATTTATAGCTGAATCTATAAATTACGGAACCCATTAGCATTAGAATATATGTATGTGTACTAAGCAAGGGAAAGATGATAACTTAACTTATTCTTTCTTAGAAACCATAATTTGTCTCCTTTTGAAAATAGAAATCAGTAGCTTGTAGACAAGAAAACTCGTAGCAGCAGCAACTTCCAGAGGGCATAACATATAGCTCCGAACTCCAATTCGGATTGAAGAAATTTTTGAGCCTAAATTCAATAAGTCGATGAGATTTACAACTTTGATACAACAACTATAGGCAGAAACGCATTGTATGAGTGTTATTTTTAAGAAACAGAGCTCGAGCAACACTTTATGACGAAAATGGAGGAGAGAGAGAATAAGTGTTGGGGTTTCTTTCCATTGATTACATGGTAAAGGTTCAAGAGGCATTTGTGGAAGTTCCAAATCAGTAAAGGTTCAATCTTTGGGTTTTCTTGAATTACGCAAGAGAGAGAATTGGATTTCCTTCAACCATAATAGAAATGAAATTGAAAGAGGTGGAAGAGGACCGTGAATGTGAAGGAAGGAAATTGGGGTTTTACTTCTCTAATCAATGGTGGTTTTTATAACTCAATTTACAATTAGCTTATGGCTTTCATTGGAAATTCTGGAGTGTTCTTGAATGTGTATATATTGGGTTGGCATTTGATG
Organism: Beta corolliflora; assembly: GCA_947648045.1. Lineage (NCBI taxonomy): Eukaryota > Viridiplantae > Streptophyta > Magnoliopsida > Caryophyllales > Amaranthaceae > Beta > Beta corolliflora. Next base: position 1,621,090 of record CANSZD010000313.1, read on the forward strand.
CTAATGGCACGCATGAAAGGAATTGAGAAGCTTAATTGACACATATTTGTATATATTTTTTTTCAAATCTCAAAACTATCCTTTAATAAAAATAAAATCATCTTTTTCCTCAAAATACTAGTTATATGTAAATACTAAATATGGGTCATGAATCTATGTTTAACAAAATAATTATAAAGGTAATTACACTAATTAAATATGAGAAGCCTTTTAATAACAGCTACTTAAAATGAGGCGTTTACAGCTGACCATTGTAAAATGCTTGGGTAAGGAACTAATTGTCTAGGTTGTGGTGTGGGCACTCTCTCTGTAGGTCCTTGAACCTATTACATGCTTCCTTCAATGTCTCATCTGGCTCTTATAAGAAGGTAGCAAGTTTATGTCTGATTCTGCAGTTTTGGTTGGAGGGTTATGCTCTCCTTAGGAATGCTTCAGATATAGCACTCCATTCAGTTTCTACGGCATCATTCAACCATTTTTGTGCCTTGTCCTTCAAAGAAAATTCGAAAACCATGACCTTCAACTGATCAGGATCGGAGTGACCCCTTGATGCTTAACAGTACGACAGAGTTGCTGAAACCGTTGTAAATGATTAGCAGAGTCTTCAGATGGATACCCTCCAAATTGGTTCTATTGGATCATATTGATGAGGGCAGACTTGATTTCAAAGTTGGCCGCAACTATAGTAGGCATAGTAGGGCTTGTGGGCATGCTATCAGGGGAAGGTACCCCATAAGACTTCAATGACTTAGGAGGCATGATTGGTTCAGAATGGCCTTCCTTGGATTTTCCCTGATTACTAGATTACTTTTTCTTCTTCTGTTGCTTTTTGAGTTACCGGATGGTTTTCTCAAGATCAGGATCGGTTGGAACTGGAGTACCTGTTCTTTGGACCTGGGCATAAAAGAAACAAAGAAATAGAGTGTAGTACGATTGCCTCAATTAGAACTTGAAGTTCCAATGAGACAACAGAAATAGTTCAAATAATTAAACAAAAGTTATATAAACTAACTGTCTCCCCAGCAACGGCGCCAAAAACTTGATGAGTTTTAAAATAGTACCGCAAGTGCATGGTGTCTGTTGTTAGCAGAGACTTAGCAAATACGGGTCGATCCATCGGGAAAGGATTTATATAGATTGATGTTCAATTACTTAACTATTTCAGAAAAAAGGGATTGTTATAAGAGTAATGACTAATGCTAAAGTAAAATAAATCAGAAATTTATGCGAATCAAATAATTAAAAACCTAGGGCGTTCGTTCGGTCCACCATGCTTATGCCAATTCAATCAATACAATACAATTAAATAATAAATGGATTAAAGGATGAGTAAATAGAGTCTTTAGTTAATCCTACGGTCGGGTCTTAACACTCTTAGATCAACATATGCAGTACGGTCGCTAACATAATCAGATCTATCGATTGTAAAAAGCCTCTAATGAGTACGATCTTTCAATTCTAACTCCTATTAGCTAGATGATAACTCATGATATTGCGCAATTACATGAATTAAACAATTATAACAAACCAATAGGAATTACTCTAATCCAATCAAAACATTGAAGAACTTTAAATCCTAATCAAAGAGGTATAAACATGGCTTCCCTCACTTAGCCCTAGAAATAGACTACTCACTCATGATATTAAAAAACACAATAAACAAAATCAAAGTAAACGAATTCATTAGATTAAACTAAGTATGAAACAATACCGAATAATTGATGAACAACGGAAGCGAAATTAACGATCTTTCTAATCTTCAAAGCAAAGAGTGCATACAAAGTAGGGAGAAAACTAAGTGTTTTTAACCTAATAGAACGAAGAGTCAAGATGGTTTTTTTGAAAATTCTAAAATCCTATATATAATGTTTGTAAAACTGGCTAAGAAACGCCAAAAATAAGCTTCCCGAGAAACCGTCCTGTCGGGCGATGGTGATTCAAGTTTTACGACTGAAGCCGGAATAATCCGCCTCGCCCCTTCAATTTCAGAAAGGAAATTAACTTAGGGCATTTCGATTAATCGGTGATGTTTCTTTGAGGTCATCCAACTTCTTCGACGGACGCAGGAAAGATTGATTTAAAGGAATAATCGCTAGGCAGAATTAGGACCAAAACGGCGCCCTAGCTGAGCGGTCTCGCCTGCACAAGAAAGCAGGCAGATTAGCCACCTCATTCTCTTATTGTGTAGGCGGGCCTGGATGAGCGAGGTGTAGGGTTAGATTAGAGGGAGATAAAGCCTCGGGCTTCGTCCCAGACCTATCCTATAATCATGCTTCGAAACTTTCACGAGCCTCCTCTTCTATAGGCTTAATCGAGGGCTTTCGAAATGCCCTAATTTAATTTCCTTTTGGAAATTGAACAGGCGAGAGGGCTGACGAAGGGGGGAAAACAAAAGGCCTTTTCTGGTCCCCCCCCCTGAGTCGGGGGGTGCTTGCGGGGAAGGTGTGTCGCGTCATGCACACAAAGACCTGAACATTTCGTTAGACGGGAAGGTCAAAATAGAAAAAAAAAAAAAAAAAGACAAGCGGCTAACATGGAACAAGCCTCTCTACCTCCCGGTCAACAGGGCAAGGCCGCCTGGTCGGGGGCGCAAGCGATTTTGGAGACTTTTTCCCCCCGTTAGCCTGGACCAACTGAACACATGAGAACTTAGCTCGCCCGATCAGGTAAATCCGCCCGGTCAACAGGGCGAGAGCATTCCTTCGGTTTTTTACGCGAATTTTTCCTCCAAATTACTTGACTTGCTTCCCGGATCTGCTATGAGCTATGTAGGATCATCGAGCTTTCCTTCCGTGGCTAGATTAAGGCATGAAATGCATAATTAGCATATTAAAACATAAAGGAACAAAACCAAGTCCAACCACATCAAATCACACCAATCTGAGCTCAAAAGAGCTCAAAATAGTACTCAATGCTAAGGGAATAGGGCAAAAAACTCTACATAAAATAGATATATCATTGCGCGACGTGCAGCCTAACGCATCCTGCATTCTAGGATGCTCACACGAAACATCGAGACGGTTAACAAAACTCATAGATGCAATAGTCGGTGGATGCCACACATCGAGCTTACGCACAATACGATGCAGATTTTATCTTGTTTTTCTGATTTTCCTGATAAATAATATATCTCGTTCCATTCGGTTTCGAGACAAACTTATATACCACTTTCCTATGCTTCCACATTACGAAAATCACTCTACAATACTCCTTCAAATACTTCAAACACATACAAAAACATTTCAATTTCCATCAAATCTCCATTCAAGCTTCAAGATTGCTCTACTGTGGATCGTTATTCAAGACTCATACGACAAAGGTATAAATCTTGAGGGTCAATTTCAATTTATTTCTTGTTATACTAATAATCTACTTTTCATGTTGTAGATCCTTAAACAATTCATATTTTTTTTGTATTTTCTAACTCTCAATCTCACAATCTCTGTTTTTTTATATATTTTATATTATATTCATACGCATACTTAAGTTTATTGTTCGTCACCGCACATACTTATTATTGCTAATTACAAGATCTAAGTAATTGTTCTAACGCCTAATCAGATACTATGGACAGTTGGTTTAGGATCCCAATAATTTGATTTTTCAATAAACATGTCACTAAAAAATTAATCTTTATATGTTTAATGAACCAACCTAGATTAATCTTTTTAGGGTGTTGAAATCAATTATCTGGTTGTTTATTTGCATAAAACTAGACACGAAATGTATTAACTAGAGGCCAACAATGGGCGAATTTGATTCATGATCATATTCGTATTTGTATCCTCACCCTCGAACTTTGTCTTGTTCATTGACCAATTATGAAGTCATGACGGAAAAATTAACATTGGATAAGTCCCTAAGATGTCCCTACAGTTTTACAAAAATCCAATTAGGTTTACGAGTTTTCCTTTAAAGACTTGTCGGTGATTTCTTCTTTTTTTAAAACGTATTTCAAAACCAAAATTCTTCAATGAGGTAGTCAAATCCGCGCTCATCCCGTGTAGGCAATAAAAATAACCCTAGAGTTACTTATATTATCTTTGTTGGTGATAATTTTTCTAATTTTCTGATTTTTGTTTTTCTTTTCGAAAAAAGATATCCTATTGTAAGGGGTTGGAAAATAACCCTTAAACTTTTTAATAAGTGGCCTTAGGCTCATAATAAAAGAGAGCATGAAACCTCTTTTATAGCTAACAAGAAGTTGCCAATTAGTTTTCGGAATTCTCATAAACCATGCGTCAACTTAAGTGATCTAAAAGATGCATAAAAGAGATAAAAATGAAGTCATAGTTCCCCTTTTGACTTTAGTGAAAGTCTCGCGACGTAGTTGAAAGGAGCTAGTAGTTAGATTTGGAGGGAGAGTACTATACTGACGGTCACTAAGATGAGTTAAAATAGCCCTAGACAACCTCTACTAGTACTTTTTGCCATTTTACCAAAAAAAAGCATGAAATTCTAAAGAGTAATAAAGATTACTACTGAGTTGATTCTAAACACCAAAAGGACTAATTTTGTTAAAGTATGAATTAATTTTAGTGGTGCCTAAAAATTCCCATTTGTCCAAATTTATATTATTAGGTGTGATTTTTAAATAATCATTTCTAAGGTTATCAATTTATAATGTTGATAAAGCAATAAAGAGGATGAAGTAGAAATAGAGAACAATCACAATTAAAAAAACAAAATAAATAAATAAAGAATTAACTTTCATACTTAAAAACTTACCACATTTCTTTGCAAGACTTCTTTTTAGCTTTTCTATGAGTTTGACACAAATTGTAACACGAAGGATTTTCGCTCATAATTTTTTCGAGTTATTTTCCTTTATTATTATTTTCCGTTAAAATTAGAATATTTTACTTCTTAAAAATATTATATATTATATTATTTATTTTTCAACTTTTAAAATGTTATATTTATAAAATTTATTTGATTAGAAATTATATATTTTCTAGTATTTAGAAATACGCGTTTGAGCTAGTATTTTTATTTCTCCGATTTGAGCGTGTTTGGACCGTCACACGACTTTTTAATGTGAAGTTTTGAGCTCCTAAAAGCTGTCCACAAAATCAGCATATTAAAAGCATTGGAGAGGCTTTTGAGCACCTTGTAACCCCCTTGTAACATCTCTTTTAACTCACCATAATTATGCAACTTGAAACCCCATAATTAGTATTTGTAACCCTCCTTTTAACTTCATTTGTACTGCTGGAATTCTGCCATAATAATTCAGTTTGTAATCCCCCTTTTATTCACGCCATTTGAAGAGAGAAAGAGATGAAAAGTTCATCCCGGATTTTCCTACCACACCTTCACGAAAAAGACCATCGCTGGAGATCTAACCGTTGGATCATTCTCAAATTTAGACAGCATGTTGAGAACATCTGGGACTTCACTTTGACCGGATAGATTTTGAATACGAACTTTCAGTTGTCTGGAATCTGGGTCGGAACAGAACAGCATGTAATAGAATTTGGTAATGTTCAAGAAGAAGAACGCAAACAATTGGAGGTCTTCAAAGGTAACTAATGGTGTTCCTAGAACAATTAGGATTAGTATAGAAATTATATTTGTTTTTAACAGTTAAGTTTGGTATTAGAATCATGGTAAGTTAGGGGATTAGAATAATGTTAAGTTTTGGGTGGGTAAATTGTTTATTGTATGTTGTTACTTGTTGTGGTTGTATGTTTCCATGATTATTAGTTATACGGTTAATGAAGAATGGTTTAGTTATGGGTCTGATAGTCTTATCTTGTCCCTCTTGTGAAATAAGAATTATCATGTTACTCTTAGTTATTTGTTTATGGTGAGAACCCCTATTGTTTATGATTTATATTTATATTCAAGCATGTTTGTAATAGAGTATTGTTGTATAAGTAATGCTGATGGTTGAGTCCCTAAAATATATATTTATGATGAGGGTGCTATGAGATATATATATATATATATATATATATACATGTATAGATTTGGGCTCAGGTGAGAACATCCTACTTATATGAGAAGCTCTAGTTATGTGAGAATTTATCTTACCCCTTGATATTAGTAGATCTAATGTTGTTGTTTTGCCACGTTTTTTAACCCCCTCCAAACTTTTAAGCCTTCTACTGTTTCATTCATTCCTCTTTCTCTCTCTTCGACACTAACTTCAGCTGGTTTTACTACTCCTCAACTATGGTTTCGTGATTTTGGATGAAATCAGTTACAATCAGCAATTTGATCTTCCAATTTCTGTATATTATCTACTCTTGCTTCCAATCTCATCAATTTCGTCTTTAAATCTCGGTACCTTATTGACATCTTAAGCTTGATTTGAGGCTCAAGGAGAAATCAGAGGTTATGTTTTCTTAATTTCGTCTTTAAACTTTACTTTTTAATCGTTACTTTTTGTTTGACCTCTTGATTTCGATAAATTTGTTGTTAGAATCTAATTTAGGGTTTTGATTATATATCGATTTCTATAGGAAGTGTTTATGTAGAATTTGCGGCTTGCGGCTACTTTTTGATGAATGTAGTGTGTGGATGATACTTTGACCTGGATATTAAGAAGTGAGTATATGGATTTAGTTAATTCAGTTGCCTACTTGCCTAGTCCTATCGTTTCGTCGTTACAGCTGATTCGTTCGATTCACGGTTGTGTTCATTAGAACTAGATGTTTTTTTTCCAATGTCTGATTTGTATGAAAACTCTTGACTTGTGAATAAGACTAGAGTAGTTAGTGTATTGTGTTGAGGAAAACAGGAAATAGATTGGGGACATGTCAGGATGGATAATATGAGTATTTTGGATGGGAGAGTTATTGCTATATGGTTCCTAAGTACTATCTGGGGGGTGAGCAGGATGGAACTTAGGTGACACCATGACGTGCAACATTAAGGAAGATTTATTCTTGAGACATTTTTTGGTTGTGGACCTGTGAGTAGTTGCCCATTAATTTAATTGAAATTCTAGTTTATGTTCTCACTTATATATAGCTTTTTTCTTGAGTGGCACTTATAGTTGTTTATACTTTATATCAAGAAAAGCATATAATGAAGACTTGCCTTCTCAATGTGCTGCCATGGTTTGATCCAGTGTAACATAATTCCCTAATCTCCCCGCGAACCGCGATCTGAAAAAAGCGAAAAATGGTCGGTGTTCGCCTATTTTTTACCCAGTTTGGGCGAACCGCGAACCGAAAAAGCGAATTATATAGCGAATTATGTGACACTAGTTTGATCATTTGACAGTCCAATCCTGTTCTGGAAGCCTTTGGCAATGCTAAAACATTAAGAAATAACAATTCAAGGTTAGTATTAATCACCTTCCTTATATCTTTCATAAATGTATGTTTACCGTTTGTGTGATCGATATGTCATAAGCTCTGTGATGTATTTGTATGAGATTTAATGTACATGTAGTGTGTCGGTGATGTACATATAGTAGATTTCTGATGTACTTTGTATTTCACATACTTTGTCAATGTGGTTGTTACCCCAATCAACAACATATTTGATGGACTTCCATAGGTGTTTTGCATCAATCTTTTTCTTTGTAATGGTGCTGCTTCAACGCTTATGGCACCAACCTGCCCAGGTGCCCCTGCTTGAAACACATCTCAGAATGTGTGCATGATTGGGGCTTTGAGACTTGAGCTACATAGGAGGGGTTAGGAGATTGATGAATCTTCTAACTCTTTCATATTTGGCGGTATCTTACCATCTTGATTTAGTTACCTGATCTTGTGCACATAGAGTATCACTTTTGGCAGCTGCAAAATTCATTTATTAATCCCTCACACCTCCATCACCTAGGTCTATCATGTTGTGTGTGAAATGTGAATATGCTTGTGCTGATTAGAAGTTGTACTAAATACATTGATTTATCATATAGAATTAAAGTCCAACAACAAAATTATAATTAAGTCTTAACATATGCTATTTTGCAATGTTTAAAGCCATATAACATACTTTATATTACACTTGTTTGCATATTGGTTATGAGTTGAAATAATTTGTTTACATGATTTTCACCAGGTTTGATTTTTTATATCATATTTCTATGAAGGAAGTTGAAAGTAAAGCTTATGTTCATAAGTTTGGAAGTCGTATGTCTCCATCTGGACTTCACTCTATGATTGGAAGGATGAGTTCCGAACAAAGACAAGCGGTAAAAGATATCGGGTTTGGTGTTTTTCTTGAGTTGGGCTTTGGGGCTCTAAACAATAAGCTAAGTCTTTGGCTTATTGAGAACTTTGACCCATATAGTCGTACATTATATGTACGATGGGAAGATCACAATTGATCGAGAAGATGTCCAAGTGATTCTTGGACTTCCTATGGGTCCTAAGGCTGTGAAGGAAGCAATAAAGGATGGTGACAATGAAGGTTTTAGTATTCTTTTGGATCAATGGAGGAGTATATGGGGTTTGGAGAAAGGAGGCCCTAAAACTACAAAAATGCCGGGGAGGATTCTTACTTTGGGGGCCGGAGATGATTTCAAGAGAAGTTTTGTGGTTTTTGTTGTTTCCTCTTGTTTGCATGGGCATAAGAATCAATTTTGCAACTACAAGATTTTGTTTTCATATGTATAAGCCTTTTTGAGAATTTCATATGAATAAGCCTTTTTTGAGAATTTCAGTCGTGTATGAAGTGCCATCACACAATTAGTCGATGTAAGATATATTATGTTTTTCATGCTTATAGTATTAAATATGATTTCGGACTAAAATTTCCTTGTCCTAGTAGTGATGTACTTTTAAGCCATCATTGATGTACTTTCAAGCCATCCGTGATGTACTTTAAGATGTCTCAAAATGGACATTTTTAAGATGTCTCATTTGATGCTTTTTTTTATATTATCTTCAATGTTTTTCTTTCTTACACTACTTGACAGATATACCATGGAGCAGTACTGTGGTAGAACAGAATTTTCTTATAAAACATGATTGTTAGGGTACATCCAAAGTTTATTGAGTAATTAAGAAAGAGTGGAAACTGAAACTATGGGGGGGAGAAATTTGCACTGGCTTAGATAATTGCTGCTGCATCCTATAGCAACCAATCAAATTCTCATAAAAGATGATATTTCAATCATGGCTTAACTCGTACATTTTTTTTAAAGGGGTCTTAACTCATACTTAATGCAGACGTATGTACCTCAAGAAAACAAGCTAAAAACCTTCTTCATTAAGTACATGTCTACCAACTAAAAATGGCAAAGAAGTCTCACTCATATCCAAGTATTGTCAACCTAGCTCATACATATTCCTCTCTTTTCAACAGCTCGAACAGAATTCAAAATCCGAAAACTATAATCATTGAGTACGCGTCCTGAGTGGTCCTTAGGAATTTTAGGTAGCAATTCGGGAAAAGAAATATCTCACACCAGTTGCAGTCCATACACTATACCCACCAACCCCACCGACCAACCCATATTACCCCTCTGTCTCTCTGGTGTGCAGCAAAAACGTAAGTAATAATTAATTTTTCCCGAAATAATGGCAAGCAATATTTCATATAACCTGCATGGATGCATCTCGTCCTCTTGTTCTGTTTTGCAGAAAATGTAATTCACATCCTTCTTTCTCAAATAAATGCAATAACTGACACCATGAGAACAACTGAACTTTACAAGGATTGAGAAACACCAACTATGAATACAATAATTAATTAGCAAATTTTGTATTATATATAATCACTAAAGAAATACTCCATAACTAATCAAATCAAGGTTCTTTCAATTGCAGATGCATACTGTATAGCATTGTATTATGTGTCTATAGCCAATGTTTACCAGTAGACAGGGAAACACCAAAATTTCAACGACAACACTCTAAGTTGGTAATAGAGACAAGTGACAAATTTGAATTACACTCTCTTTGTAGCCTATATATAAAATGCAGTTGTATTTTAATAAAAGCAAAATTTTCTGATTGTAGTTGCTTGCTACATAGCAACTATAAAACCTATACGCATCAAGAAAAGAGCTTGGCTTTCCACTGCTCCACGTCATCCATTTCGAGTAACTGTAAAACCAAAGAAAAGAAGAAAATAAATACGCATCAACGAAAGAGAAAAACTAACACATAGTACATAATCAGATACTATTATTTGTGGCACATTAAACATTTTTTCCAGGAGTGAATCACCATTTTCAACTTATATGAGACAGAACATATCTCAAAAGTAATCAGAACATATCTCACAGAAGGTGTGAGATCCAGATTAGAAAGAAGACATGGTTGATCTTGGTTTATGTAGCTTGAACATGTAGTTTCTTACAGCATGTTCACTAAAACAGGTTACCATATCTCTCATATTTGGACAAAGTGAAAGTGGATTAATTGAAGATTACTGAATTTTGGGAGTTATTTTAGGGGGAGGAATGTGGAGAGAATGGAAGTGTGATTAATTAGGAAACAAAGAACAACAAAGCAAAAACTGACAAGGCTGAAATTGGGTCTGCATCATAGGAGTTTTAGTTTTATGGTTGTGTGTTGGGAAAAATTTGGGAATAATATAAGTAGGTTGTTTTTGTGTGGAGTAGTTTTCTAGAGAAATATATTTTAGGAGTAAATTTTAGTATGGTATTAAGGTTTTAGTTGATTGATGACTATGTAAAATGTGATGCTTATGCCTGATGAACATTTTTGTAATTTCGTATCATTGTGTCTAACTACAAAAGGCACTCATTTCGGAATCAAGGAATTAACCACATTCAAATTATTTAAGTTGATTGAGGTTACTACTGATATTGACATTAAATAAGTCATCTAATTCTCAAAAACCCTCTACCTAAACAAAATTCACTTTCTCTTTGCTTCAGCACATAGATCTAAACATTTCCTATTTACGCATTGGGGCTGCTGTGGTTGCTGCTTAGCTAAGGTTTGATCATCCATATACAATGAGAAAAAACACAATGATAAACTTCTATAAAGCCACCATCAAACCATAGGTTTGATCATCCATAGTCGGTGATGTACTTTCAAGCTATCAGTGATGTACATTCAAGCCATCACTGATGTACATTCAAGCAACAACTACTTTTTATCTAGTAGAGATATAGAATGAAGAATTCATAGTATGATCAACAAGTATAGGTTAGTCTCACTGCAGAAGCAAAATACGTAGAGGAATGGGCAAGAGAGAAGGTGACATACTAAAGACCTTTGTTGATTAAGACCTCCATTAGCCTCAACAATGAAATATCCATTATTTTGTGAGGTTTCTAAAGGAAAAGAGTTGGCCAAAATCATGAATAATTTACAAGAGAAAGTTTAAGAGGACAAAAAACAAGGAAAATGAGGCATCAAAGATTCTGGCAATGAAAACTGTTTACCCATTCGCATTCCTGCATTAGTAACCTTGTAAGATTTTTTTATTTTCAATTTCTTATACTTCCAGAGAGAACTGCGAGAAAACCATTAACCATGTGTTGTCAAAAGAATAGTAGTCATAAAATTTTCCAGACCGGATCCCAGAAATTAAATGCAGCAGTCAAATAAAATCCAAAATCAGGAACATCAGATGTCTACAAAACTAACTCTCATGTCTGAATATAGACGGAGTCGATGAAATTAAAAACAGAAAATTATATTGAATTATACATGTTCTGGAAAAGTGCAAAATCAGAAACGGTTAGTGAGCAAAAAATTGAATAAAAAGCGGAAATCGTTAGAAAAGAGAGAGAGAAAGAGAGAGGTGAGACCTGAATAGGAGGAGAAAAGTCGTTGAGAATGTGGAGGCGAAGGTTGTGGAAGATGTGATGACTAAGGTAGAGAGAACCAGGAGGAATTACGGAGAAGAAGAGAGAAAGAGGGCTAGCACAAAGAATTAAGCAATCCATAGTCGGTGATGTACTTTCAAGCCATCAGTGATGTACATTCAAACCGTCGGTGATGTACATTTAAACAAATTATCAATAATAACACCATATAACAGCAGAATTGTGCCACATTTAAAATCATTCTATAAAGGCAATCCCTATACCAATTTCATGAAATAGTATTTAACCAATTAATTCATCAAACTCAATATATCATATTATCATTTTTTTACATTAATGAAAGTTTTGAAAGCCATGTATTAGCTAATAGTACCAACTATTTCAATACTAAACTAGCATGATAGTCATCACAAAGTCACAACCTATCACATACGTGAAATCTTTGATTTGAAATTTGATAAACATTTATGATTAACATTCTTATTATCACATAGGAGAAAGCCAATCATTCACCTGCTACTTGTATTATTGGAGTATGTTGATTATGGTCTTCCATAGTAGGTTGAATTTCCATGAAATCCTTTGGAAAAGGAACACAATAATTTTAGTTGAAAGACACAATAAACAACTTAACTGAAAGAATCACAAAAATAAATTAGATATGCATAGATAACATTTCATGTTTGTGTATGATATTGCCAAAAATCCAACTTCTATATTTATAAGAGATTAAATGTACTTGTAGGTTTCCGATGATGTATATATGGCAAAGATATAATGTACATGAGTTGTATTGGTACACCAAAGGCTAGAAAGCAAACACTAGCCATGCATAATACATCAAAAGGTGTTATACTAGAGGCCAAAGCATATTAAGCTCGCTACCTCTTAGATATAGGCTACCCTTCTCGAACCTTCAATTTTCTTCTATTTTAAAGAGACCCTCATGATTATTACCTACCTTGTAGTACTACTCTTCTAAACTATTAACTCTTCTAAACTTTCCATTGCACTTCTCTCCCTACACCTCTATAAGATTTTCTTTCTTTTATATGCTTTTCTTAATCAACTTGTTTCCTTCTATCCAATATAAATTCCCAACTTGTACTTAATAATGTCCTTGAGATTTAATGTACTTTTAGTGTAGCACTAATGTACATGTAGTAAATATATGATGAATATGTTTGTCTTACACAAAATGTTAAATGTCAAACTGAACACAGAGCCCATATTTGTCTTATAAATAAGAATGTCTTGATATATATAGCTCAAGACATATAGGGCTCAAAATTAATGTCAACAATAGATATTTCAAACTAATCTAAGACAAATAAAAAAATGATTATGAAACTGATTGAGTAGTTAATTAAATAGCTCATAGCCTCGCACTCAAATCTTGACTACCTATAGTACTTTGGTCTTTATTACCAAGATACCAATGATATCATATATTATTGGGCTTTCACCTTTAATGATTATGTGATTTTAAAGTGACACCCTGCAGTGTGCACCCAATTTACATAAACCAGGCAGGCTTTTACATAAATATAACCAAAAAAAAGCTCATGATTTCTATCCCATGGTGTTAGGTGAAGAAGGAGATATGCTCTGTTAAATGTTAATGAAAAAGCTCCAATATTTGTCACAACTCAGTCACAACTCACAAGTGCTTTTTTTTAAACAAGTACTATACCAGTAGAAGTATTATTTTCTCATCGAACTAGTGATTGATAAACAAAACACAAAATCAAAAAGAGTGAGATGAATTCATGGGTGAAAGTGGTGGTGTTCATAAATGAAGATGATTGTGAGAGAGATGATGTTGCAGACCAAAATTGCTGCAATTCGACTTGCTCATTCTAGTATTCTTTCCAATTTTTATTTTCTTGTCGAAATTATACACATAGAGCAACAAATTATACACGTTTAGCCATGGCGAAATATCAAGAACAACAAATTTCATTGTTACTAATTAATATATCATAATAAAATTTTTGATCAGAGAGCTAATTTAACAAGAAGAGCATAATATTAAGAACAATAAACTTGGAAAACAGATTTAAAGCAATCAAAATTTCGTTTAGGTTTGAGAATTTCGTATTGATGATTGATCAAAATTTGATGAATTGACGATTGAAAACCAAAATTTGATGAATTGAACAAACTTTTGATGCATGAATCAATCGATGAAGAGAGAAAAGTTCAGATTTTTGCTCGCAAAAAATCGATCGATGAAGAGAGAGATGGGTTTTCAATTTTCCCTCATTTAGCTGTTGTTTTTCACGCTTAGAATTATCAATTGAGCGAAAAGTTATGGGTTTGGTTATTAGAGCTTGGGAAAATCGCAGCCCTTAGGTTTCCATGATCTTAACGGTTGTGATTTATTCTCACATATTAATCTATTCTCACATAACTCTTCATTCTCATTCCCTACGAATATCCCGATATATATATATATATATATATATATATATATATATATATATATTCTACTTTAATTTATAATTTGTTTCATGAATCATTTGCTGTGTGAAGTAGCTTTGCTAGTGATTGGTTTCATGAGTTATGCAAACTATTACTTTGAAAGCCTTGTGATTTATCTTTCCTGATTACAAGTTTATGCATATATATTTATGATCACGTCATGTTTTAGTTTCATAGTTATGTTTGGTGTATTTGGCATATTTGATAAGTTATTGTTATGGCTATGTTATTGTGAATTGTTTTATAAATATGAATGGTGGTATTGAGTGTGAAATTTGGTTGGTTGTTTTGGATGAAATTAATTCATTCTTAGCTCTTTAAATTGTTTCCAAGCTATCATAAGTATGTCTATTATTTCCTAGTTTCTTGTTGAGTTAAATTATATTTTCGAAGATGATATTGTTGATCTTATGATTAATGTGTTTTGAGAAATTGTGAAGTTGTTTTGAATTGGAATTTATGGGTTTAGTTCCTAAAATTCTTGCATTTTGATGTACATGGAATTATTGGGTTGAATCTCTAAAATTCTTACAGTTTGGAATTGATGGGTTTAGACCCTAGATTCTTGCAGTTTGATGTAAGACCTTGAATGGCATTCTGCAGACGATGAAAATATATTATTTATCATTAGTTTTTGTTTGAGGATGATGACTAGTGAGGCGGCATGGTCTCCTAGGAATGAACAGTCAGTATGTACTGAGTAGGGTACATAGTTTATACTTACGTACTGAGCAGGGTATGTAGGTCCGTCTTGGTTATTAGTTGTCGTATGAGAGGTCAAGAAGTACTGAGCATGGTACTATCTCGCATCAGGGTGTGGCCATACTAGACATAGGCGAGCAGGGTCCTAATACTATAACCAAATAGGAACAGTGGGTTGCGATCCACTTACGTTTAGTTCCTCCTCAAACGTGTTAAGAATATTATTTTGGAAACATTATCATTATCATTATCATTATCATTTATATCATTCATATTTATTATTTTATTTAAATTTGATGATTTATATTGTTAATCCTTGAGTTTATATGTATATTTATTAGTCCATTTGTTTATTCTGTTATCTTTATCCTATTTATCTTTAGCATGTTGTATTGTCTTTGTTGTATTTATTTATCTAAAGTTTGTTTGCGAGATGTTGATATACGACTTGATTGTTAAGGCTTTTATAATTCTTATATGGATCCTAATTGAGCTAGGAGAGCTGTTAGTTACTCCCCACTTATTGTGGATGTCTGTTGATATATTCTGCATGTGATTATATCGTGTTATGGGAAATGAGAGAAAGGCTATTTAGGATTTTTATTTGAGACATTTTATTTTATTTATATTTACTACATTGGGTTTATGAGGTTGTTTTGTCTCTTTATGGATATTTTGGATTATATTAATTGGGTTTTATTTTTATTTAGTTTAATTTTAACCTTTGATTAGAATGACATTTCCGTCAGGCGATATTTCCGCTATCGCCATTTCTTTAATAAAATGTTATGTTTTCACTATATTGTGTTTAGAAAAGGACGAAGTGTTACACAAATCTTCAATAATGTTGGGGCAATTGATCTATAAATCCTGCAACACTTCAGTTCTTTATTAGGTCAAATTGAATAGTTAATTTGAAAAAATATTTTCTGTGTAGGCTTGAAAGGAGTAGAAGAAGAAGTGTTTCGGATTTTTAGGTGAATTGTAGGTGGAAATGAGGTTTTGGAGCAGCCTATTTAATGTCATGCAAAAAAGATATGCTCTGAAAGCCATGCGCATAAAATAAACTGCGCGTGAGAACCATGCAAAGTAAACCTTTCAGCGCGTCGCACGGAAAAATAAATTGCGCGTTTACCGGACGTGCGGATCAATCATGAAATTTATTAATTACTTCACTTATCTTTGCAAGCACTGGAAAATAAATAGCGCGTGATAGGACATGCCGACATGCACACAAGAATTTCAACGTGTGACTTCCATGCGCAGAAAAACAATAGAGCTTACCACTGCACACTTGAATAAATGTTGAAATCCATGCTTAATTCACACATGTTACAACTCATTCAACGTGGGTATTTAATTATTTGGAATAAATTATTTTCACCATCTGCATTTTTAATTTTAAGAAATACAAATGTATTTACCTCTTACAAAAGTTAATATTTTTGCCATTTCCTTATCGTACCCATTTTTTAAAAAAAATTAATGTATTATTTTTCGCCTTTGTACAGATTTATGTTCTCATCCCCGACTTGGTGCTATGTAGATGTATGGATTTGGTTCTGTTGAATTTATGAGTAAGGAGTCATATTAGTTTATTCAGGTAGCTAAATAATTTTTCAACCCAAAATGAACATTTTGTTGGAGAAGGTGGGAAAGCATAAAAGAGGGAGAAAAGTTAAGGGGGGGGAGCAAATGAAATAATAAACTAGAGGAAATAGAGGAAAAATGACAAAGAAGGGAGAAGCAATAACATGTTTGCTAAGAAAACCTACAAAAAGAAGGTACAAGTAAAAACGAAGGCATAATTGTTTGAAAATATGCCATAATATATATCGAGATAGTAGGGAAAAAAGAGACTGGTAGAAAGACAAAGATTTGTTTAATATAAATATAACAAACCCTTATTTTCCTATCCAAAAATGTTATTTGTTGATTTGTTGACCTTCCACAAAAATGACGTTGTTCATATGAATGGTTGAGTAAGCCTTGTTTTGTAAGCAGTACTGAAATGAGGTAACAATAAATTATTTAAGTGTTATTTTTTTTAGAAAAAGCTCTTGTCAATGTTCATTATATGATATTTATCACCAACATGTGTTTTTCTTCATAAATTTGCATTACCACTTTAGATGCCTTATTATTAAGTGGGAAGGAAAATTACTAAAGAATATCACATGTTTGAAGATCTGATATCATCACCATTGTTACGGATAAGGGATTTTCCATATAAATTACATATAAGTCCCTTGAAATTATTGTTATTTGATATAGCCTAATCTATTAGGTTCCTCTCTATTTCTTCTCATTCATATCCTACCTTAGGATGATACATCTAAACTAGTATAAAAATATATTCCCAAAAAACTCTTCAAATTTTGGCTTTCATGCATTCCCAACTATTAACCTAAAAATTAGATTATTCGATTTTTTAGGAAATGAAGATGTTTCAATATATATACATATAGATTTAGGATGGGCGAACAATCAGGGACATATCTAAAGGAGTCGATTTAGATACTCAAGGTGTTTCAGTTGAGCCATCTTTATTTTCGAGTCATACCTTGATTAGGTCAAGACAATTCGACATACCATCCGAGTCAGGTCAAGTTTGGCACTGGTCAGGTCGGGTACCTTATCCTTTCAGATTCAAATTGATTTCAATTTAGTTAATATTAGGTCATACAACTATACAAGTTCTAGAATTTAAGTAGCTTTTATGACAGGTAATCTTGAATATAGGTCAAATGTGGATCAGATAATTATTCAGACGAATTATATGGTATTCGGTTAACATCAATTATCACTAATTACTCTACTTAAACATTTTGATTCTGATTGATTACCGACCACATTAGATGCAAATCATTTTTTTAAAATTGGATCCGCTTTTAACACCTCTCGACCTATCGTGTGTGCGTAAAGGAGGACAGTGCGTTATATCCGCCGCGTGATGACATGCGAGATTTATTTCTCAAATTGAAATCTCATGGGCCAGCCCTCCTCCCTTTACGTAACATCACACTAACAAATTCACAATCACAATCTCAAATTCTCAATCACAGTGAACTGTCACTAATTTAAGTTAATCCAATCCTGATAAACAAAACTGAAAAAAGAAATACAGAACCAATCTCAGAAAAAACCCATATCCAATTACATGCATTGATCATGACTAATGATACTACACTTCCTTAATCTAATTACATTCTTCCCTCACTAGTCTCAAGTCTCAACACTCTCTCTTTCTCTCTCACTCCAACACTGATGCCCCGCAACTCACAGACTTCGGCGGAAATCGCCTCTTCCGTGGACGACAACAATGGCGATCTAGGGTTTCGCGCCAAACACGATAGATCTCTCTTCAAGCGCGCGCATCCTCTGCAACATTCCGACGCATCCAAATTCTCCGATCGACACCTCTTCGCCTCCGGCCATCGCTATCGTAGTCGCCGGAAAGGTTTTTTTCAATTCAAAGGAAATTCGTTGATTTATGGCGTCATTTTGCTCGCGGTCTTTGGATTCGCCTTCGCGTCAATGGTGCTGCAGAGCTCCATTACTTCCGTGTTTCGGCAAGTCGGTAATGGCGGTGCGGCGTCGATACGCGGGTTGCGGATTGGGACTAAGTTGCGGTTTGTCGCTTCGATGAGGTTTCGAGAGGAAGGTCGTCTTGATCGGATGAGGATGATGCGTAGTAATGGCGTCAGGCCGCCTAGGCTTGCTCTTGTAAGTTGCTTGTTTTTTAATTTGTGTTATACTTCATCCTTTCTTTAAATTTTTGACTTACATGTGCACACGTCCGTATGGTGAGGAAGGTGCACACGATGAATATCAAGCATTAGGTTATGAACATAAAGATCAATACCAATGAACATATACTAATAGAGATGTACATATATTTATTTGGCTTGTAAGTCATGTACATATGTTCATTTACCTTGTTATTCATGTACATTTGGCTTGTTAGCGATGTAAGTACCTTCCGTGAACGTGTGCACCATCTACATATTGCATGCCAACACGTAACATTGACCATCAATATCTTTAATTGTCTATTAGTGTAGATTATAGAAAGTTGATTATTGGTAAATGTACATTAAGACAAATCCAACAACAGCTTACATTCTTAATTATGTTGTATATATTAGTCAAAAAATTCTAGTCAAGGTTGATGCATGACAGTGCGAAAATGTTGCAACATTTGAAAAACAGAGGAAGTTTTTTTTTTTTAGCTATGATTAGGTTTGATTAGTATGTTGTGCATTGCAAGTGCATTTTATTTTTATAGAATATGAGTTTGAGTGTCTGTGGGACATTCACTGCCGGTCTCAAGCCCGGATAAAGGAGGAGAGTTGCGGTAGGTTTGGGCGGCCAGCGTAAAACATAGCCCCATCTCATGACATGCTTCATGTTAGCCAACCCCAAATCATTTTGGGAATAAGGCTTAGAAGAAGAAGAAGAAGAAGAAGAATGAAGTATGGAATCTTTAGTTTGATTTTCAGTCTTGGCAACTGTTTTATATATAAAAACATAAGATAGAACAAGGGAAAAGGTATCGAAGTGAAGATAGCTATTTACGCTGTCAGCCTGTCAAGGAGAGTGCACCTTGTTTTTCATGCAGTGGCGAATTTGGAAAAAAAATATGTAGTGTGGATTTAACAAAACTAATTAAGTTTGTAGTGGGTTCAAGTTATCTATTTTGCAAAGTATTTTCAAATTCTCAATTTTTATCAGGAAAATTTCCAGATGTTTCAAATTTAAACGGGGTTAATTAATCCCACTGCAAAGCTAGCTCCGCTCCTACATCTAGTAATCATGTGGTGTGATGGTTTGGATTTGGATTTGTTTTAAATATATTAAGTAAGGTTGAAAGAGTTGGACAAGCTTTTAATGGTTCACGGGGAAAAGTTTCATTGAGACGCTGGGTGATTACATTTGGAGTGGAGGGGATGAGGGAGGGAAACTAGAGAAAAGATTAGAGATTTCTGTGCGAGATCATCATTTGAATTATATTGCTTTATTTTTGAATAAAACATTATGATCTTATAAAACAGAATAACAGCTGGAAGTTTGATTTATAATTCAATTTACAAATTGGATAATATAAAGTTTGATTTTAGTACTAAATGTTGTTTTGTTTTTGAAATGGGAGATGAATTGAATGATCAACATCAACATGAAATTTACAAATAAACGCCTTTCTACTTTGACTATGTTCTTTTCACCTTATATTGTGAACTTATTAATTATTCTTGTTAGAATCGAGTAGATCTTACCAAATCAGACCTGCTTATTTCCATTTACTTAGTACCAAATATATTTAGTTAGTAAATAATGTGAAAATAGCTTTTTATAATATACATATTGAGATGAATTTAACAAGATCCACGGATATTTTTCTATAGCGTCAAAATATGATCAAAGTTCACTTAAACTAGGGGACCAGACCACACCAAATCAAACTAGAAAGATTTTGACTAGATCATACTAGATCTTGTCCTTATTTTAGGTGAAGAGAACAAACGCTAAATTGAACTGCAAATAACCATTTTATAGTATATATCCCCTAAACCAATAGTTTTGGAGGCTAGGCTTTTGGGAGGAGTGAACATGGATAACCTTAATTATTGCTAGTGCTTTGAAAGATGTAGTAACTTAACAATGCAATTAGCCTGTTAGTTGCTAATATCATGGGCTATGACACTATTTTTTAATTTTCTGAAGAATAGAATAATTAGGGGATAGTGCAACAATTCTCAATATGAGGTAAAGAAATCCATGCCAACTTGTATGCACAAATTATGAAGTTTCAGTTTATTGAGGTTTTGTATGATTAGGGGTTGAATACAAGGAACCTACGGTGTGTTATTTTACCAATTCAGGATTCGGGAACAATTATTCCATTGTTTGAATTTGCAGCCTCAAACTACAATACTGGATAAGAAGGTGCTTCATCTAGTATGCTTTAAGCTCTCAGTTGATCAAATTTGTTGGTCTTCTCCTTTCCCTTAAACTCCTTTTGATCTGTAATTAGGCCTTTCTTCAATGATGCATCTATGACGCTGCAGTTTCTTTCTTCCCTTTTCCTCTAAGCTCCTCTAGATCTCCAGGAGACAGAGTCTTTGGAAATTTTTTGACTTACACTGTTCACTTCTTGACTTTGAGTAACAATCTAGGTCCATCCTGTCTGAGAATATACTCTTTGTGGGAGCAATCACTTTACTGAAATTTTGTGTGATATCAACCTGGAAAATGGTCTGAAATCCCTTGCTACTGTCGACTTTATGGTTTAGGCTAATAGCTCTTGCTCTATTTTAGCTGGTAGATTGAGTATGGTTGATATTCAAAGTTTCAAACTTCGCAAGTGATATATTTAGGTCTCAATAGTGTCAACTCTCTACTCTTCCTGAAAGAGCAAAAAAGATTCAAGAGATGTCTAAGTATCTTAGAAAAGAAAAAGGCACGTAACTATATTAATATAGCTCATTGTGGTATGCTTCTGTTAAATCCTTCTAATCTCTGTCAATGGTTTTCTTTGACGTGGCAAGCTATATATTAAACTTTCTCCATTTCTCAATAGTTGGAACAGTTTGGCTTTCACGGTTGCTAATGCACAAGTTTGATGAATGATACTTCTAATTATCTATTAGGAAAAATTATAAAAAGTTAATCTGAGATTAATTCAAAAATATGGTTTAAGTTAGTGTATGAAAGTGCAAAAGTCAAAGTATTCTATTGAGAAACAGAGAAAATATGAAGTACGGTGACATATCGTAGTACTACTTTTTCTTTTCCTGAGAGTATTTCTATTTTATAAGTGTTCTGTATTGTGTCAGATTTTAGGAAACATGAAGAAAAATTCTGAGTCGTTAATGATGTTCACAGTGATGAAGTATTTACGACGCATTGGCTACATGCTGAAGGTATTCTTTTGCAATATGCATCTTTCTTTTTCCTTCTGTTTATGAATCTAATTTGTTCACTTTAATTAGCTCATTTTTTAACTAAGCGAGTAACAGGTTTTAGTGCTCTGTGTGCATTGAGTTCTGGTTGCTATTTGGTTTGGCTAATGTGGAATTGGTGATTGTAAATTTATCCATAATTTTCATGACAAAACACATTACTAATTTCATTTAGTACTACTTATCTTTGTAGCTCTCTCCCCTTCTTTTGGGTGGATTGCATTTGTTAGGAAGGGTTTTCAAAAGCTGACTGATAAACTGTGTGAGAAGATTTTTTTTTTCTTTTTCTTTGCTTTTCGTGGTGGTCTTTTTGGGATCTATTTTACTGTTCCTGTTCCTATGACCTATCTGTATGTTGGATTGCAAACAACCTTTTTCTCCTGTTAGTACAATTTTATCCAATGAAATCAGCAGCCTCATGCGCAATTGTGTTTGCTTGTTGGCAGCTATATGCCCTGAAGGATGGTGAAGCACGAACAATGTGGGAAGAAATAGGAGGTCGAATGACAATTCTAAATCTTGAAAGATATGACCATTTTGATTGGTCCCTGTATGTTTGCCTATAAATCTACTGCACCTTGTCTATTGGCTGTCTGTAGCAAGAGAAGTTTATGCACAATTTACCACTTGAAATCACTCTGCTGGTTGTCTGCGGTGGTTAATATGATATATTTATGTGTTCTTTTCTTTCAAACAGTTTTGAAGGTGTCATTGTCGACTCTCTTGAGGCAAAAGAAGTAATATCAAGGTACAATCTCCCTCTCTCTTGGGAGTCATATATCGAATACTTTTGTTTCCACCGCTGTATGCTGTATTTTCTTCAAGGGGACGTGGTGCTATGGAGTTATAGCATTATCTTCTGTTGCAAGGACCTTTTGTATCAGCTTTCTGTGCTTGTCTGAAATAGTAATTTAATGTTGACTTATATTATGTTCCTCATAGATAAAGATGTCTTGGTCAGTAAGTTTCATATTTGTGCAGCTTAATGCAGGAGCCATTTTGTTCTGTGCCGCTTGTATGGGTTATTCAAGAGGATGGACTTGCAAAGCGCCTTCTACATTACAACAAGATGGGCTGGGACCATCTTATTTCCCATTGGAAACATGCATTTGGCAGAGCTGATGTTGTTATCTTTCATGATTCTTCCTTGCCGGTAATTCATTTGAATTTTTGTTTGTTATAAGACTCCACAAATTCTCTAGTTTTCATTTGAGATTTTGCTCTGCTGTTCTCAGTTCATATTATTGCTTTACAGATGTTATATAGTTCCCTTGACAGTGGAAATTTCTTTGTGATTCCTGGATCCCCAATAGATGTGTGGGCTGCTGAAATCTATCTTAAAACCCACTCCAAAAATGATTTGCGGAAGAGCAATGGGTATGATGCAGATGATGTGCTAGTTGTGGTTCTTGGAAGTTCCATCTTCTACAATGAATTATCTTGGGATTATGCTGTTGCAATGCATACTATTGGGCCCCTTCTTGCTAAGTATGCCAAGGGGAAGGAGGTTTCTGGATCCTTTAAATTCATATTTTTATGTGGAAACACCAGTGACGGATCTAATGATGCTATAGAGGTAAAGTCAACTTCGCTGTTGTATAATCTGATATGCTACTGACTATGAGAACAGTTCCAGGGAATAGTTCCTATAACAGTCCTCATGTATAGTGCTGTAATTACGTTGATACTAGAGTTTTGGAAATTGAAGTAAATGGACTGGACTTTTTCACCATGAATCCGTCTAAACAGGATGTAGGGGTTAAAATTTAATCAAAATTTACTTGAAGAATCCTCCACCAGAACCACTTTTAAAGTCATTAAGGGGTCGTTTGGTACGGGTGTTGGAAAGGGAGTTAAGTCCCTTGTTTACCTTATATTGAAAGGGAGAGAGCTCTTGGTTAAGTTTTTTGAAGTTCCCTTTCCCCTTTTCTCAGCTAAGTGTTCTCCCACATGACCTAATCTTGATTCCTCCTCACTCCCCTTCGTGGGGCTTTTAAAACCCCCCGAATTCCCTTACACCAAGGCTACCCTTGACCACCATCATACCCACCATCCAACCACTGCACCACCACCACAAACACTGTCCCATCTCTAACCACTTTCCACATCCAGCCGCGCACCTCCATCTCAACAAGCTAACCCATCCCACCCTCACCAATATCCACACACAACACCACCACCAACAACACCACTCTCTATTCCACCCAACCACCAACCACTTCACAGCCGGCATTTAGCAACCACCCAATCCAGTCCCACCACCCACCTTCACCACCCCCATTAGCTTACCGCCTTTAGAAAGGAGCATGCTAGTTGAAGCACCTACCACCTTACAGATCTCGATTTTTCCACCCCGACTTCAAATTGTCAATTAACGACTACTAACCTGGAAAAGGGAATCAAGCAACCACCTTTAATCAAGATAACCAACCATCACAACCCCACCAACACAGGCACAACCATCCATCCAGAAGGAGGAAAGAAATAGGGAGAGACACATACCGTTCCAAGGATATTTATGATCGAAACCGACCATGAAAGCTCGAGATACAGAGCACTTATTGTCAAATCTGACCACAAAAGTCTAGTAATATGCAAGGTGGTGGTGGAGGAGGTTGTTACAGTTGTCTTAGGAGGCAGGCAAAGGGTGAATGGCGATGGTGGATGATGCAAGAAATATTATTGATGGAGGTAGGAAAGGAGTCTTTGAATGGTGTGAAACCGTTCAAAAGATAGTTATGAGAGAGGGAGGTTTTCTTAGTATTTCCCCTCCGTAAACTAACATATGAAAGAAAGAGAGGGGTTTGGTTTCCTTTCCTCTTGCTAGCCTGATCCATTCCTTTCCTACTAGGCTACTAGTGAACCTGACGCCCCCGCCTCCCCAATCCCCTAAATATAGCCTTATACGTGGCAAGATTCATGATGATCCAAATCTCACAAAAGGATGCCTTTAGGAAGTCTTATGGCCAAGAGAAGACATGCAAAATCCACACAAGATCATTTACTTGGTGGCTTGGTGCTAAATAGCTTTATCCCAAGTCCATTGCCTTGGAAGCAAGCTCACACAAAATGTGCTTGTCAGCGGTGAAATAGTGTCCTAAATTGCTTAGAGCTGGTGTATAAGAAACCTTGCGTGAAACTGTTTAGGAAGCTGTTTCCTGGTCCTGATTCCCTTCCATCTCCCAAGTTCCATCATATGAAAAGATTTGTCTATGAAACTAGTAGCTTACTTGAGTTTGCCTAAGGGTTAGCCACATGTCTAAAAATAATTTCTTTTTACGTTGTGATACTCCACCTCGTTACTTGACCCCAACCGTACCCATACACGGTACAGACTTGACAGTGTGACAAAACCCTAGATCTGTAATTGCAATTCGAATTCACCTAAACATCAACTAAGACATTGGGGTTTTTTCAGCTTGTTAGGGGGACTCATGGTACATTTTACAGGGATTAAAGCCCAAGTCATCTTCTTTAGCAATGTCTTCTGGGTGTACAGTGTAGGGTTGCCGATAATTCCTTTCTGTTTATCTCTCTCTCTTTCTCTCTTTTCTATTATGGGTGACACTGTGACAGGCTGTTGAATCTTTTCTTGTCAGGGTGAGAGTTGAATGTCATTTGAAGGAAATAAGACATGGTTTGACTTTTTCCATGTTGTGGCCCCCTTTTCAATCTTCCTGTGCAGATTGGCCCTTATTCCATGTTAACGTCTATTTTCCATGAGTTCTTAGTTTCTTTTCCCTTGAGTTATTTTATTTCCAATAAACCTTTTCAAATGACTTTTAATATTTGACATTTATCTCTGATTGCTTATTGTACTACCTATAAATATAATTTATGTGTTATTGGGATTTATCCACTATAGGGGTCAGGGGGATTTTGTTCAACACTTGTCTTCGTTTAGCTATCTTATAGATTTCCTTTTCAGTTTTCACCCTTCCTTCAATCTTGTTTTTCGTTTACCTCCTAATATTTATTTGACTTTGTCTGACAGCTTCTTTATTCCCACATTTTCCAAGGCCAAGTAACATTTTCTTTTCTTCTTAACAACCGACTTTTACGTCCTCATTTCACTTTGTTGTGTCCTTTTGCATTGGTACTTTTCTCTTCTATCTTTCTGCAACCTCTTTGGAAAAAAAAACAGTTCTTCATCTTTATACAGATTGAGTTGGGATCCTCCCTTGAGGTATATTCCTCTTCCATCATTATAAGTACGAGACTTTAGCATTGCCTGCCTTTAGACTCCACCGTTCGCTTCTTGGCTCACTTGGATAATTATTCCTTCTTGAATTTGTCTTTATACGAACATATAGCACTACATTTATATGTTAGTAGATACACTCTTTCTTGGGATAACATTACAATGAAGGCAACTATGTTTATCCATATGCCTTGTTAAGAGAGAGTCTATGAGTTGCATTTGCTCCTCAAAGGTCATCAGATTTGGAGCATGCTTCTTAAACCATTTGCTGGCCAAGATCAAGTCATAAGACTGCTCAAAATTTAAATTGGTCTCTCCCTCTTCATTCTTTTTTTCCTTATCCAAAATCATTATGAACAATTTCAAAACCAATGTGACTTGCTCCCACATAACCATATATGTATATGCAATAGTTCTAAAAGAGTTTGACTTCGAGTTTTATTATAGTCTCCCACTAAATATTATTGCCCTTGGCTTAAATAAGGCAAAGACGTTCAACGGTTCAACTGCATACAGCCTTTTAAATTTTTGTATTTTCTATTGACTTCTAAAAGATTAGCAATTAGATTCATTATATTCTAAAAAGGAAAGTATAATATTATCAAAGTTTAGTGAATCGTACTAAACTTAGTAATAGGTATAAAATACTCCCTCCATCTAAAAGATGTTGTCTACGTTGACTGTTTACTAATATTAATAACTACAATTAATAAGTTATGAGTAGGCATCACCCAATATATGTTAGTGTAGCGGGAAATCGGGAATAGAAATAATTAATTGACCAAATATGCAATATCAGTAACCGAGGAGGACAAACCAAAATAGAATGGGGACAATCAAAGTAATCTTTGAAAGCCGAGAATCAAAGTTAACTAGACCTAGTGAATGAAGCTTATGAAGAAAAGAAGTAGGCCGAGAATCAAAGTTAACTAGACCTGGTGAATGAAGCTTATGAAGAAAAAAAGTAGGTTGATTATATTTTACCCCTGGTACTTTTATGACCTTAATATGCTTCTTTAGTAGCAATCAACTTTTTTGATTCGTGTGTACAATTGTTATCATCTGCTTGGCGTGTTAATGTTATTCCTTTTCATTTGGTGTAGGGTGTTGCCACTCGTCTTAGACTTAGTCCAGGTTCCATGAGGCATTATAGCATGGGGTCTGATGTGAATGGAGTGTTATTAATGTCTGACGTAGTTCTTTATGGATCGTCACAAGATGAAGAAACATTCCCATCATTGCTAATAAGAGCAATGACTTTTGGGATTCCTATAGTTGTTCCTGATCTTCCAGTCATAAACAAATATGTGAGTCTTAATTTTATTTCTTTTTCTCATACAAATAACTGAATAAGTTTAAGGTGAAGATTAAGAAACTTTTTTTCCATTTTTTCTGTGACAAAAAATTCGGAAAATGCAGGTTGTTGATGGTGTCAATGGAATGACTTTCTCTAAACATAATCCAGATGATTTGCTGAGAATCTTCTCACTCCTAATATCAAGTGAAGGGAAACTCTCTAAGTTTGCTGGTGCAGTTGGCTCCGCTGGGAAGCTTCTTGCTAGGAACTTATTGGCTTTTGAGTCCATAACTGGCCATGCGAAGCTTTTGGAAATTGTTCTTAATTTTCCTTCTGATGCTTTGCTACCTGCTCCAATATCTAAGATTCGAGAGGATACTTGGGAATGGAATTCCTTTAGTGAAGTGATGGAACAGACATCTGATGACATGATAAATATTGATGAGGAAGGCAATATGATAGGAGGGTCTAGCATCATTCAAATGCTTGAGGAAGATTTCATTAGCTTTGCAAACCTAAGGAATATATCTTTGGACAATAGTGACATCACAGAATCAGATCTTGTGAGCACCGAAGATTTGACCGGTGTTGAACAAATAGCAAGCTTCGAAGAGTTTGAGAGGCGAGAAATGGATCAGGCATCTTCCTAGATCTGCTCCCTTATTATGCTCATATTAACTTTTTTTTCTCCATTTCTTCTTCACTCTGTCTTACTAAGTTGCCAAATGAACTTATGGGACTCACAATTTTCTGGTCTGCAGATTGACGAGAGGATGGAGAAGGACCCTGGTGTTTGGGACGAGATATATCGAAATGCACGTAAATCTGAGAAACTCAGATTTGAAGCAAATGAAAGGGACGAGGGAGAGCTGCAAAGAACAGGTCGTTTGATATGCATTTATGAAGTATATAATGGTGCTGGTGCCTGGCCACTTTTGCACCATGGCTCCCTGTATCGTGGCTTAAGTTTAGTAAGTTTTAATATCACAATTACTGTGAAGCTCAATCTCCTGTTCATATTTAGATGGTCCAAATTTTGGTCATAGCTTAATCTGAGTTGGTCAATTGTTTTAGTATTGGTCTGGAGATCATTGGAAAGGTAATTGGAAAGTTTACTGTAATTTTGGCATCAACTGAAGATCAAAGTTCAATTAAATATGTAATTATGTGTGTATAGTGAAACCGCATCTTCCAGGTTTTAGCCGTCACACACACACACACAATAACTCCAAAAATAAAGAAATTAAAGATGTTCACTTACAGGTTCTTAACCATTAAAAGCTCTATTCCTGTGATAATATTGTTTAGTAGTATATGGTTTCTAGTGCAAATTTAGTTACTAATCTGTTTTCTTCTCTTTTGCCTATTTCCGGATCAGTCTAGAAAAACACGGAGGTTAAGTTCAGATGATGTGGATGCACCTTATAGGCTTCCCCTCTTAAATGACGGCCACTATCAGAATCTTCTCTGTGAAATGGGGGGCTTGTTCTCTATTGCATATAAGGTTGATGATATTCACAAGAGACCCTGGATTGGGTTTCAGTCGTGGAAAGCTTCGGGTAGAGAGGTAAACTTTGTCTTCATATTTCTGGTTTCGTAATCTGTATCCTTGTCTTACAAATTCAGTCAGATTCAAGATTACAAACCTGAATATATTGTGAATGAAATGAGCTAAAACACAGGTATATTAGGCCATACTGCTTTTTTTATATCCCTGTTTGAGTTCAAACTTTGGGTCTGATCTTGTGGTGGCAAAACAGGTTTCACTGTCTGTGAAAGCAGAAAGGGTTCTTGAAGAAACAATACAGCCTCAAATCAAAGGAGATACTGTATACTTCTGGACACGTTTGGACACGGATCTAGGTCTTTCAGCCACCAATCGCTTGAATTCCTTTTGGACATTATGTGATGTCTTAAATGGAGGATACTGCAGGTAGGGATTTGAGTTTTTGACAAGCGCAATACTTTTTGTTGTTGCTAACTTGTTTTCTGTCCTTTTAACTGTTCCGTATATAAGCAAGTTTTCATTATAGCTACATTCTTTGTGTGGTTTTCTTTGAGAGGATATGAAATACTTAGAGAACTTTCTTTCTTCCATTTTGAGCTTATGGAATACCCCCTCTGTTTCTTTTACTTGTTTCACTTGGATTTGTTATATTTGCCAATGCACAACTTTGGTCCCTACTATCTTAATCTTCTATAGTAAAACTTGTAAAAATGTGATAGCTTGATAATATACATTAAGACTTATCCTATAAAATTGTGCATAATAGCATTTGTTATAATAGATTAGTATAAATTTATGGTGAATGTGGAATATGTAGATAGTACAAAGGTCAAAGTGAACCAAGTAAAAAAAGGTGGAGTAATGATTTTCATCTCTTTCTCTCAGTTCAGTGGAATTAGACTGTGCATGGAACACTAAGTCGTTGACCATGAGTATAGAAAGAGACATAGAAATAGATTACAGAAGCATAGGTTATAAAGGCTCCACTGGATATGAATGAAAGGCCCTACTTGAGCTGCCTCCAATGCACAGGAAGATTTACATTATTGATGTACCCCACAATCCACATGATGCTTTGGAAATGCAACTCTGCACAATAGTTTTGAACTTAGAATGGGGTCACAAAATTTTAGATATCAGCAATATGTTTCACTTTAAAAATAGTTTACATAAATGCTCCACAACCAGTTCGAAATTGAAACCATTACAACTCAGCCTTCTTGACACTATAGTATATCTAAATGCTTCAAAATAGTTCACTTTTTCTAGTCCTGTCAGATGCCTGATCATAATTAGATTATAAGCTACCATGATGCTTTGAAGATGCAGTATGATAACTTGAGTTATAAACAAATGGCATACAAGCAAAACATAGGTGAAATAAAGCAATAGCAACAGAGAATCGACAGGTCACAATAAAATAATATTATCTCCAAGGCTTAAATGGTAATGGCAATTAAGCAAAAATGTTGATTGGAGAACACAACACAGTTTCCAGAAATCAGAAGCATATAGGACACAACCACTTCAAGCAGACAAGGGAAGAATGCTAGGAGGGAAAATAAGAAATCAGAATGCAACTTCAGTCTTACAAAAATGACCTCTTGTTGACTGATTGAGGCAAAGAACTCTTGGGGAGTGAAAAAATTTACCTACAAGAATAGGGAAGAATTGGAAGTCAATCTTCATTCAATTATGGAAAATGATGGGAGTTTCACTGAAAATAGGGAGAGATTAAATTTGATGGATACAATGCTTTTCGTGTAGACACTTCTCCAGCTCTCGAGGACACCCAATTATTAAAAAAGGGAGGATTCCTGGAGGGCAGACTTTTGATCCTTCATATTAAAGCTTGGGGACGTATTCTACTGTAGAATATAATTAGTTCTAAATCGGTGTATGAGAGAGGAAGAAACTATTTTGGGCTAGTCATAGATAAATTGCCTTTTTCGGGTGACCTTTCATGAGGGGCCCTTTTCTGTATGACAGGTTGGGCAGCCTATTATCCGGGCCTGTGACAAATTTATTCCTTTTCCTTTTGCAGATGAGCTTCCTTTTGTAACTCCAAGTAAATTAAGAGAAACTACTCGGACCATGAAAATTTTCTTAAGAACTATTTTATATTTCTAATCTATACTTACCACTCCTAGTTTTTGAAAACTTGTTTCTATTTATCTGTTTTTGATTTCTGATTGTATACAACATAGCTTGCAGTAGATACTCCGCCAAATAGATACTTCTGTTTTTTGTACCTGATCAAAACACGCTATTTAAGTTTTTACATTCTAATGAATGCTTCAAAATTAAGGGAAAGCTATTGATGAGTCCCTCTTCAGTCGCAAAAGCTCCTAAATATATCTAGACCACATGCTTCCAGTCTTGGGAGTCAATGACCAATGACGTTGCAGCTTACCTTTGTGGGACAGAGCCACAGAGGAGTTTTTGTTACTCTCTTGACTGCTAATTAGCTGGGATTTTCTGGGCTCTTCTTCAAGTTTAGTTCAATTACCGTGCAGTTCTTTCATACTGGTCCTTAGTGGTTTGCATCAGTTAGATTATCGTAATATATCCTTTTCCTTTAAATTATTATATAAAAGGCCCACATGGGTAACAGCATATTCTTAATGCATGGAGGAAACAAGTTGGTGCAAATAGAAAAGGTGCTTCTAGCTTTCATGGGAGAATGCTTGAAACGCCTTTGAAATCTTATCCTACCAGGCTAATTGTTGTCAATTACTAAGCACAACTAATCTCCCCCCCCTTCTAAAGAAGCCTGGCCAGTACTTGCTTGCTTCCTCTTTGTTTTCCTATATTCAGCTATAAGTGCCTGCTGCAAGGTAATCACAACTTTTTCTCTAGTACATATTAAAGACAATTATTGGTTCAAAGTTGCCATTTGCAGTCTAAATGGAGACATTTAAGCTTGCTGCCTGATGCATCAACTCCTAGGGTCAATTTCACTCTGAGATACTTCCTCCGTATCTCAATAAGTGAAACATAGAGAAAGTGAGGGAAAACCAAGGAACCTAGAGAGAAAGTTGGAACCACAACAAAGTAAGGTGATTAAAGGAGTGAAAGAAAAAAGTAGTGGTCCCCTCTTGCTTTTATAATGGCGTATTTGTAATAGAAATGTTTTGCCATTTCAAGCTTGGTGTCACTTTTTGTGACATTTCCATATAAGGGAAGTGTATCACTTATTAGAAACGGAGGAAGTATAAATTATGATCACTTTATAGCTAGTTGGTAAGCTTAAATTTTAGTACTAGATGTGGTTTCCAACATTGCTTTCTTTCTATAATAGCCTGTTTGTTATGTTTTATTGAACAGCTTTGCACTTTAGGGCTTCTCAATTTCATAACATTTGAAGTTGTCATGTTAACGCTGAATTGCTACATACTTCATCCGTTTAAAAATAGTTGCATCATTTGCATAGTGTTTACTTATCACATCTTACACTTTGATTGTCTTTGGTAATTTATATTTTAGTATAAAACATTATCATATGAGATCTTGTTAGATTCATCTCAACATATATTTATTTAATATCAACTTTTTATAATTTTTACTTATTGATTATTAAATTTATTAATGTTTGAAACCATGCATCGGCAAGCGTGAAATCATGAAATGATGCAACTATTTCTAAAACGAATGAAGCATAATTTATGACGTTTGTTAAGATTCTTGCTGAGTATGGTAATCCAGTTTGCTTATTTATTTATTTCCACTTCCTATATAGTTTTCCATAGTTCATTTTCTTGTTGTATATGACCCGCATTTTTTTTTCCTGAATGTGATTACTTTCTTCTACAATTTTTCAGAACTGCTTTTGAAAGCGCTTTCCGCCGTATGTATGGCTTGCCTTTAAATGTTGATGCACTTCCCCCGATGCCTGAGGACTCTGATCACTGGTCTGCCTTGCACAGTTGGGTCATGCCAACTTCTTCCTTTCTGGAATTTATGATGTTCACCAGGTAATTGTGTGGGGAAGGAATGTTCATTTCCTTCACTCTTTATTTGACGTTTCAGTGGCACTCAGTAACTTGCACAGTTGTCTTGCTTTATGTGGAAGAATCACCGTCTGGTAAATTGCAAGTGGAAGATTAACCATCTGTTCTTGTAAATTGCGACTTGCTCTCAGGATGTTTGCTGATTCTCTTGATGCATTACATAGTGACATCAATATAACAACTCAATGTCCTCTGGGAGTTTCAGAAGTTGAGGTATTTTAATCATCTATTTTGATGTGCAGTTGTCCGGGGGGGAATGTATGGCTAAAAAGTACCTTCATAAATCCTTATTTATCCTTGCAGAAAAAGCACTGTTACTGCCGGGTTTTAGAGCTTCTAGTCAATGTATGGGCTTATCATAGTGCACGGAGGATGGTATACATTGATCCACATACAGGTGTGCTTGCAGAGCAGCACCCAGTAGACCAACGAAAGGGGTTTATGTGGGTCAAATACTTCAACTATACGCTCTTGAAAACCATGGATGAAGACCTTGCAGAAGCAGCAGATGATGGTGATCTGCAACGTGAAGCCTGGTTGTGGCCACAGACTGGGGAAGTGCATTGGCATGGTATATATGAAAGAGAAAGGGAGCAAAGATATAGGATAAAAATGGATAAGAAACGGAAAATTAAGGAGAAATTATTTGAGAGGATGAAGTATGGATACAAACAGAAATCTCTTGGAGGATGAAATTCTCGAGTGCAAAATTTGGTTATTGAAGGCACAGATCGTAATCAAATATCCGAGCATGATTTGACTTCTTCGTTGGGAAAGGATTAAGCCAACCAACGTGAGCAACATTCTCTGCTAACCACCTTGACAGATGGCTAATCGCTTTGCCTATATTCATTTTATTGGACGTGATAAACTTTCAAAGTACAGTGGGACAGATGACTTCTTTGTCAAGAGCTTGCTGATATGAGGAGGCTGAATTTTTGAGCAGCAGCACGGCACGGCACGGCACATGATACATTCGTTGAAGATTCTTTGCTTACTAATCAATGCTTAATGAAAGTGTAAATTCCCCTGCAATTATATATTTTGGCATAATATGAAAATTTTGATCGTATTGGTTGCTTCATCTCTAATTATTGCTATTTGAATATGTACTCCATCTAAAGTAGAGTTGTCAACTTAGTTGATGAATTGCTGATTGAATTAAAACTGATAGAAAATTGAATTGAATTGACCTGAATTGGAGTGACTCATAATTGAAATTAACTAAAAAATTGAAATGCAACTAAACTGAATTGAAAATGGAAAATATAACTTAACAAAAGGGAACTAAAACTGAAAATAATTGCAAGAAACTTAAAAGTTGGTTGAATAGACTTGAACTAAATGATTAAAATTGAAACTGATAAAAAAAATGACTTTGAAATGAATTGAACTTTTTTAAACTGTAACTGATATGAATCGAAACTAATTTAAATTAAGATTGAACTGAAATTGAATTGAATTGATTTCAATTGAAAGTCTGTTAAACTGAACTGAAATTGATTTCAAGTGAAACTTAACTTAACTGAGTCAAAATTAATTTGAATTGAAATAAAGTTATAACCAAATCGATTTTTCATTATTTGATCAAATGGTACTTGAATTCAAAAATGAATTTGAACATTTTTTTCGTAAACTTGTTATATAACATAACTTGAAAGATGTGAATGTAACTTGCTAGAATAAGAGGTAAAATGAATACATGATATTTTGATTAATCACTTATAACTTTGATCGAGGGACTTTCTAACCAATAAACTACAAGTCTTCAAAAATGGATTTTGAATTCTTTTATTAGACTTGTTAGATAACTTGAAAGATATGAATGTAACTTAAAAATATGTGAATGTATTGCAAGAATATGAGGTAACGTGAGTAGATGATATTTTAATTTAACTTATAATGTAAGAGGGATCCCCAATTTCTCCCCCTACTTGAAAAAGACTTTAACTTACTTTATTTAAAAATTAAAAACCTTATAATTTATGACTAGACTAGGGACTTTCTAACCAATAAACTACAAGTCTACAACTAAGTCAAGTACACTTTACCACTTTTATAAGATTGTAACTAATTACGTATTATACTTTAATAAATACAATCTAAACATGTTATAATACTTTGTTTTTTTTTTACTTGCAAGGTTTCCCTTTTTGGCAAATTCTCTGTTACTTGTAACGCTTCTATTTTTGGCAATATATTCTCTCTTTCTCTCTCCTAACACATGGGGTTCTAATTTTAGCTCTCTCTATCTTTCTTCCCTCCTTGGTCTTTATACAAAGGGAGACGTTGCGAGTAATTAAAAACGGAGGAAGTATAAGTTTGTAAATATTATAACTTTGTATTACTCGTTTGCTAACATGATTTTAAAATGTTGCGATGGATACATTTATAAAAATCTAGATGATTGATGGCTTATTAAATACTACAAAAATAATTGGAACAAGTCATCAATAGACATTTATTTATTCAAATTCAAAATTCATATCATTCAAAATTTAAAAGTGTATTCTACCTATTAAGATAATAAAAATTCAATCAATTACAGCATAATTACAAAAAGAGTATTGCTCAAACTTAGAACTACTCTAAAGCCATCCTTATATTCTTGCTACATTTGTTGCAATTTGGCTGCCAAGTTAAGAAAGGAGATAATTAATAATTCAGAAAAACAAAAAAAAAACAAATGAAAACAATTGAAATAAAGAGTTTGAAGAAAAATCCAATGTGAGTTGATATAGTGGGCTCTCATATCAAATTAAAGATTGAGAGAGCTCCAAAGCCCGACTTTGTTACATGAAGTCACGAAGGATCATCAGCGTGTGCGAGTATGGGGTGGTGTGCGGAGGCAAGAGGAAAATTTTCAAATCCACTACATGCCCATTCCCCACTACCCACTACCTACTTAAACCATACACGTATTACACGATCCAACCAAAACGAGTACAACACAAAATTCACCATATTACTAGCCCTGATATAGGGGTCCTAATCGATCGAGTCGATCACGAGTATGGGGATACTCGACTCGTGCTCGCTAAAGCTTAAGGTCGAGTCGAGTTGCTCGTTTAAAGTTTTTGGTGTCTCTTGAATGCTATTATTATATTGTTTTACTTTACATAAACTTTTGTTTTCTATACTCTACTAGTTGTCTTTTATTAAGTGTCAAGACAAGTTATTTATTTCAAAATAAATTAACAGAAAAATTTATTGAGTTGGTCACAAACTTATTGAGTTTCAAGTCAAGCCGAGCCAGACCAACTAAGGCCAACTCGAGTCGAGTTTTGACCAAGCTTTGACCGAGTCGAATTCGAGTTGCTCGTGAGCTGCTCAACTCGTTTAGCACCCCCTACCTCGGCCACATCCAAGCACCACCATCCTCCTTTCTCTTAGTCACCACCCGACATGTTCTCTTAATTATTTTTGGGAAATTCTCTTTGATAGCTCCCAACTTTTAACTTTTCTCATTTATAGCTTTTTTTATATTTTTTTTCCTCTTTAATAGACGCTAATTATTGTATATGTTAATTCTGGAGGCTTAATTAATGATTATCGTTAAATGTTCGTTAGTGTTGTAATCTAGGTTAGTTTGCTGACCTTAATTTGAACACGAATTTCGAGGTAATCTTAAGGGGTAGGTTTTGACTTCAAAACGAACTTTTTTGAAAAAATGGACGCCACCAAGCGCCTTTTATGGCCAAGAATTTCGCCAAGGCGGTCAAAATGAATACTAATACGGTAATTTTTGGACACGAGTTTCGAGACGATCTCAAACGGAGTGATTTTCACCTTTGAAATGTTTTTATTGAAAAAAACGGAAGCCACCGAGTTCCTTTTATGGGCACGAACTTCGACAAGCCGTTCAATATGACTACTTATATAGTAATTTTTTGAACCCGACTTTCGAGGAGATCTCAAACGAGTGATTTTGACCTTCGAACCAATTTTTTTGAGAAAAAGGATGCAGCCAGGCTTTTTTTTTTTGAAAAAGTCGTTTTGAAGGTCAAAATCGCCCGTTTAAGATCGTCTCGAAACTCGTGCCCAAATTAAGGATTAGCAAACTAACCTATATTACAAAACTAACAAACATTTAGCGGTAATCACTAATTAATACTATGAAATCTATAAAATATATTAAAAGACGTTCCACGCATAGGATAATTTCAGTATTATATAAGGGAAGGGGGGAGCTATGGTGTCCCCACTTGAAGAGACTATTTTACCCCCCATTCCCTTTCTAAATTACAAAACCCATCTCAAAAACCAATACGGGGGTTCAAAAAAAACTACCGGAAATTAATTTACAACAATCACTCACAAATCACTTAAATGAGGAAACTTTACAAATCACTCATAGAATTGAGAAAATCACGTTATACAAATCACACAAATCACTCAAATGATCAGGAAAATTTACAAAAACTAAAAAATTTAATTACAAACTACAACTAATACACTAGAACGTCTATACATACTCACAAAAATATTCACAAAAATTCACTTACAAATCACTGTTCTCAAGAACCATTCACAATTAACTCACAAAAATTACCAATACACTACAACGTCAACACAAATATGAGAAAAACATACGATTTCGACGGGGATATCACACATTCGTCCATTGGCGATTTGCGAACTTCCAAAAAGGTCCATAATTCTTTTAATCTTGCAAGTTATTTCAACTTTGTTGAAAAAACCAATAGCAACTGTTATGTTCGACTAATAGCAAAAAGAGCTTATGAAAACGGAGATGACAACAATTAGTTGAAAAGGGCTTTTATACAATTAGACTTAAATTTAATTCATTTTCATACGAAATCAGAAAACAAGATAAAAGTAACAAATTTAGTTTTTTTTTTAAATTCCAATATCAAGATTTTTGCCCACAGCTATTGCAAAAAATCCATGTTCAGAAATAAAATTTGAGAAAAAAACCAATATCGAATTTTTTGTCAACTTTTGCAAAAATCCTTTTCAGAAAAAAAAAATTACATTTGCGAAAATTACATTAATTTGCGAAAACAAATAGTGAAATTAAGCACTAGAAAACTGTAAAATTTTGAAAAGGAAAAAAAGGGCTTTTACACAATTAGACTTAAATTTAATTCATTTTCATGCGAAATCAGAAAACAAGATAAAAGTAACGATTTTTGTTTTTTAAAAAAAATTCCAATATCAGAATTTTTGCCAACAACTTTTGCAAAAATCCATTTTTTTGCAAAAATCCATTTTCAGAAATAAATTTTGAAAAAAAAAATAGAATAATTAGACTTACCTTCAAATTTGAGGTCCTCCCTTAAATTGGTGGATTTTACACTTCCTTAATTTTAATTTCATGCTGTATAATTGAGTAGTTTTCTTAGTATGATTCGAACTTATATTGTGGCAAAATCTCAAATTTTTCGAGTAAAGGTGAGAGTTGTAACTATATGGAAAAGGAAATGGAATAAGTGAGGAGAAGGAGATGAACTGCGTTTTATTTTTGAGATAAAGAGGA
This sequence comes from Beta corolliflora, assembly GCA_947648045.1. NCBI lineage: Eukaryota > Viridiplantae > Streptophyta > Magnoliopsida > Caryophyllales > Amaranthaceae > Beta > Beta corolliflora. Next base: position 1,659,466 of record CANSZD010000313.1, read on the forward strand.
GATGTAAGGTTAGCTAATTAGAGTAAGTGGGAAAATGAACATAAACGTAGGTGTCCTCATTTGAAGAGACTATTTTACCCCCCTTCCCTTTCTAAATTACAAAATCAATTTCAACCAAAACGAGACTTCAAAAAAAATGCGGGAAATACAATTATAACAATCAATCACAAGTCAACTCAAATCAATATAATTGCATAATTCACGTTATACAAATCACTCAAATGAGGAAACTTTATAAAAATAAGAAAATTCAATTACAAACTATGACCCATTAGCAATTACATACTCCGTTTCCAAGAACCATTTACAATTACATACTCAAAAAAATTACTAATACACTACAACGTCAATACAAATTACAAACTAAGACAAACATACAATTTCAATGGGGAGATTCACATTTGTCCATTGGCGATTTGCGAACTTCTAAAAAAGGTCCATAATTCTTTTTAATCTTGCAAGTTATTTCAAATTAGTTGAAAAAAAACTAACAACTCTTAGATTCGAATTACATGAATAATTTAAGTCTGTATTGTATAGTATAAATTTCGAAATAATTATTTTAAAAATCAGTACATGTTTGTAACAAAAAAAAGACATTATAAAATATAAATGAATTTCGAATACAATAACATTGACACAAAAATCAAACTAAAAAATGGAATTACACTAATTTGCCAAAATAAATAGTGAAATTGAAAACCAATGAAAACGATTGATTTTACTGAAATTTCTTATGAATAATTTAAAACCCAGAAAAAGGAGTACAAGAAGTATGAATAACTAAAAACCCAGAAAAAGGAGTGGAAGACGTCTTGAAAAAAAAAACACAAAGGGAAATAAAAAGGAAAAGTGGATGATTCAAGAACTTCAGCCACAAATTTCTTAAAAAAATTATCTTCACAAATAAAATTTCAAATAAAATGTATCCGGATCTTTGAGAAATTTAGTTGACAATTACATTTTTGGGACGAAATCAGGAACATAAAACGTAAAGACTTACCTTCAAATTTGAGGCCCCCCATTTAATTCGTCAATCAAATAAACTCCAATTTCAACCCCATTCCCACGAACGTTTTGAACATTACCACCCAATCGAAATGAAAACCTAAAAAGACCCACAAAAACAGAAATCAAAATTACCCTAAAAATTAAATGAGCGTTGATGGGGTTAATTTTGACACCAGAATTGGCTTATTAATGTGGTGTTTGCTGTGAATATGAATATAAAATCTCAATCTTTTTTAGTGAGATATGAAAATTCGTGAGGATGAGGAGATGAGTCGCTCTAATTTTTTGAGGGAAGGGAAGATATAAGCTTGTAGGTGGGAAGATGAAAATGTGGAGGATTAGATGAAAAAAAAAGTGAGATACATCAGTCATATGGGTATATGGGGTGGATAGTCATATGGTAGGTAGGATTGATAGTCATATGGGTAGGTGGGTAAAATTATTTGGGTTTGTTACTTGCATATAGGTGGCTTTGTGGCTTTTGGCTACAATATTTTTTTGACTATTAACAAACAACTAACGTTAATCATACTCAGTTAGCTATAAGTGAAACAACAATATTACATAAAATCATGAAAAAAAATTATATTTATCTTGGCTCCTCTGTACATGATTTGGCATGAACCTCAATCCATATCAATCTTGATTAGCAGTATTTATCTCCTCTTTACATGGTTTCGATACTGAGTAACAGTTATGCCCAAAAATATCGTCGCACGCATCGCACTCTGCTATGCGTGGCACTCTGCTCAAGGTTTTAATACATGTGTTTATAATCTAATTTAAAAATATTAACAATATGTAGTTAATAGGATTCGAACACATGACCTTTGAAATAAAATGTGAGTGTTTAACCACTAATCCACTACAATTTCAATGCTTAATGTTTCAAAATAAAACATAATAAAGTCTTATAATTATGTGTAATCATAAAGACATAGACAAGCTTTTTGATCTCTAACACTTTTATTCAGTAATAACATTCTCTTACCCTAATTTCATTAAAATTGTTATTTTTATCCCAATTCCTTATAAGTTTTTTTTCAAAACAATTTATCATGTCATAACGTCTATTTTTCGATTTTGCAATAGATTATTAAGAAAAGCTAATAAAATCAAGTATGAGATTTATGAATAATAATACATTTGATAATTGTAACTGACCCGCGGTATCGCCCGGGCCAAAATACTAGTTAATATACAAAAAAGTGGGGTGTATTAAAAAGGGGAAAAAAAAAGCTAACAAAGAGAAAAGTCAGAATTGGGGGCTACTAAAGAGAATTTTCATTAATCTTTAGGCAAAATTTCAAAAAACTACCTTTTATAACTAACTTTCTTCAAAAAACTACCTTTTATAAATTTTCTTTCAAAAAACTATCTTATATAACAAATTCATTTCAATATACTACCATTTTATGTTTATATTTAATAATAATCGATAAATGACAATCGCCGTAGGTGTTGCTGCCGGTGGGGTAGCGAGAAAAGAGGAAAGAAACGAGAGGGGAGGAAAGAAAAGCAATTTATGGTGACTCAATTATTAGTGATTAAACCTCATTAATGGTTAAATGGTAGTATATTGAAAGAAAATTTGTTATATAAGGTAGTTTTTTGAAAGAAAATTTTTAAAAGGTAGTTTTTTGAAAAAAATTGATTATAAAAGGTAGTTTTATGAAATTTTTCCTAATCTTTATTAGGAAAAAGAAAAACAAAATTGCAAAGCTGTCCAGTCTCCCGCCAATAAAGTACAACTAGCAATTTATGCACGCGATGCGTGCTTTAATTATTTTCTTTGTTGGTTATTCTTTCGCAATAAACTCATTGAATTTTTTCTTTTCAAATCAATTTTCTACGACATTTATATAACTTCAGTTCTTCTTGATTGTGCTATTTTATGAGTAAATAATTTGAAATCAATGAAGCACGTATAATGCATAAAGCAATTAGAAATTATATATCACTAACCTTTTGGAGTTGAAACTATGTGATGGTTCGATAATGTTACTTTAGATAAAAAGCCTTATTTTATTGATAAAAAAATATAAGTTTCTAAATACATTATAAATCATCATCAAGTTTTTACATACTACATTATTGTCGATAAAGTATTTCAATAACACACTTCTAATTTTTTGTTTATGGACTTTTCTAATCAATATATAATCATATGTATGTGTCATTTTAAATTTATGGTAAATTTCCTTATGTAAAATTATTTTTGGGAATTTCCTTTTATAAAATAATTTTGTCAAATTTTTGTTGATATGCATTGATTGTGCTAACTTTGAATTGTTTAGGAGTGTTTTTTAAAGTTTTTTTTCTTAAAATATAATTTATTTAACGGGGGTAAAAATGTGATTTCGGATGGACAGCAGTTCTTTCCCTCTTCCCTTATAGTATAGAGATAAATGGCCGGAGTAGTACTTGGTAGCATTAAACAATTCATACTGTTTGTCATAAAAATTCATACTGTTTGTCAAAAAAAAAACATTTTATTAAACAATTCATACTGTTTGTCAAAAAAAAAAAACATTTTATTAAACAATTCATATTGTTTGTAGGGTTTTGGGGTTCTATACTGTACACTCCCACTTCCATCTTCATTCTTCACATTCTCACTCTCACTCTCACTCTCACTCTCTCTCAATCTTTCCTCATTTTCGCACTATAATTATTACTTTCGTTGTTTTTAGTAAGATTTCTAATCCCACTTTCTTTGGTCATTTGGGTATTTTGCTTCGATTTCTGTTTGTAAAAATTAAATTTGATAATGGGTTTTATTTTGCAGAGATTTATGAGTAAAGTTGGAGAATCAATTTAAGCATGTATAGTATGAAGGGCAGCTGGGCTGGGCAAGCATTTGCCTTAGCTGCAACAAATGATTCAGGGGGTAAAAAGTCCCGAATTCGAAGGTCCAAGGAGGAGAGGAAGACTATGGTTGAATCATTCATCAGAAGGTGCCCTTTACTACTATTTCCTGTGCTTGATTTGGATAATTAAACTACAATGTATGATCATTGTTGTATATTTGTTTTATATTACGGATGTTTTAGTTATTTTCATTTGTCACGGAAACGATTTCTTATGACGATTCATGTTAATGTTAGCCGTCCTCGAATCATTTTTGGACTAGAGCGTTGTTGTTGTTGTTGGAAATTTATTTCTTAGGAACTTTTGAAGGTTTTTCTCTGTTTCTTGGGGTTCAGATACAATTTCAAACTAAGAAATCATATTTAAGAAATCTTAATATTGTTGTTAACAGATACCAGAGTTCAAATAATGGGAATTTCCCATCCTTGAATCTTACTCATAAAGAAGTTGGGGGTTCGTTTTATACGGTTCGGGAGATTGTTAGGGAAATAATTCAAGAGAATAGGGTTTTGGGTCCTGGACAATTTAGTTCTGAAGAACATAGAGAAGATACTTTCGCGGTAGATTATCCATTGGGAACGATGTCATCTGAACCTCAAAGTGTTCTGTTTGCGACAGAGAGTGAGATGAGTGATTTTACTAATCTAGAAAGAGAAGAAACTGTGGTGTTGAATTTAGACAACAGTGTGCAATATACCAAGCACTTCGAAGTGGGTGATGTTCAGTACTCTATTGAGCATCGTACTGATGGAATAGGTGAAGCCGGTGATAATGAGCTTGTTTTTAAGTCGACTAATGAAACTGTTGGTGTTTACGACCATCAAGAACAGGCAAGTTTTGGGACGTCTTTGGCTAGAGATGGGCAGTGTTTCTCTGTGAATGAAACAGACAATGTTCATTTTCTGAACCATACACAGACAAATGTGATGTCAGAAGAGTCTGATAAGCAGTTAGCAGAAGTAACACCAGGATATGAGACCTTTGAAGCAGATGGAGAATCAGGAGACATGGGTGTAGTTCAAGCTACATTAGCGCTTCCAAAAGAGGAGGTGGAGGTAGAGACTTTCCCTTTGAGACCTGCAATCATAGAGACTGATGACTCTGGCAGCATATCAACCAACTCAAAGAACTTTGATAGAAATTTTGCTGACCTTGAAGACAAAGAGGCTAAATTAAACAATAGCACTCTACTTTCAGATAAAGTTGGCTCCTTTGACACTTTATCAGAACTGGTGACAACTAATGAAGCAGATGATTCTGAAGTTTCAGTATCAGGAAGTCATGATATGATGGCTCAACATCCAGAGGTCAATCATATGGTAGAGGTCAATCTCAAAAATGACTCAGTAGATATGTCCTATTCATTACCAATAGAAGAGGATACTGCAACTATCCCTGATTGCATGAACCAAGTATCACAACTTGGTGACTGCACATCAAAGGCAGCTGAACAAAATAACCATCAGGTCAGTTTCTATATAAATGTCTATTTGTGTCTCTATTGTTCACTTTTTATGATTCAACAACATATGTGGTCTTCCTGGGTTAATTTCAAGGGCTCTGAACTCAAATTGCAGCTGATTAAGGCTCTTTGTAGTTTACAAACAGCACGCCAAGAGCTTTTTGCTCAAATTAACTAATCTTGTAGGACTTTGTGGTCCTGATGCAGCTAAAGTAAGCTACATCAATTGTAGTGATAGATCTGATATTTGCTCTAATATTGCAATACTTCTTCTCATGTTTATGTCAAGTAATAATATTACTACTAACAACTTAATAATAACTAGTGCAGAGTCATTTATACTGCGTTTGGATAGAGAAATATGGAGAGAATAGGAGAGAGAGGCGAGAAACTGCTCTGTAGCATGGGTACTTCTTCTAGGTCACGTACTCGTACGGTCGTACCCGTACCCGATACGATACATTTCCTGTACGGGTCAGCGCGTACCCAACATTCCTAAAATTTTGAAATCATGCTGTTTTCTGTCCCGGTATCCAAATTCGAACCCGTACCCATACCCTTCTCTGTGCAACTTATTGAGAAAGGGTGGGAGAGTGAGAGAAAACGCTCTTAGAATAGAGGAAATGGAAGTGGAGGGAGGGAGGAATCTAAAATCCCTTGTTTAAAGATTAATTTCAATGGGTGGGGAAAGAGAGAGAATAGATTTGAATAGAAACATATTCCCTCTTTCTTCAACAAATCAAATCACCCCAAAATTGTAACTTTCTGGAAGGAAAACTCTCCTCTCTCATGTGCTCATATATTACACATTCATCTTCCACAGCTCTACCATAAAGTCACTTCCATAGCTTAGAAGTCTGCTAGCTTCAGTAGTTTTCTATTTTTCCATTATCAAACATAGGGATGAGTAGTGATTATTACTCAAATTGCCCATGAACAGTACTTGACATACCTCTAAGATGGACAGGAACATGAGGGGTATGAACAGTACTTGACATACCTCTAAGTTGGACAGGTTCATGAGGGGCATCAGCTACAAGTCCTCCATCAGGATCAAGGAGACCACAAGAAAAATCAGTACTCTATTTCCCTCCCCTCCTAGTTATTATCCAAAAAAAAGGATTTTAGATGGCCCCATTTCCCTTCCCCTGCTTTCTCTTCATTTCTCTCTATCCAAACACAGTGTTAAGCTTAATGATAACTAGTTCAGAATCATTTGAGCTTAATGATAATTGGTTTATGGTTTGTCAGATGTCATGAGTAGTTCATGACAGTTCAGGATCTTCAGTGGCTGTACTCCTGTATCGAATACTTTTATGTTCACATTTTTCTCATCCCAGTTCTGCAATTAGAGGCTGGAAGTCATTTTAGGAAAATTAATTTTAAATCACAAAATCTAGTGGGAATCTTTGAAGCATGGGACGGACTGACATGTAGTTGAAGTTGAGATCTGTTTTGTTGTTGGTGATTGTAGACAAAGTATCCTATTATACTTGGACCATGGTTTGCTTGCTAAGAGCTGCAGGTAGTAAACGTGTATTTGAGGATAAATAGGGCATTAACTAGGGCAATGCGAGATGTCGAGATGTAGCCGTTCTACTTCCACAATCACAAGAATCGATATACTAGACGACTGAAATTCAACTAGAGAGGTGAAGTGGGACAGTTAACCTCCAAAGTGCAAACTCACCATTTCTGAAAAAACGATGAGCCATTGACTTAGGCAGTAATGCATTGAGAGTAACGGCTTGTTTGGATGCAATTTTGCAAAGGAAGTCTTATGTTCATGGTATTGCTTCTCGATCCCCAGTATTTTAGTTTATCATAAATTTCCATTACTACTCAATGCCACCTTTATAATGGTTGATTAAGTGATGACAATTCATGAAATATAATACGTATTTGTTGATGGAGTTGTGTTACCATGGACTTCAGTATGGTTCTTATGTTGCAACTCATCATCATTGTCGCCATTTTCTTACTGCCTACAAATAGGTCATGGATGTCTTAATCGATCCATAATAATAGGCGTATAGGGGATGTACTGATGTAGTGTCCTAGCTTGCTCATGTGGGTAAACTGAGACCAGTACAAAACTAGTCTTTGAGGTTCAACACGCTTAGTCATTTATAAAATTTCAGGTGAACTAAAATCAAGGAAGTTCCCGAACCACTATATCAAAACCATTCAGTGTCTTATACTAAGCAAAAAAGGAAAGTACTTCTGATCTGACAGAACGGCTTTGATGAATCCAAGTAGAAATTGTATAGTCCTGTTCTGTTACATGGGATTCTGTCAAATACTCAAATGTCAATAAACCAGCACTGCCTTTCCTCATCCTGAATAAGGTGCCTAGGTGGAAAGCATAATGTTCATCTTGCTTGCATTGAGTCTAAAAATATGGCATGCTTCCAACTGCCTTTTATTGTGTTTCCTGTATCCCTTGCTCCCCGTGGGATTGTCCATGTTTACTTTTCACATAATTTAAAAGACCGAATTATCTAGAGGGCATTCACCAGTAGAAAGTTACTAGAAACAGAGGAAATTGATAGGGTATATATAAATTTTATGATTATAGAGGACAAACCAAAAAAGATTATAGGAAAGGGGACAAACCAAAAAGATTAATGGATAGTATCTTTGAGACAGAGGGAGTCTTACACTAGTAAGAAGAGGAATGAAGAATGGAGTAGAATAATAAACAAATGCTTTCTCTGTTTATAATTAATGTGTCACTTCCTATTTTAATATCGAACTCTATAAACTTAGTTCATGATTTATCATCATTTATTCCCTCAAGTTTTTATTAGTTTACCTTACCCACTTCTTTCTTTTGTGTTTTTGGAATGGTACCACAAATTGTTTATTATTATCTTTACCTTCTTTTCTACTTTTCTTGGCCCACACCATTAACTTCGATACAATATGCTAATAAATTAATACTTTCTCTTCCCTTCTATGACCCACATACTTATTTCTCCTAAAACTTTGTGCCCAAAGAAGTGGGTAAACTAATAAAAACCGGAGGGAGTATATAGGAAAAAAATTGTCATGTGGGATCTTGTTAGATTCATCTCCATTTGTGGTGTGCAAATATCAACTTTTCATAATTTTTACTAATACATAATTGAAGATGTTGATGTTCAATATTACATTGGAGACCGTGAAATTGGAACTGTTGCATGAATTACGGAACGGGGTAGTGTCATAGCTACTTGAGAAAGTGAAAATCAGCATCCACACCCTGAAGAACCCTAATGTTGATATCTAGCAACATTTAATTTTATTGGACCTTCTGTCATGACTCATTGCATTGATTTTGTGGTATTTGAATCCGGCAAAAATATTAACTTATTTCAGTTATTGTGTCCAACACCGGATACATCTTTGTTCCCTTGGTTTTCTCATATTAATGGCGGTTGACATCCATGTCGACATGGGTATAGGAAGGTAGGTGAAGGATCCTAATATCATGACGATGATAATAAGGTATATGAATAGGCCGGAAATTTCACTTGTTCTTGTGCTGAAAAGTTTGGCGAAGGACCCTCTCTGTTTGAGAGTGGTGGCTTACTTATTCCTGTCCTAATGCTGTGACTCAGAGCATGCTATTGTCTGTCCAGTTGATTAAGAATTGTAATCATTTAAGCTTGATCGATTCATTTCCTGCCAGCTATATGATTTTGTGCCTTTTCACAATCTTTGTGTTGCATGCTGTGGAAGGTATAATTTAACATGGTATTTCAGATACTCTAGTTTAATGTCATCTGTATATACCATTCAATCCTTAGTCTGGCTTCAGTAATCCTTATAAGATCTTGAACTCTGTTCCGTAATTTCAATGGCTACAACAAACTTAATAGTTATAAAGTTTCTTGCATATCTGCAATCTTTTAGGTTTTTGATTGGGCTATGTCAATTGGAGACGTAGGGATTTAATGCTGGTATTGGCTCTTGGCTGGCTTGTCTGTATCCTGTATCTGCAGGCATGAGACCCATACAACAACAACTAAGCCTTATTCCCAAAGTGATTTGGGGTCGGCTAACATGAATCGTCAACTGAAACCGTTACCAGAGGAGATGGCATCGCCAAGAGTGATAAAATGTTTTTTTTTTTTTTTTTTGAATTTTTAAAGAATTTTTTTTTTTTTAAGCAAGGTTTACACCAACAAGTTTTAAAAGAGGTTTTCAACAAAAGGTTTTAATACCAACACACGATTGAGAAAAACAAATAAATGCGGTAATCACACCCCTTCCTCCACATGGATACCGCCCTCCACCCACTTCTATCCAACGTCATGCTCTCCTTAATCCCAAGTAACCTCATATCACTTTCAATTACCTTCATCCAAGTCATCTTAGGTCTTCCCCTACCCCTTCAATTTGGTTACTCCTCCACTCTTCAATTCTTCTCTCAGGTGCATCACCCGATCTCCTTTTCACATGACCAAACCATCTTAACCGATTCTCCCTCATCTTTTCTTCAATGGATGCAACTCCAACTTTTTCTGGGATCACTTCATTTCTTAATCGGTCTTTCCTTGTGTGGCCACACATCCACCGCAACATACGCATCTCCGCCACGTTCATCTTATGAACGTGGCATTGTTTTCACCGCCCAACATTCGGTGCCATATAACAAAGCAGGCCTAATTGCCGTACGGTAGAACTTTTCCTTCAAGCTTTGGGGAATGCCTGGGAATCACAAAGGAATCCGGTGGCGCTTTTCCACTTTAACCAACCCGCGTTAATTCTATGAGCCACGTCTCCATCCAGGTTCTCCATCCTTTTGGAGAATGGATCCTAGGTAACGGAAGACGTTTGATCCTTGAACCACTTTGCTATCCAAAGTGACCGCCTCGCCTCGGCTCGCTTGTAACCCCACCGAACTTGCACTCCATATACTCCGTCTTGCTTCCGCTCAATCTAAAACCCCGGGCTTCTAATGTATGTCTCCACAATTCCAACTTTCTCTCAATACATTCCTTTGTCTCATCAATCAACACAATATCATCCGTGAACATCATACACCATGGTATATCATCTTGAATTGACCTCGTTAGTTCGTCCATGACTAGGGCAAAGAGAAAGGGACTAAGTGCGAACCTTGATGCACTCCGATCGTAATAGGAAACTCTTTCGTCCTCCCCACCGTAGTCCGCACACTCGTAGTTGCCCCCTCATACATATCCTTGATGATATCTATATATTTTTGTGGAACACCTTTCCTTGCCAACGCCCACCAAAGTATTTCTCTTGGTACTCTATCATATGCCTTCTCCAAATCAATGAAAACCATATGTAGATCCTTCTTCCTATCACGGTAATGTTCCATTGTTTGTCTTAAGAGGTGGATGGCCTCTATAGTCGATCTTCCGGGCATAAATCCAAATTGGTTCTCGATATCTTCACATGTTTCCTAAGTCTTTGCTCAATCACCCCTTTCCCGAGTTTCATCGTATGACTCATTAGTTTGATTCCTCGGTAGTTGGTACAATCTTGTACATCGCCTTTGTTCTTATACAAAGGAATCAAAGTACTCTTCCTCCATTCTAATGGCATTTTGTTGTGTCTCCAAATCATGTTGAAGAATGTTGTCGGCCATTCGATTCCTCTCCCCCTAAACACCTCCAAACTTCGATGGGTATGCCATCGGCCCTCGTAGCTTTCTTCAATCCCATCTTTTTAATGCTGCAACGACTTCTCCCTTTTGAATCCTCCTCATAAACTCTCGATTTAACATACTTGGCGGAATGTGTACATCCCCGATGTCTTGTGCTTTATCACCGTTGAACAAGGTATCAAAGTACGACCTCCACCTATCCTTTATCTCTTCATCCTCCACAAGCACTCTTTGGTCCACACCCTTGACACATTTTATCTTTCTTATGTCTCTTGTCTTCTTGTCCCTCATACGCGCAATTCTATAAATGTCTTTTTCACCTTCTGTCATATCCAATCTTGCATAAAGCTCTTTGTTTACCTATGCTTTAGCTTCCCGTACTGCCTTCTTGGCTTCTTTTCTAGCCTCTTTGTACTTCTCATAGTTCACATCGCTGCTAGCTTTTCCCAAAAGTTTATAACTTTCTCGTTTGTTTTTTATCGCTTGTCTCACCTCCTCGTTCCACCAAGATGTGTCCTTACTTGATGGTACAGTTCCTTTAGATTCTCCAAGGGCCTCTTTCGCCACTTCCTTTATACCAAGTTCTATCTTTGTCCAAATCGAATCTACATCCATTTCCGTGTTACAAGCCCAAATATCTTTACTAGCCATCTTAGCTAAGAAGTTCTCTTTGTGCTCCCCTTGGAGCTTCCACCACTTGATTCGCAGCTCCACATTGGGTTTTCGCTTTCTTAAAGACTCTCTACCCCGAAAATCAAGCACGACTAGTCTATGTTGGGTGGTCGCGCTCTCACCCGGTATCACCTTGCAGTTTGTATAACTCTTCCGCCAATCATTCCTTACTAAAAAGAGGTCAATCTGACTCGCGTTACTTCCACTCCTATACGTCACAAGGTGAGATTCTCTTTTCTCAAACCAAGTGTTCATAATACTAAGACCATAGGCTAATGCGAAATCCAAGATATCACTTCCCGACTTCATTTCTCTCCCCATACCCAAAACCTCCATGAATGCTCTCAAAGCCAACTCGACTAGTGCTCACATGTCCGTTAAGATCCCCACCAATGATCAATTTTTCATTAATAGGCACTCGTTGCACTAACCTCCTCCAAATCCTCCCCAAAATTGTTGTTTAATAAATGCTTCCAATCCTACTTGCGGCGCATATGCGCTTATGATAGTCACCGCCTTACTCCCTAATACTAGCCTGATACTCATAATGCGGTCACTCTTCCTCGAAACTTCCACCACATCATCAATATATTCCTTATCAATAATGATGCTTACTCCATTCATACACTTATCCTTTCCGGAGTACCAAAGCTTATAACCCCACGGGGCTAGTTCTCTTGCTTTTCCACCAACCCACTTAGTCTCTTGAAGGCACATTATGTGAATCTTTCGCCTCCTCATAACCTCCACCACCTCCGCCGATCTTCCCGTCAAAGAGCCAATGTTCCATGTTCCAAAGCGCAACCTACTACCCCTACCACTACCACTACCACTACCCTGGACTAACTTCTTTACCCGTACCCGTCCCTGATGCGGGAACCCTTGCATATTTGACACCACCCCCGGGCGCCGGGATGGCGCGCCGCTTCCGGGCGACGACCTAGCAACCCTTGCATACTTATCACTACACCCGGGTCTATGAAGTGCAGCGCGTCGCTGAGTAGGGGACGCCCCCACGTTTTTCATTTGTCGATTCATGTCATGATATGAGACTATGTTTTATGCTGGCCGCCCCAAACCTACCGCAACTCTCCTCCTTTATCCGGGCTTGAAACCGGCAGTGAATGTCACACAGACACTCACAGGCATGAGACCCATCCGTTTCCTAAATTATGTTCTGGTAGATAAAGAAAATTTGATCAACTTTATCTAGATGCCTCTAGATAGGCTTTATTTGGTGACTCTTTTTTAGTTTTTGGGTAGGTGGGACTTGGGAAAGAAGGGGGGGGATGTAAATGTATGCAGCGCTATCCTTGCAATAACAAAGAGGCTATCGGCAAATGACTTTTAATTGAGAGGAACATAAGGGAAGGAGTTTTTCTTTTTTCGTGATAAATTAGTGTCCAGTCTTATTTTGTTGACGGTGCGCAAAGCATCAGCATTTGAATAATGTATGATTTGGTGAGGAGGCCAGTAGCATAGTGCTTAGGAAACTATATTTATAACCTTGCTTTTAAGCTCTTTCGGGGCGTTTCTAAGTCTTCTTTTGATGTGCAGTTGCAGTCTAAGAATGGTTCAAAGGGAACTAGCTATTTTGAAAATAATAATAATGGGACAAGCGGCAAGAATGCCAAGGAGGCAACAGTTGTAGATGGAAATGATTTTAAGAGAGATGCGAAAGCAACCGTTGGAAGCTCTCCGCCTTTAGATAGAATCAACCTGTAAGTATTCTGGAAAACTGCACATGCAGTAAAGTTAATTATATTTGATCTTGCTTCATAAGTTTTTTTCTTTTTCTTTTCAGTGAATCGTGGACAGCCTCGAAGCAAGAAACTAATCCTCTAGTAGCCTTCTTTAAAGCTTTTGTAAGTGCCTTCGTCAAGTTCTGGTCTGAATGATTATTCAATTCATGTATTCTTCTGTTGTCTTTTTGATTCTGTAACAAGTTTTCTATGAACATTCTGTATTGTTTTTTTATTAGATGTTCATGTTTGAGAATGTAGCAGTATTTTTTGGCTGATTCTAGCCCTCGGTTGAGGGGATTGGGCGAAGGGTGGTTCCTTTAAAGCAGTATACACTTTCGCTTATGCTTAGTCAAGTTGATGGGTTAGCTTGAGTTTCTTTTGCGTTTCAACTCCGTCTTGACCATCTTCACTTAATCCTCTATTCTACCATGTCTTGTTTCTACTAATCTGTTAAAAAAATGGTGCCATTTGAAATATCATTATGCTTGAAAGTGGATATTTATGATAAGAAAAATACTCGGAGTTTTTTTTTTTTTTTTTGACAAAGAAAAACACAACAAAACCACCACTACTCTTTTCTTGCTGCTACAGCAAGCAAATGAGCAGAGTTTACAGTTTACACTACTTCTTGGGACTTGAATTAACTAATTAATGATATATGTAATTATTGTTCTAATATCAATCACTGCATCTTTTGGATTTTGGCATCCCTTCACAATTTCCTTCGCATCTGTCCATATTTTCAATTTGTGAATTCCTCTTTTCTGCACTTCTTTGATTCCATTTAGTAACGCATATGCTTCTGCCTGCTTTGGAGAGGAGGCACAAATCTTCATTTTACCTTCTGATATAACAGAACCTATTTCCATTAAAGACCATCCATATGCCGCTGTAATACCTCTGCCATCTTCTTTTGTATTTTTCCATGCACCATCCGCCACCAGAGTATTTCTAGTCATCTCATTAGTCCAATTTTTACTCCAGTAAATCAGATTAGGACTCGTTGTAGACGTAGAATCAATGTTGTTCACCTTGGTGACATCTGGTTCTAGAGTATTAGAATTTGCAGTCATCCACCTATCTTTCCATTGATTCACGCATTCAAATACTATATTTGGTCTCTTTGAAACATAAGGATTTATCGCTCTTCTATTTCTCAATAACCATGCTCCAAAGGATAGCTATAAACTCAAAAGCTTTGTCTTCCTCCTTTTCTTCTTTCATCAGAAAGCACAGCCAATTTCTCCACCAGATCTTGACTGACTTGTCTTTGGGGTAGTATGAATTCAGGCCTAACGAGGAGCTTTTCCAGATTCTCATTGCAATTTCACATTCTTTGAACAAGTGAGTTTCAGATTCTTCGTGATTCCCACATAATGGGCAAAGACTCTCGCTAAGGATTTTCCTTTTCCTAAGGTTAACTCTGGTGGCTAGAGCACACCATTATATAGCTTCCAATAGGAAAATTTTCATTTTGGCCAAATTTTGAGATTCAGAATTTCTTCCAAAATATTAATCTTGTTCCTTTCGGGTTCCAACCATTCTTTAAGAACCAATAACCAGACTTTATTTTATACTTGCCCTTTGGAGTGAATCTCCAGTAATACTCATCTTGTTTCTCTTCACTTGGAATATGGACCGACTGAATGATCTTTTTTGTTTCTGAATCAAACCAAGTGTCAAGAACTTTAGTATCCCATTCTCTTAAATTTTTTATTAAACTTGACACCCATATTGGTTTGGAGAAGTGAGCGTTTTCATCCACCTGTTTAAAGGCTAAGCGCTTTGTGCCAGTCAAAATGAATCGACGATGCTTATGTTCTTTCCATTTCCTAATGAATAGCCTACTCCTTGCATCATGCTATGAATACTTCTCATTAGACTACGACCACTCCAAGAACATCTCTGCAAAATTTTCCCCTTCAAGCTATTAGAGAACCAATTAGAAGAATACTTAGCTTGAAAAATTTTACCTACTAGTAGGTTATCATTCTGATTGATTCTCCAAGCTTGCTTGAATAAAATTGCCTAGTTCATGATACTTTGGTGTTCAGTCCCAATCCTCCTTTGCTTTTATGATCTTCAGAAGCTCTCTTTTCCTGCAAAAATTGGCTTCCTAGCTTTACTTGATTTCCACCAGTATCGTAGTAGGGAAGATGTAATACTTTTGAGAACTTTCTTAGGAAGCATATATGTTGCCATCATGTGCGACACATAAGCTATCAAAATGCTATTGATAAGGATTAATCTACCTGCCAAATTCATATGAGCAAATTTCCAACCCGATATTGTGGCTTCACCTTTTGATGTAGTTCTTGAAATACATTTAGGTTTCGGTCATCAACATCCATTGGGCATCCTAGGTACTTTCCAAACTTCTCCTTAGAATCAACCTTAAGGCCTTTTTTCAACAGTCGGACAAATTTTCTTGGAGTATTTTTACTAAAAACAGCATAAGTTTTTTGTTGGTTCACCATTTCTCCCGAAAGGAAACAAAACTTTCTCAAGCTTGAGTTAGTGTTCCAACAATTATCTATTGTGCCTTTTAGAAAAAATAGAGCATCATCCGCGAAGAATAGATGAGAGATCTCGGGAGCTTTTTGGGTTACTTTCAAACCTCTAATAACTCCTTTCTCTTGTTGAGTTATCAACTGTCTTGAAAGAGATTTCATACAAAGTATGAAGATATATGGAGATAAAAGATCTCCTTGTCTCAATCCTGCCTTTGGAATGTTTTTCCCGGAAGGTCCCCATTAATTAACTAGCACAAAGTAAGAAACCGTGGAAACACTGCATGATTAGATGTATCCATAGTGGAGGCAGTCTAATTTTCACGAGAATTCTTTCAACAAACTTCCAATAACTCTGTTGTAAGCTTTATTTAAGTCCAAATTCAGAATTAAGGAAAAGACATTTCCTTAATTCTGAACTCTTCGCGCAATTAAGCATTTCATGGGCAATGATACAATTATCATTTATGGACCGCCCCGGAACAAACACCCTTTGGAATTCACCTATTAGGTCCTTCATAACCGGTTGGAGTCTACGAACTAAGCATTTTGCAATAACCTTGTAAGTAGAATTACATAAACTAATAGGGCGGAATTGACTTACTTGTTCCGGGCGGTCAACTTTGGGAATTAAAGCAATATGTGTTTGATTATACTCTTTTAGCATGAATCCACCAGATAGGAAGTCAAGAGCTGCTTTTTCAACTTCACTTCCACAAATTTCGCATTCTTTTTGCATAAAGACTGGCGATATTCCATCAAGGCTAGGAGATCTGAGAGCTTTCATACTTTTCATTGCTTCTTCCACTTCTTCTTTGGTGAATTCTCTATTCAAATGGTTAATATGATTTTCTGAGAGGTTAACCATAGGCTCCACCCATTCGATCATTTCCTGTGCCAGTGTTATGGGCGAATTCGGGCTCATGGACTGATTTGCACCTTCACACCCCCAATGGCCAAATTCACTATTTGGTTTACTGAGTTGTTAAATGACGCCCTATTTTTTTCCTATACATACATGTTCCACCCCTCATGTATTTATAGAACCAAACTCATTCCCACTCTCCCTCTTTCATATTTCTCACACTCTCTCATCACCCATTAGTTTAATTTCAGCCAAAGCTTAAAAGCCTAAGAAAAGAAGAAAAGGAAAAATAAAAAAGAAGAAGAAAATAACGGAAGAAAAGAAACGAAGGAGAAGAAAGAACAGACCACACACTTCATCCTCTTCAACACTTCTTTCTTTTATCACCAAGTCCACCAAATCAACTTCCAATTAAAAAGCATCAATTATCTACATCTGCAAGTTGTAATTCGCTCAACAAATTATTATTATTTTTTTAAAAATAGGATGAGGCGTCCACCTTGGATGCCCCACCACAGGCACATGCGTCCATGGTAGGCGCCTGCACCTGTGATGGAAATTCAGAAGTTGCGGTGTTTCTTACTGCTGTGGTGGCGGTGGTGTTGGCTGCTCCAGTGGTGCTAGTGGTGGCGGCTCCGGTGGTGCTAGTGGTGGTAGGGAAAGGGAGGAAGAGAGAAAAGAAATGGAAGATAAAAAGAAACGGAGGTATACATATACGGTATAAAAATACCGTATTTATGGCGTTAGTAAGTAATTTTAGGGGGTTAAATAGCAAAACCCTTGGTTTAAGATCAATGGACTGATAAACCGCATTTCAAGCTTGAAAACTTTGATTAGAATTAGACCCTTTTATTTATGTCCCGTACAAATTGATGATCCACTCAAGGTTTATGAATTTCTTCCTTGCAAAGATTCATTGGTGACTACTATATATCTACTCTATCTTTTGTTCCTTAGCTCTATTATTGTACAGTACTGCTAGTTTTTCTGCTCCACATTTCTAATGCGTTCACACGTGGCACAGCATAGGTTTTTCCATGTCTACAATGTGCATTCATGACATGGCAAGAACCCCTTTAACACTCCAACTAGACAAATTGGTGTGAGGGGAAAAGTCGTTCATCGTCCACATCAACATTGCTTGCACACAGCACAATAATATTTGGAACTTTTTTTTTTTTTTGACGGAATATTTGGAACTTGGATGTGAGGGGAAATGGGAATGATCCTTCTGACTTCTTGTTGTAAGATTTGACAACTTTGTTATAAGTTTAATATATAAGATTATTTTCATGTCATGTAATCAATTTATTGCTTGGGAAATGAAGACTACCCAATGCCCATCATCATATTAACAATTCTTAACTCTCAAAGTTAAACAATAATTATTCCTTTTTAATTTTAATATATAGTAAGTATTATATTGCAATACTAGCTAGAGTTGACTTGTGGCCCAAAATTAAAAAAGAGAGAGTAAACATTAAATATATGTAATATTTTATTACTAATTAATTAGTTCTCCTTATGATTACCAATCTACCAATGCAATACCTCTTTCTCCAATTATTAGTGGACATTATCTCCACTAATTCCATGTATTCAGAAAAAAAAAATCCTCTCCACTAGCCTATCCAAAATAGTGTCACCGTCACTATATTCTTGATTCCCAAAATATGACGTCGACCTTGGAAAAACTTACTATGAATCAAATCCACAAAAACTTTATCAATATTTTTTCCTTGCAATGGTCCATACAAGCCAACATGAACATGCATACAAATTATTATGAGTCATATCAACATTAATATTGAATCCCATCAGAGAAGATATAGGGCGGTATTAATTAACAAGAATAAGTAACACATGCACATTGGGAATCTCTCTCTAACTTTTATAGAGAGATATATTCATAAACTTTAATAGTTTACATTTATCATACACTTGTATATGGTACATCTAAGACTTCTTGTGCTCATTGTTTATTTAAAACTCTCACTATTACGAATTTCTTTCATTTAAAATGAGAAATAAGCGAAAAATAATAATATAACCTTGTATATACATACTCATATATTATAGTATACCCACCAAGCTAAGGTTGGGAGTTCGATCCCCACTAGGGATACCTTGGGAGAGAGTTTCCTCTTACCATCCCCCCATTCTCAAAGTGTCTACCCGCAAACCCATTCAGTTAACCAGAGGTTAAAGTGCTTTGGCCCAACGACCCTTCATCTTACCATAGAATCTCCAGTGGGGCTCCAAAAAAATAATAATTATTGTATACCCAAGTGTATAATAAAAATTGTATAAATGCAATAAAATACAATAAAATTAAAGAATTTGTGATTTTATAATATAACAATACAATAAAATTTAAATAAAATTAATAATATAACAAGACAAAACTTTTTAATAAAATAAAAGATTTTGTGATACGTAAATACAAAGCAAGAAAACGACATATACTCTGTTTTTGGGTAAATGCCGATCTCATTTTATCTCTCCTAAAATTGTACTGTCTAAGAGTGTAAAGTGAACGGATCCCGAAGCGTGTCAATTACTCCCTCTGCTTTTTTTTATTTGCTACATTTGACTTGCACGGTTTTCAAAGCATTATTTAACTCTTAATATCTCTTATTTCACTTAAGTAAAAATTATAAAAATTTGATATTATGAATCTACACGTCGAGACGAATCTAACAAGAGATCACACGTACTATATTTTTACTTATAAAATAATCAAAATAATCGGTCAAAGTAGTGGCTTCATTCCCAAAAAATCAAATGTAGCAAATAAAAAAAAGCAGAGGGAGTACTCAACATTCTTGGTTTTCATGTCTAACCCCAAGATTTCTAGATCAACCCCCTTATGTGGGCCCCATCTCCTTTTTCCCTAACAACGAGGTAAAAAGTGGATTAATACCCCAAAATTCTTTTACATTCTTAAATTATTTTACCCAAAATTAAAACTGCAGCTTCCAAAAAAATATATTAACCGTAATTATACGCCGTCCTTTTTGTTCTTTCTTTATTCTTTTTAGCCTTCTATCACGTACAAGTTACCTTCTCCAAACACCAACAACCTCCCATTGAGTCCCATCTAACTTTTATTGGCCTTTTCACTTTTCTCGCATTTTAAGACAGGGTTTAGTTACGAGGAAAATATTTTTCTCAAAAGTGTTATTTTTTATTTATTTGGTTTGTAAAGACTATGAACTATTTCCCAAAGTATTAACTGGTATATCTTATTACCTCTGTCTTTAAGAAAAATGTTTCAATTTATCATTTCCATGTTTACTCATCCATGTTTTCAACTATTAATATTTTTTGTTATATATTAGCCTAAATTATAAAGTTTGATTATCGTAATATATTTATTGAGACAAATCAAACAAGACACCACGTGCCTATATATATTACCCAATCTTGGAAAGAGCTTAGAACATTCTTTTTACTTATATATTGTGCTAAGATTGCAGAGGAAAACATGTTCTTAAAACAAGAGGAAGTAAATTTTACTTTTTATTTCTTACCTTCATGTATCTATTTCTCAAGGATTATAAGCTTTTACTTGATTGGAATCTATTAAGCATATTGATACAAGTTGTAAAAAGTACTAACATGAGTACTCATTGAAGATTTCAGGTCCATGTAATTTTTTTTAGAGCTATAATAATGCATGATATATCCAAATCGAGACTAGCATACTCTCCTTCTCTCATCCACCTTCTTCAAAAAACTAAGTTTTTATGAAAAATAATTTTCTATAAAAATATTTTTTTTCATCCAACCAACATAACCTAACAAGCTAGAGCTAGTAATCAAAATCGTACCTGATCATACGAACTAAAACTGTATTGTACTAAAATAATGAATTCTGATTTAAAATTATCCAACCATCAATTATTGATTTCTCTACTTACTTTATCACATATACTTATTTAGTTTATCGTCAATAAATAGTCTGTCCCTGATCATTTCAACAAAAGAAGAAGTGACGAAATTTATGAGTGACTTTTATTTAAAACATCAACTTTTCCATTAATTAACTTTTGGCGTAGAGATAACCACAAAGACTAATTAAATAGATAAAATTTAATCCGAGATTTTAAATAGCATTTCACAAGACTTTAACCAACTAAATTAGTTGATTCCACAACTTTTTCATAATATATTAATCACTCCAGCAAAATCAAGGGGATCATCAAAAGATTAACTGAAACTAAACGCCATCTTTTGTGCTTTCTTTATTCTTGTTAGCTTTCACTTTTCAGTAACTCAACTCCAAGCAACCCAAGTCCCAAAACCAACAACTTCACATCTACCTTTCATTTGTCTATCTGAATTTTTTTTCTATCCATTGGAGCCACAAAGGCAGTACAAAGTACAAATAAGGGGAGGGGGATTCGAACCTGTGACCTATTGTTCACAGCACCTCAATTTTAACTACTAGACCAGGACATCCTTTGTATCATTTGTCTGTCTGATGATTGTGAAAAAGAAACTTTACCTAAAAATTGAATTCAATAATCAAATTGAGTAATACCGGCCAATATGATCTGAAATGACTTGATATTGTAACTAAGATCGTTACATTAATTAATTTATGATTTAGATTATGATCTACATTCGTGTAAAACAAAATAAAGTTTATACTATATCTAAATACAAATTCAGTAAGTAGTAGAAAAATTGAATTAAGAATACTTGATAAGCTCAAATGCAAGGGCATCTCCTCTTGAGAAGTCTACGAGAATGAATTTGATCATAGCTAGAATTGAAAAATTCTTGAATAACATCTTCTTTAGGAATAATAAGCTGAGGATGTTGTTCAAGAAAATCAAGCTTCTTCCTACATGCGATGGCAACACCGCAACGCCTCTTACGAGGAGCAGGCGGCGGGCTCCGAGGCGCAGGGATCTTATTCTCTTCCAACGTCGGCGTAAGAGGATTTTCTTCCGCCACCTCATTTACCTCCTTTACAACATTAACTTGATCCTTCACTTTACCGGCCACGACAACCGATGACTTTGTCCGATCGATGATCGCCGTGACATGGTGGAAGTTGAGGTTTAAATCGAGATCTGTGGACATGATCGTATGTTAAACAGGAGTTTTAATTTATCTTATCTGAGTTTTGTTGTTGTTTGGTGGAATGGTGGTGGTGTGAATTTGGGAAGTTTTAGGTGTTGGTTTATATGGTAGTCGGTAAAGGAGAGAGAGAAAAGAGGCGTGTAAGAGAAGGTAATCTAGAGAGAGAGAAGAGAGTGATTAGAGAAGGGGGGGAGATGAAAGGTGAGCTTTTGGCGTGTATATATATGGTGGATGATGATGAATTAAGAAGGTGATTTGATTATTTTGTGAAGGTGTAAAAAGTGAGGGTGGGGCCCACTAGCCCGCCCAACTTTCTTTCTTGGAACTTCTTTTGAATTCATGAGTGTGACTTGTGAACAATTTTGTAAAATGTAAATAGTACTAGATGCTTAGCTTGTAAAATTTGTCCTTGCAAATTTATGAGTCACTCAAAGTTGATTTGTATAATTGTATGTGACGAGAAGGCTGAATTTTCATTTCTTTGGAATTTTATTTTTTCAGTATAATGAGATTCAGCGGACTAAATTCATTTTACAATATATGCACTATTTGCTTTTTCACGTACCAACATGATTATTTCAATGTTAATATCTCTAGTTGTGTGCGTATATGTAAAAATTATGAAAAGTTAATATCTCCTTATTGAGACGAATTTAATAAGATTCCACTTGACAACAATAGAGTGCATAACACCGGTAAGGCAACAATACCATGCACAACACCTTCCTTTTTGGTGTAATAATTTATTTTGAATGGCATGAAATTTGTCGTTGTCGACAACTATTGACAAGAACTCGATACTATGACAAAAACATCACAAAGTTGCTCACTTTGTATACATACTACACGAAGTTGTCCATTCTAAACAAATCAACACTAAATTTTGCAGAAATTTTGTATCCTCGGTGATAATTGTTGTAATAAGGGTAGAAAGATGAAACTTTCTATCATTTTGATGTAGAAAGCGGGCTACTTTATTGGAAAATTGACTCTCAATAATACCAATGACCATTGCCAGTATATGCAAAATAATACGTGCTCGACAATTTGCTCTGTGTAACACTAACTATTGACTTATATGTGCTAAATAGTTCATCGGTGATCAGAAAGGGTAGTTTATGGAAGATTTTGAAGGAGCAAATATTTGAGCACATATTATTTAGCTTGTATTGAAGTTGTAATGTACAATCTTTTCAAACTGACTGTCTAATGATTTGTTGTAATCGTACGAATGATTTTCATCTGATTCATCTTATTGTATTTGAACACTTGATAACTATTTTCATCTCATATAATTCTTTGTTTGTTCAGAGCTCGTATGATTCTTTAGAAACTAACCAATATCACGACAATTCATCAGATTTGTGATCCTCGATATCAAAATATAAGGAAAATTTCCCATAAAGGAGATTTCAAGGGATAAAAGTAACTGACAGTAGGAAAAGAATTATCATAGGCCTAGAAATAAAGAAATAAATCACAAAATTAACAAATATTGAGGCATTCTAGCGGTCAGTATTGATGGAAGTTCCTCCAAAATTCACTAACAGAGAATAGAGTTTTAGAGATAAAAAGGAGTTCAAAGTTAATTGTCGTATAGATACTATCTGAAACCGTTTGATCGACATATGACATATTTTGTTTTCAAATTTTTTTTTCTGAGCTAGGGAACCTAAATATTATCCATCTATACAAATATATTAAAAAGCGTGCTAAAGGAAGCCTGTGTGCCACATGGCACTCTCCTCAAATTTCTAATGAAAATGCTTTATGTCCATGTATACTCCTTACTTTAAAAAAATATTTTGTAATTGCAAAGTATCGAACACGTGACATTTAAACTGAAAATTAAGAGCTTAACCATCAATACACTATGGCTATATTGTCTAATGTTTTAAATGAAATATGATAAAGTCTTGTAATAATTATACTAATCTAAAAAGACTTAAACAAGCATATACATGTCATATTCGGTTACCACAATTTCATTTAAGGTATTATTATCAAACTCAAACCTTTCAAATTTTTTTTACTTATCACGTTGTGACGTGAATTTTTCAATTTCTTAATGGACAAAAAATACGAAAAGTAGCAAAATAAATTATGAAATTTAAGAATAATAACATATTTGTTTATTATGAAAATGTGTGACGAGTGCTTGACGTCTGCCACATGTCACCAAACTCCACATGCTAACAGGGCGCCACATATTCATGACATGCCACCTTGCTTTTCAATCTACAAAAAGAATAGTTTATTAATTAGAACTTTTTGTTGGAAAAAACCTATTAAAATGGATATTTTGTTGGGAAATACCTAATAATTTTTTTTTGTTGAAAAATACATATTATAATACTTCTCTTTGTTACTTAAGACCACCTTAACATTTCCCCGTTAAAAAGTCAACTTTCCAACATTGACTTTTCTTCTCCTCCCTTTCTCATTAAATGGGACCGACCTTTTTTTTTTATATCCTAATTCCTTAAGCAAGAGGAAAGGGTTTGGTAGGGTTAAAGAATTAGGATAAAAAAATCAGGTTGGTCCCATTTAATGAGAAAGGAAGAGGAAGGAAAGTCAATGTCGCAAAATTGACTTTTTGGTCGGAAAATGTTGAAGTGGTCTTAAGTAACAAAAAAAAAATTATAATAGGTCTTTTTCAATAAAAAAGTTTTTATTAGGTCTTTCCCAACAAAATGGCTATTTTAATAGGTCTTTTCCAACAAAAATGTTCTATTAATTAATAGGATTTGAGTCCCTGACTATCTAGTTAACAAAAACATCTATTTATTTGCTAATTATATCTATTTATTATAAATGGTTTCATATAAAAGAGTATCTGTTTATTTATAAATTATAAATAGACCCCAAATCTATCAAATACTCGATCCAATGTTATGATAACACCAAAGAAAGTCATATACAAAGAAATCCTGTCCTGATGATGATGATAATTTATGAAAAAAATATATAATCCAGAAATCAACTTAGCACTGTCAACGCTTCATGTAACAGAAGAAAAAAGAAGTGTGTTCTACGGCTTCTTCCTCCTTAAAGGGGAAAAACACTCTATTATAGATCGTCAGTGGTAGCCACGAAGAGGACAAACTCTTCCAAATATTTGGCAACAAATAAGCTTGCAATTAAACACATTTACGCATGTTAATTAAATTGCAGGGAAGAGGGCTTTGAAGGTGGAGGAAGTATATTTTTTTTGTGTATTATGTACTAATCCAATGCTAAATGGCAAGTCTGACACAACTAAATACCATAAGTGTTACAATAGGTGAATTACAATTGAAAACGTCTATTTGACTATATTTTGGTAAGATAATATATTACGTCATTTTCCAATTAATATAAAATAATAAGAACTTATTATAAAATGACAAAAATAAACATAGAAAGAAGAATCTTTAAAGATATGTATTTCTTTTGCTCCATTATTTTATAAACATGATGACCTAATAGGTTGGATAGATCATCATAAAAAAAATAGTATGCCAAAATTAGAATATCCATGGAAAAAATAAACTTCCATTATCAAAGAGATGCAAATGAAAGGCTTTAACAAGCGCTAAGAGATTGTGGGTCGCCCGTAATGTAAAATTACAAAATTTACTGTATTAGAAGAATGAGACAAAAATTTATCTAACTACTTGCTCCCTCCGCCCCTTATAGTATGATCATTTTCCTTCTTCAGATGTACCCAAATAAATGTTGTTTTTTTTTTTTTGTCATAAATCCTATTACTTTTATCTCAGTATTACACAATAAATGTCCCAATTAATTTTTTTTTTATCAATTCCACTTAGCTAAATATTGAAAAATAACTAATAATTTTATACATTTAGGCCATGTTCTTTTGAACTTATTATTAGTTCACTGCAGTTCAGTTTCTTCCAGTTCAGTTTAGTTTCGACACTCTCTCATGTTTAGCTTTCTCATAGTTCAGTTCAGTTCAATTCAATTTCTCTCAGTTGAATTGAGTTTAGTTCAGTTTTTCCCAAATCAAAAGAACGAGGACTAAGAAACACCGAGAAAGTGAAATTAAGCGAAATAGACATACTCATTTCAATTACTTATTTTGGATTTCATACCTTATTACTACGTCCCTCGACCAGTCGCACAATTACAATAACCCCCTCCATAAAAGACTGTAAGAAATCATGTTAAAAACAAAGAAATCACCCTCATCCCCATACCATGTACTAATTATACATATGAAAAAGCAATTGCCGTAAATGCAAGCTAAGTGCGTAAATGATGATATATAGAGACACGGTCCACTCAATTCAAAATCATGATGAGCACTTAAATCTAACTTTAGAGCATTCAGTCCACATAATTTTAAATCCTTATCGTGATGGTTGGAAGTGATGTGCTCCTACTAATTAAGTAGTTCTTTTGATCTCTATATATTACTTAAATTAAATATAAGAGATTTACTTCATTTAAATTATTTATACACTTTAGTAATCGAGACAATGATCACACCACCATTTTCACGATTATGACACTAAAACTAATGTTAAAATCAACAATATGAAGTTGAGGCAAGTGGAAGTGGTGTGGTTAGGAAGTTGATGGGTCATTTTTCCTTAATCTGTAAATATGAGGTGGGGCGTAATTGAAGTGAGCCTCATCTTTTGTCCCTAATTTTTGGTAATAATAAGTGTGTGCTTGAGTGAAGTATTTCCTTTTACGCTAATATAATGAGTCTTTTGGCTTTTGCGTTTGGGCAACGATTTGCAGATTCCATTCTAATTAATCATGTTCAATTAGTACAGGTAGGGGTGTTCACCGGTCCCGGACCGGACCGGAACCGGCTGGACCGGTGGATCGGAATCTGGAAAAAATTTGGACCTGGACCGGAATCTTTATTTTTTTTAAAAAAATATTTTTTATTTGATTTAAAAATATTTAAAAATTAGATATATTAAAATTTTAATAATATTAATAACAATATTTCTAAAGTTTATAAATAGTAGTTCTAAATTTCTAACTTTTTACTACCTTTTAAACTTTTTTAACATAAAAAACTTTTTTTTTTACTAAAAAAATTAGAAATTCCGGTCCACCGGTCCGGACCGGAATTTTCCGGGTTTGGACCGGACCGGACCGGAAACCCGGAATCGGGATTTTCTTCGGACCGAGGACCGGACCGGAATCTTCGGTCCGGTCCGGTCCGGTCTAAATTCCGGTCCGGTCCGGTCCGGTCCAGATTCCGGTCCGACCCTGGTCTTTGAACAGTCCTAAGTACAGGTCTTAACTCTTACCATCTGCTAACTATATAAAAGATGCTTTTACAGAGAATTGACAGCGTATTATCATTATTTTAAACTGAAAATAAAAAATAATTATCTAGAAAAGTATCCAATATCATATCACATAACTAAAAATTATAGAAAAATACATGTGACAAAAAAAAAAACATGAGGTAGCTTATTGCTTGCCTTAGGTCATTGGTAGAACAATTTGGTTAATTAATTTTCCTTCTTGTATTCACTCTTTGTTAGCTTTCAATATTTCTATGAATGATAGTTAGTTTCTCCCGAGGGCTTTTCTTTCAAAAAAAAAAAAAACATGCGACAACTTATAAGGTCGTAACATTTGGTATCATTATTTGGCGTTATTTGTTGCACCCCATAATCTAAACACAAGGATAGAAATAGAGTTGGAGCATTAAAATAGCATATAGTAAAAACCAAATTGAGCATAACTTTCACGAAAAATGCCATTAATTTGTTGTAATTTTTTATGCCATTAGGTACGATTTGAAATCATCCATTGTAAAAAAAAAACGTACGATTTGAAAAGCACCTTAAAACAATGTCCAATTATCATATCATATGCTTCCTTCCTTCTTTTTAATTACTTATAATGTTTTCCATTTTGAAAAATTGCATATATATTACTTACAACTTTGATATTTTTGGCATATATCATCTTTTTCTCAATCGTAGCACACAGGTCTCTTTTTTTTTTTTTTTTTTAAAAAAAATTCTCTCTTTCTCTCTTCTCTCCTAAATTCTACTGTCATACTCCAATGTTTATATATGTTTAGGAACAAATAATTTTGAATACCCAATTGCATAATTAATACATTTTATGTCAATTAATTATTTTTTATGCACCATTTAGCTTTATATTTTATTTGTAGGTGTGAAGTGACACTCCTTACCTAAAAAATACTAACCTCCCATATTCTCTCTCGCAGCCTCCTCTTCTCTTTTTTTCCCCTTTGCATATGTGAGGGATTGCCATGAATGTTCTCATCCATGGTAAGCCCCTTTCCCCTTTTGTTTTTAGTTTTTAGTTTATTTTCTTATTTTGTTGAATAAATTAGTCTATCTTTATGAGAGTTTCTTGAGCATTGCTAGGACTGGGGGATTTTTATCATCTCTGTTGTGGAGATCTCCTTCTCCACTATGAGAGTTATGAGTCATGTTTGTTTGTTTGTAGGTCCGAAAAATTGTTCTCATTGGTTAGAGTGCAAGAATATCAACATGGAGGTATTAGAAGTTCGGATGCGGTCAATATTGTTAGATCAATAAAGATCTTCCCCAATCTATGTCAAAATGATAGACAGTTTATTAATACCTGCTAGATTCAACAAATACAAGTGGTATGCGCTACTTTAGTCGATCTGGTTAATTGTAGTTTTATCGAAGACGAGTATTTAATCTTGTTTGATTGTGTGTTTTTCTTTAATACCTATTATGGATGCCGTTTGGCCTTCAATTAATTAATGAAATTTCTCTTTCAAAAAAATGACACTCTTTACCTTGCGTGTTAGTTATCTCATGAATACTCAAAAGAACATTGGAAATATTCATATTGTAGGCATAACTACCTCCATTTTCGTAATCTACACACTTTTCTTTTTAGACTGTTTCTTTTTAATCTACACTTTAACTTTAACTAAAAATGGTAATGCTTCCACCATCATTCCTAACTTTTTAGGCCATTTCTACACTCATAGATTCTCTATCCTCCATTATTTTATGTCTTTTTTTTTTACTTTTTTCAACTTTTATACATTGTCCCTCATACTTTTGGCGTATTTTTTTTGTTCTTCCCTAAATTAAAGTGATCCATGTAAATTTTTTAGAAATGGAGGTGGTAGGTTTAATCTTTCATTAATTGACAAGTAAGTTAAGTTCGAGTACGACTAAATTACTAGCCACCGTACCTTTTTTTTTCTTAAATAAAATTTCTACTATTGAGGCATTTGTACATAATTTTAGAGGCATAAAGGTGTCAGACCTTTATC
Organism: Beta corolliflora; assembly: GCA_947648045.1. NCBI lineage: Eukaryota > Viridiplantae > Streptophyta > Magnoliopsida > Caryophyllales > Amaranthaceae > Beta > Beta corolliflora. The sequence goes on from CANSZD010000313.1 coordinate 1,688,592, forward strand.
ATACCATAAAGAGTGTTGGAACATTTATAGTTAAATGTGTCCATTGATGATATGTGACGATATTACGTTTCGATGTTGTGGCGTTTGACAAAACGTGATGAGAAAGAAAGGGAAAATGAAGAATTGAGCCAAAGGATAGCGTGCCACGCATGCAATGTGCGTGCCACACATGAATGGTGCGTGAGGCGCACAGAGCTGCGTGAAACGCACAAAGCTGCGTGAGGCGCACGTTGCTGCGTGGCACGCATTGGTCGCCTGCAACATTGCCGCTGGAAATCCTTCGAATGATTAGGAAGTTTGGTGCGCCCGCACCTGATTGTATAGTGCGCCCGCAACATACTGGCGAGTCACTTTGTTTTCGTGAAATGATGCATGTCTCTTCGTGTGAAATGATGTATCATTTCAGTCTTTTCTTCTGTAAATCTTTCCTAGTATATATAGGAAGACATCACATATGGAATATGGTTAGAGAAAAATATTCATTTCCTATGGTACTTGCTTAGAGAATGAAATTCTCTTGTGTTTTCTCTAAACAAAATCAAACTATAAACTCTTGTTGGGATTATTTCTTGTTAACAACCAAGATTCAATGTTTCTTCTTCGTATCTCATAAGTATTACCGTGGTACTCCGTTGTTCTTAGTGGGTCGGTAAATAACTTATAGATTGTTAGAGATGTGTGTGAATATAACAGTGAGTAACCGGATAAATGATCTTCCAAGCACGTAATCAACGTATTGATTTATTTCAATGATTTTGTGGTAATCACTAGTATAAGTGTTTATATATATCAAATTTGGTGATATTGAGATTGTGTTAAAATTTGTACATATGGTTGGGGAAATCTTATACTAGAAATTGATAATTTTGATTTATGGAATGTTATTATTTCATGGATAATTTGTCAGAAACAACCTTTTTTTTTTTTTGCGAGACACAACCTTCTAAAAAAAATATGGTAAAATAAGACCTTAAAAATAATTTTTTTTTGCGAGGAACAACCTTGAACAATTTTCTAGGCATTGACTATGTATTTTGCGGCTTCGATTCACTAAAACCACACATGGCAAGGCATATAATCTACATTTCTTATGTTTCAACCCCATTTCCCTTCATACTGAAGAATTTAACGTCGGAAAATATTTGGTCTATGTCGAAAAATGGAGAAAAAAAGAGTTGAAACATTAGAGATGCAGTTCACGTGCCCTCCACATGTTTGGTTTTAACGAGTTGACACTGAAAAATGCTTGGTCAATGCCGAAAAATGGGTCGCAAAATATTTTCTTCTTAAGGTCTTATTTTGCCAGATATTTTTTAAAAGGTTGTTTCTCGCAAAAATTGTTTTTAAAAGGTTGTTTTTGACAAATTTTCCTTATTTCATAGTTTTTTTTTCACTTTTAAAGTGACATGTGTTATACTTGAATAAAGTATAACGAAAGATATGGTAATTAATTATTTCAATTTATGAGATAATTAAGTTCATGATTTTGAGGAAATCGGTTGTATAAATTGGTTATGTATTAAATTTGGGGGCAATAAAATTTTGTCTAAATCTAGTGTTGTATACATATAATTTTTACCGATTTTGTATTAATTGAAATTATTAAATGCCTTGGAAGATAATGATTTATTGTCTTTGATCTAATCTATTTAATAGACGGAGTTATGTGAAATAAATATGTTCTCCGGTTTGAGAAGAATAATTTGGCGTGAGTTAAGTCTTGGTTTAGGGATTTGTTTCTTACAAGAAGATGATATTTCTTCTTGGAGGAGGTGCTTCATGGAGGAGGTTCTTCATGGAGAAGGTTAATTCCTTGTGATCCAAGAAGTGTGCTTACGTGGTTGTTTTCATACACATAGCTTGGGTTAAATAGATAAGGTGTTTATTTTGTTAATACTAAAATGTTGAAGAATATTAATTTATTTGATTGTTTTAGTATTAACATGTTATTTGTTCATAATTGATATTTGAATGTTATAATGTTTATAATGGCAAGTCAGAACACATTGGATTGCGACATTGTAGTGTTTGTGAATTTATAAACACGGAGTCGTGTTAGTTAATTTTTATATGTTTTTATGTTAACTTGATGAATTTGGCCAAAGTTGTTGTTAAGTTATATTATACTAAAAGTAGGGATGTGTTTTAAGCCTTAATTAAGTAAATTGCATATAAAGAAAACTCAATTCATGTCTTGTACAACCCAAGATCTTGAATGCAATCAGGATCCCACTTTATTTGTAATTTGGAGCACTATAATATTTTTATTACATCCCAAGGTTAGTGCTTGTTTTTTCGCAATGTTAGAGGTTGATTAATTTCTTAATAAACCTTTGGTTAGTTGCTTGGTTGCGAGAGCATGTTATAGAAGGTTTACCTATATGAGTAAGAAGTTTGACCGCTTCACCTAGTCTGGGGATTAACTAAGAACACTCATGAATGTGGATATGGACTCAAGGCCTTTAATTTAATGGAGTCGAAGGTGACAATGTTGTTTGTGTAAGCTGGTGAGTATAGCATCTTCAAATTTTCATATGGTTGAGTGATTCAATGCTTAGTCAATCATTTCAATCGAAAGTTTGTAAAGTATGTTGTACTAAGTGAAAATTCAATCTTTAAGACATTTTCATTTATGAACAAGTTTAGTTGATTTTGTATAGTTTGCAAGTGTACGAACTTCAAAGCATTTATACTATAAATGGAGGAGGATTGTTGGAACATTTATAATTAAATGTGTCCGTTGATGATATGTGATGATATTACGTTTCGGTGTTGTGGCGTTTGATGAAACGTGATGAGAAAGAAAGGGAAAACGAAGAATTGAGCCAAAGGATAGCGTGCCACGCATGCAATGTGCGTGCCACATATGAATGGTGCGCGTGAAGCGCACGTTGCTACGTGGCGTGCACTGGTCGCCTGCACCTTTTGCCTCTGGAAATCCTTCGGATGATCAGGAAGTTTGGTGCACCCGCACCTGATTGTATAGTGCGGCCGCACCATATTGACGAGACACTTTACTTCGTGAAATGATGCATGACTCTTCGTGCATCATTTCAGCCTTTTCTTATGTAAATCTTTCCTAGTATATATAGGAAGATATCACATATGGAATAGGGTTAGAGAAAAATATTCATTTCCTATGGTACTTGCTTAGAAAATGATATTCTCTTGTGTTTTCTCTAAACAAAATTAAACTACAAACTCTTGTTGGGATTGTTTCTTGTTAACAACCAAGATTCAATGTTTCTTCTTTGTATCTCATAAGTATTGCCGTGATACTCCGTTGTTCTTAGTAGGTCGGTAAATAACTTATAGGAAAGCGTATAAGTACGTGCTTGGAAGATCATTTATCCGGTTACTCAATGTTATATCCACACACATCTCTAACAAAGAGATCTAACCATTTCCAATGCTCCACATAAATGCCATAAAAAGCAAAAATGCCATTCATGATCCTTCTTTTTAAAGGTAGGTAAGGAGAATTACCCAACTAAATAACATCTCTCACAGATTTAGTAGTTAGCTTTGGATGTGAAACTCATTGGGAGCGAGGTAGAATGAAACGGGAAACCTCATGCCTGAAAAGCTCCTAATAGGGTTTTGAGGTCATGGGACCAAACCTTAACCATCAAGACAAACCTTGTTTGATATCCATTTCTATCTAATCGGTAATTACTCCTATATTGAGAATACAAATGTTTAATCTTTAATCTCATTTTTGTCCTTATAAAAAAAATTTAGTTCAAATAAAATCTAATAAGGACTAATAAAGTCTAATAAGTTCAAATAAGTTATATTCAGAAAAAATAAGGCATGTCACTCTCATAAATATAAGGCATAATAAGTTTAGATACGTTAAGATAAGGTCTAATAAGTTCAGATAAGTTCAGATAAACAAAAATAAGTTAAATAAAATATATTAAAAATAAGCTTGTTGAATAGAATATATATGTAGATAATGAGAAAAATGGCTATACACTCTCATCATTGTCTAACTTTTATGTTGCATCAAGATGGAGGAATATGGGTGAATGAAAGAAAAATGACAATTAACCTCCTTGTCTATGTAGATATCTGACTATTAGTTCATATCCCTAAATCTAGTTTTCTCTCTAGCCGCCCTCTTCTTTTCTCCTACCCTTTCTTCATCAGTTAGGGGCTGCCATATATGATTTCATTGGTGGGCTCCTTTTCCTCTTTTATTTTTAGTTTTTAGTTTATTTTTAGTTATGTTGAATAAATTAGTCTATCTTTGTGAGAGTTTCTCGAGCCCTGCTATGAGGATTTTAGTCTCAGTTGTGGAGATCTCCTTCTCCCCTATGGAAGTTGTAAGTATGGTTTGTTTGTCTTTAGGTATGACAAATTGTTCTCATTGTTTGAAGTTCAAGACTATCAACAAAAAGGTATTGGAAACTCAAATATGGTCAACATGGCTCGATCAAGAATGCTCTTCCCCAAACTATGTCATAATGATAGACTTCCTCAGCAATAGCTGCTTGATTAAGCAAATAATTGGGGATTAGGGGTTGTGTTGTATTGCTCGATCTGGTTCATTGTACTTTCTCCGAAGACGAATTTGATTTGATCTTGTTTTTCTTTAATACCTATTGTAGATATCGCTTGACCTTCAATTAATGAAATTTCCCTTAAAAAAATATGTGTTTTTCCAAATGTATCGTTGAGTATGTTGTTCTTTTTCTTCTTTCTATAAAATGCACTTACAAGGAATAATTTATTATTTTTGTTATTAGGTTTATCGTACATGTGAGGACATCTATACTTTATTTAAATGGGTGCCAAGTGCAATTACATTTTTTTTTGGGAAAACATCAAAGCTAGCAAGTGCAATTAATAATAAACTCCTTTTTTGGTCTGCATATAAGGGATGAGTTTGTTTCAATTATATAAGTAGAATCAACCCAAGTTAGGGGAATTTTTCATAATTGTAATTTCTTTTTATAAAAAGAAAGTCAATACAGTCAATTTGATGGCATTTTAAATTTTGTTGTCAATGCAACCACAATTCTACATAACTAATTGATCATACATATCGTATGGTACTCAACAATAATATTATTTTTCTTCTGCGTTAGTAACATTATAAGTAATTTGAGATAGATACTCTCTTTGTTTCAAAATCTTTGTCCTATTTGCCTTTTACATATATTTTAAGATGATATAAAAAGTGGAAAGAAAAAAATAGGTGAATGATACAAGACCGAACTTCAGAGGAAGAGTAGAAAGGAAAATTATCTTTACCAAATATAAAATTGAGAAAATACTTTGGGACAGCAATGCATAATATAACTTTTTTTTATTTGTGATTAGGTTAGTTGGTTAATTTATTAAATATGAGAAGTAACAAAACTGCATACTAGCTCTACTGTTTTTACGGGGTACTTTAAGGTGAAAATAAACAAACTATTTAGGTTGGCCTCATTTGGACGGAACTGAAATTTTGGCACATTGTTAAGTATGACATGGCTTTTGCTGTTATCGGGATTGTTCGTGGTACGAGGCCTCCAGAAGAGATTAACTCCACGAACATTAATATAATTCCGAAGATGAAATCTCCAACTCTGGTGTCTGAATTCCACGTAATTTAGTATTTGTAATGTTATCTATAAGCTTGCTTCGAAGATTCTGGAAAATAGGTTGAAGTGCCTTTGTCCCAGGTTGCTATATCACTGATAACACTCTCATTGTTCTCGAGATTTTCCACTCCATGAAATAGAAATTTAGAGGTAGGAGGGAATCAATTGCTATGAAGTCGGATATGAACAAGGCTTATGACATGATGGATTAGGTCTTTCTACAGTGTCTTCTACTGAGTCTACTTTTCGGACGTTTGGGTGAAGTTGATTATTAAGTGTGTCTCTCCTGTTAGATACTTTTTTCTGGTGAATGGTAGTGTGTTTGTGGTTCTATTACCCCCTCCCGGGGACTCAGACAAGGAGATCCCATATCATCTTATTTATTTAATTTAGTTGCCGATGACCTTTCTACTCTATTGTCTAAGGCTATCTTTGCTAAACAAGTTCATGGAGTGAAGGCAAGTCGTAATGACCTCGATATTTCGCATCTCCTTTTTGCTGATGACATTTTTTTTTTTGCTTGAGCAACCTGACATTAATGCAAAGCTATGCTCAACAAATATGAGGCACTATCTGGTCAAAAAATTAACATCAAAAAGTCGAAAGTTTCTTTTAGCAAAGGTATGTGTTGTGCAAAGACGGAAGTGGACGAAATTCTTGGCTATGAGACATGTTGATAGGCATCCAAAATATTTAGGGGTTACCATTTTGGCTGGGAGCTCTAAAAAAGTGATATTTACGAAAATGAAAGATTGGATTTGGAAAAAAATTCAAGGTTGGAAGGAAAAGCTTCTCTCTAAGGTAGGTAAAGAAGGACTCTTGAAAGCTTTTATTCAAGCAATCCCACCTATCTGATGAGTGTCACTAAGATTCCTCTCTCGGTTATCCAGTTTATCCATTCGGCTATGGCTCGATTTTGGTGGGGTCAGAATGGTTCGAAAGGTAAGCTTCATTGGAAGAGTTGGGATTCAATCTGCAATTCGAAGTGTCTCAGGGGTATGTGCTTTCGTGATCTTAGTGTGTTCAATGAGGCCTTATTAGGTGGGCAAGCATGGAGATTGGTTAAGGCATCAAAGTCTCTTTTTGAGCATGTAATGAAAGTTGAATATTTTCCTAATACTTCATTTTTGGATTCCTTTCTCTGTTCCTTGGGTATCTTTTAGTGGAAGAGCAAAAGTCGTTAAAGGAGGGGCTTCGTTGGAGGGTCGGGAATGGTTCTAGTATCCGGGTTTGGGATAGCACGTAGGTGTGCAATGGAGACTGCCATTATTTGCTGGGTGGACGCATGAAGGAATTGACATTGTTTTTGACTTAATTGAAAGTAAATCATGGCATACTTTCTGAACTTATCTTGGATCTTTTCTCGGAGAATGATGCTCATGCTATTATGGCGATTCCTATTAATGAGCGGTTACCGTAACATCGGATACCATTAGTTGGGCATTCTCAAAAAATGGTATGTACTCTATTAAAACAACTTATATGATAGGATCATCTTGTAATTTTGATAATTTTCGTCAAGCTTGGGTAAAATTATGGAGTTTGAATATCTCACCCAACGTTTGCCATTTTGTTTGGAGAATTTGTACTTCGAACTTGCCATTACGATCAGTGCTCAAATACTGCCACCGTCTTGAGAGTAGACAACTGCCCTCTCTATAAGACTTAATCTGAAATTGTGACTCATGCCCTTTTCACATATCTGTTTACGAGTAAGGATGGGCATGGACCCTGGATCAGATTCAGACACAGTTGGACTCGACCCATTTTAAGGGTCTAGGTCTTCAATTTTGAGACCCATTGGGTCTGGGTCTAGGTCTGATAGATTCAGGCCCGTCCCAGACCTGCCCCACATACCCTTTTTCTTTCACACACACACACATACACACACACACCACACATGTAGACAATAATTATAATAAGAATTATACAAAATATATATAAAGAGCAATGAAACTTTTTACCCTAACATATGAATATTTAGTTTTCAAGCAGCCATTGAGTCAAGTCCTCGAACCCTAAACTTCTCATTTTATTCATTGATCGGGACTTAAGTCAACTTGTTGTGGATGTTTTAATTTGGAATGTCTTGTAAAAGATAAGACTATTGTTATGGTATTATACCATTTTAATAACTAAAAAAACAGGCATAAAAGAAACACGAGTTAAAAAAAGGGAAACGATTAATAAGCTTGAGACCCATTTTGACCCGTTTTGGACCCAGGACCCGACATGCATTGGCGGATACACAGGGGGTACAGTGGGTACAGCTGTACCCCCATTAATCCGGAAAAGGCAATATAATTTACACATGCAAACTTTTCTCAAAATTGATGTTTGCTTCAGTGGCAAGGGAGGGGGAAATCACTAAAGCATGGTCGCGTGATCGATTCCACCTGACTTCCATTTGCATTATTTTTCTTACTCTTTCTTTCTTTTTCTTACTTTTTCTTTTTTTAAAGGTTCTTTAGCTAACATATTTTCTTCCTCTTACTCTTCAAACCCTTCTAAGTCTAAGATTATAACTTATATGGAAGTTAAATATGCAATTCTTATTATACATACAACAATACAAAATATGAAAGTTGTCAATTATCAAGTTATTTTGCATTTTTTTTATCTCACTTCTATATACTTATTAAATGATCTTTTTATCTTCTAATACCTTTTCTACCCTATTCCATTAACATGATTATGTGACTTATATCAACTACAAATTTTGAAAAAAATCCTTCTATAATAGCTAATCTTTCAAATTTCCCAAATTTTTTAGGGTTGACTAAATATTCAAAAACTTTTTAAATTTCGGGATTCAAGTTCATTACCGTTGTCCACTTCTTGTATCGGGGCATTTATCTTTATTTGATTTCTTTTTTTTTATACTAATTGTATTCTACGGTCAAAGTTGGTGAAATTTGTCCCATAAAATAAACTGGAGCCAATAATGATTAGAGACGCAGAGATGATATATTTTACAAATCTAATTGCTCATTTTATTGTACCCCCATTTCTAAATTTCTAGATCCGCCACTGCCGGCATGCCCATTGGATCTGGGTAAGGATCCAAGCTTTTTAGACCTTGTGGCTTTGGGGCGAGTCTGGGTCCGAATCAAAATTTACGAGTCTGGGTTTGGGTCTAGGTCTGGCTGAACCCGCCTCGATCCGACCCATGCCCATCCCTATTTGCGAGTAAAGCCTTGGAGTTGGGTGGTTTCGCTGATTTGGTGCGCACCTCAGAGGTGGATTCAGTAGTAGAGGTTTTGGAGAGATGGGATGCAGTTGACAATAATGATCAGATTGCGAGTTTGGTTTTCTTAGCGTGGTCCTTTTGGCATCCCCACAACCAAGCTGTGTTTGAGGAGATACTTATCGCTAACCAAGTAATTGTGGGTCGTGCTTGGAAGCTGAAATTTGACTACACTAACTACAATAGTTGTATCTACGGTGTTGCTGCTGGCTTAGCTTGTTTAGCCGTAGTCCTAACTATTAGCTTCCCCCCTAATGGTAGAGTTAAAGGTAATTCAGATGCAAGTGTTAGTGAAGATAGTTAGGTGACTATGGGAGTTATTGCTAGGGATTGCAGTGGGCTGCTTCTTTGAAGTACCTCACGAAGTGTTCGAGCTTGGTTGGCCCCATAAGTAGTTAAAGAGAAAGCGCTCTGCTTCGCGGTCATGTTGGCTCGTGCTAACAACCTCAGCAAAGTTATATTTGGAATGGATTGCCAATCTTTGGTGTCTCATCTTGCTAGAGATTAGAGAAGCGACTTTTTCTTTCTGATCTTGATTCAATTTTGGAGGATGTATTGTCTCTTAGTAAAAATTTCTTAGCTGATATGCATAAGGATGGTAATTGTGTGGCTTATCACGTCGCTAGAGTTGTTCCTTTTTGGTATTGAGCAACGACGGGAGTGTCATGTTCCCCCCTAAAGTTGCTTCTTATGTACTAATGACACATTGTCCCTCCCTTAACCTATGGCACCACACCTTTCCTTTCAAAAATAAGTGGTAAAATTCAAAGAAGAAAATGTGGTAAAAGGCTAAATCATGTAAACAAAAGGTGGTAAAAAGTCAAATTTTCATTACTTTACTACTTTGATTAATTTTTCTAATTATCTGAAAAAAATACATTAATTTCTATATATGTATATCTGTATATATTATTAAAACGTGTGGAGAAGCATTGGAGTTTGGCATGCGTTGCTCCATGTCAAGCGCTGACATGGCACCACGTCACTATTGAATGCAATCTCTTTAGAAATTTCTATTATTCACCCCCAAAAAAAGTTTGTATAAGGGGTCGAACCCTCGGACTCTAGAGTAGAAATTAAGTTCCAAATATAGCATTAATTAATAATAAAGCTGCAAAGTTAAGTACTAATAACTTGCTTCTCATTATATGTTTATATAAAAAAGGTGAATATCGATAAATGAGAATAGGAGAGCACAAACAATGCAGTATGTCAACTCATCTTCCTAATTCTCACAACTAGCAATATTTGGAGTATGTAAACAAATTTATTTTAATTCTATGTTCAGCATATGAAGTTAGCGATCCAATTTATTTAATTTGTCTTTCATCGGCCAACAATCAATAGAAAGATGAGACACAACCAAAGTGTAAACAAATAATGTAATGAAAAGAAACAATAGCTGGCTTGAATTTGAAACTTAACACTCTCATAAGATACTAAAATAATATTTGGCCAACAATCAATAGTAACTCGAGGAATCGCCAGGGCCTAACAACTAATTATTTTTATTAGATCCTTTAATTATTATGTTAAAAAATGTCAGCGTGTATATAGTAGTTGTGACTAGCATGGCTACGTCATACTCTTGGCCACGCGGCGTCCTTTTTGAATGGTGAGATTCTAAGAGTTCAAGTCTCTCTTAACCGGTTTCTTAAGCGTCATTTTTATGTGACATCCTATTAAGGAGACACGTGTTTTTTGCGCATAGCACACGTAACTATAAGCTGGGGCGAATCTATGTGGGGTCCTGGGTGGCACAGGCCCCACCATTATTTTTTATAAAAAAAACTTAGTATATTTTTTTTTTAAAAAAACCGTATAATTCGCATGTCGTGTCAGACATCAACGACTAAGGCTCTGTTCTTTTGGACTAAATTAATAAAAATTCAATTCAGCACAGTTCAATTCAGACAAATTCAGTTCAGTTCAGTTCATTTTAGTTCAGTTCAGTTAGTTTCCATTTTTCATTCAGTTCAGTTCATTTCAGTTCAGACAAATTCAGTTTAATTCAGTTCAATTCAGTCCAAAAAAACAGAGCCTAACTCCACCCCTTGCTAGTATTTGGAACCTAAAAACAATAGCAAAACCTAAAAAACTAAAAAAAGCAACTTTTGGAACCTATTGGCTGCTTGCATGCAGCATTGAAAACTGAAAAGTGAAGCAAATTTATTAATTTATTCAACCTGACTTGGAGAGGAGAGTAGCCATCGTGTCACAATGTCATAGCGGACTGGGAACGGAGTGGCAACGACAACTCGAAAACACGACAGACCGAAGGCTTGATAGGTCAGTACTCTAATTTCTTTTTCAAAGTTTTTGTTTTCTTTGTTAATATTAATTTGCTTGTTTGTCTTTCAAATTCATTATTTGTATTCTTAATAGAAATCCCAAGTACTGTGAGAAAATATTTTTTTTTAATTATAAATTTGTGTCATTTTGATTTGTAAAATAATAAATCAAATATTCAATTTTTTTCTAAACTAAATAATATTATAGGAATTTCAAATTAGAATCATCAATAAATACATATAAACGATGTTGGACAGTCTAGTGAGGCTTCTCCTGGAAGAACAGTTGCAGCAACATTCCTAAGTCTCCTAACAACTTATGACACGTCAGATTAGTCAGTTAGTTATTGTTATTTTATGTTTTTCTTCTTTCATACGTAGGAATACTCTTTTTACGCTTTCCTTTTTTACATGCGTTAAGGAATCTCTTTTCACTTCTATTTTTGGATATGACCCACTATTATTTTAATCCTTCTACCATTTAACCATTGGCCCACACTCTCTCCCCTCCAAATAAAATAATATCACTCATACTACCTACCAACTCTAACCATTGGTCCACACCCTTTCTCCACTAAATAAAATAATATTACTTTTACTACCTACTAACTCCTATCACATCAACTTTTTCTATAAAATAACAATTGATAACCAAACAACAACTTATCATCTAAAACTACGTGCCCTGATAAGTGTCATGAGTATTCTGGGACGGAGGGAGTATTTCTTTTCTTTAGCTGTAATCTTGTATCAAGGCTTACATATAAAAGCCTTTTAGCTCTTCTTTTTCTAGCTTGATTTTCATTCTTACATTTCATCAAACACTTTGATGTAATAAACTCAGAGAGTTTTCCCTCAATGAAATATTACTTAGTTCTAAGGCCTGAGCTCAAGAAGTGAGCGGTGAAGGCATAAATCTCGTTGTTCTTCTTGATGATATTTCATATTTTGACATGGTATCTGAGCATCCAAAGATTCTGGAGATCCTTCGAACAAATTCCGCGACAGAAATTTCTCTGTTTGATTCATACTTTCTGCGATTGTTAAATAGAAGTTGAATTGTTGATTGAATGTTGTTGTTTGCTGTTTTTCAAGAGATTTTGTTGATAAATTGAGAAAGAATTCTTTGAGGTTGTTTTGTTTGAGAATTCTAGAATTGATTTTGTAGTTTTGAAGTTATAGATTGAAGTTTTGAACCTTTGAGGTTGAAATTTGAACTAGTTTTTCGAGGTTGATTTTTGAGGTTGATTTTTGAGGTTGATTTTGAGGTTAAAATTTGAGGTTGATTCTGAAGTTTTGTAGTTTGAATTTCTTGAGGTTTAGCAGATCAATCGCTTGGAGTTATTGATTGATCATAACTAGTATTAATCCTTCTTTGAAAGAGTAGATTGAAAATATTGAAGTAATGTCTGAACAAAGTGGAAATGCAGGTTCTGATTCTGGACAAAATAGAGAACCTACACAAGATCCTAATTAACACCGTATTTTACATACATCCTGCTGATAACAACAACTGCAAATTCATATATCAGAAGTATTTGATGGAGAAGGTTATACTTCTTGGAAGAGATATATGATTTTAGGTTTGTCAACAAAGAATAAAATGTGTTTTGTGGATGGAACACTGAGTAAACCACCAGCAACTGACAAGAACTATAAAGCATGGGTTAGGTGCAATGATTTGATGATTGGATGGATCCTAGGAGTTTTAGGACCAATTACAAAGAAGAGTGTTTTCTTCTACAAAATAGCAAGGGAGATGTGGAGAGATTTGGAAGAGAGACATGGACAGGTTTCTTCAACTTAGTTATATGCTCTTCAAGAAGAGTTGAGTTTAATTCATCAAGGAAATGAAAATGTAGCTGAATTCTTTGTCAAGATTAAAGTAATCTGGGATGAATTGGATGATGTTGATCCTATACCAGTTTGTGAATGTTCTGGATGCACTTGTAATCTCACCAGTAAGGTTCTGAAGATACAATAAAATTTAAGACTGATGCAGTTCTTAATGAAGCTGAAAGATGGATATCAACCTACAAGGAGTGCAATGCTCATGATGCAGCCCTTACCTACACTTTCATCATAAGCGTACATAATGCTCTTACAAGAACAAAAACACAGGCAATTGAGTGATATGAACACACATCATAATGATCCTTTGGCCTTAGCTGCAGATAGAAGGAGGTTCTATGATAATGGAGCTACTAAACCATGGTCAAGTACTTCAAAAAGTAACACTGCTAATCAGAGTTACAAGAACTCTTTTCTTATGGAGATAAAAGCAAACAACAACCACCTTATAGAAAACCATCAACAATGTTCAGTGATCATTGTAAGATGACAGGACACACAATTGATAGATGCTGGAAGATAATTGGATATCCTGCTCATAAGAAGTTTGCTAATGCTATTCACAATGAAGTCACATATTTGTTGATCCATTTACTCCTTTCTATGATGCTTATCCTTCTAATTCTCCTCCTATTCCAACTTCTGTCAATATTTCTCCATCTCCTTCTACCTCTCATCTTTCATCTCCCTCTTCTGAAACTTCTACTTCCTCTCAAAATAATATTCCTTCATCTGATTCTGATTTCCCTATTCTCAACTCTTGTCCCTCTTCTGTTCATGATATTTCCATTTCCTCACCTAGCCAACCAGTTTCTAGGCCTTCCACTAGACCTAAGAAACCACCTACATGGCTCAATGACTATGTTTGTAGTTCAGTCTCTACCACCATATATTCTCCATCTTCTCATTGGTCCAATTTTGTCTCATTTGATCAGCTTGATCAGGCAACTAAAGCTTTCCTAGTTCATGTTAGCACACATACTGAACCATCTTCCTATGATGCTGCTTCTAAGAATCCTGACTGGGTTCATGCTATGCAACTAGAACTTACTGCTTTGGCTTCAAATCAGACTTGGGATATTGTTGATTTACCTGCAAATAAAAAACCCATTGGCTGTAAATGGGTTTACAAAGTAAAATTGAATTCAGATGGTTCTTTAGAGAGTTTTAAGGCAAGGTTGGTTGCTAAAGGGTATAATCAGCAGCATGGTATTGATTATGAGGAGACTTTCTCTCCTGTTGTGAAGATGGCAACTGTTAGAACTATCATTGCTCTTGCTGCTTCTTCTGATTGGTCTTTATTCCAATTAGATGTCAATAATGCATTTCTTCATGGAGATCTCCATGAAGAAGTCAATATGCATATTCCCCAAGGGTTAGATGCTCCTAAAGGTAAAGTTTACAAACTACGAAAATCATTGTATGGCCTCAAGTAGGCTTCTAGACAATGGTTTGCCAAACTTTTGTCTGAGTTGTTGCAGTTTCATTTTGTTCAATGTAAAAGTGATTATTCACTTTTCATTAAAAGAGAGGGCTCTAAGATTACTATTGCTGCCATCTATGTAGATGACATTATCTTAACTAGTAATGATCTTCCTACAATTAATCATTTGAAATCTCATCTCCATCATGAGTTTAGTATAAAAGATTTGGGCAAGCTGAATTATTTTCTGGGAATTGAAGTTTCCTATTTACCCCAAGGTGTTGTTCTCACTCAGAACAAGTTCACTAAAGAGCTTCTGGCAGATTATGGTCTAGATACTGTTACTCCTCTCCCTGTGAGGTTTAAAGCTTCAAGCTACAGATGGTACTCCTCTCTTTGATCCTCTACATTACAAAAGTCTTGTTGGAAAGCTGAATTTCTTGACTAATACAAGACCTGACAAAGCATTCACAGTCCAGACACTAAGCCAGTTCATGCAGCATCCTACCAGTTCTCATTTCAATGCATTACATCACACCTTGAGATATGTTACTGGCACTATGGGACAAGGTATTTTATTGAAGGCTACTGACCAACTCAATTTACAAGCCTTCTCAGATTCATATTGGGCTGCTTGTATGGACACTAGAAAATCTATTACAGGTTATGTTCTTCTGTTGGGTGGTTCTCCTATTTGCTGGAAATCAAAGAAACAACCTACTGTTTCTAGATCTTCATCTGAATCTGAGTATAGGGCAATGGCAAGTGCTGTTGCTGAAGTTACATGGGTTGTTCAACTCTTGGGCGAGCTTGGTGTCTCTAATCTGAAGCCTGTTACCCTCCATTGTGATAAATAATCTGCCATACACATAGCCAAACACCCTGTATCCCATGAGCGCACTAAACACCTTGACATAGACTATCATTTTACCCGAGAAAAAGTCCTTGAGGGTCTCATTCAACTCACCTATCTTTCTACTACATCTCAACTTGCTGATATTTTGACTAAAGTCCTTCCTTCAGCTCAGTTTCAAGGCTTGTTATCCAAACTTGGCTTGTTCAATCCACAGCCAAGTTTAAGGGAGGGGGGTGTTGGACAGTCTATTGAGGCTTCTCCTGGAAGCACAGCTGCAGCAACATTCCTAAGTCTCCTAACAACTTATGACACGTCAGGTTAGTTAGTTAGTTATTGTTATTTTCTGTTTTGCTATTTCTTTTCTTTAGCTGTAGTCTTGTATCAAGGCTTACATATAAAAGCCTTTTAGCTCATCTTTTTCTAGCTTAATTTTCGTTCTTACATTTCATCAAGCACTTTGATGTAATAAACTCAGAGAGTTTTCTCTCAATGAAATATTACTTAGTTCTAAGGTCTGACTCAAGAAGTGAGTGGTGAAGGCATAAATCTCGTTGTTCTTCTTGCTGATATTTCATATTTTGACAAACGATGTCAATTTAATTGTATGATTTTGATTTTATATTATTGTCTTGTTGTTTTTAGAAGTGGTTGATAAACTTTGATCTAATTAAAGTTATAAATTAACACTTAAGAATTAGAAGAGATATTGCCAGTTTATTTTTAAAAAGAATCAACACACAATTGTAATAGTTGATATAAAAAATTTGTTAGATTGTGATACAAATAAAATAAATTTTTTGTGGGTAATTTTATGTCGATTTTTTTTGAATCATCGCATAATTTTTGGGTCGAGAATTTCGGGACCCCCCGTTATATAAATCCTAGATCCGGCCCTGACTGTAAGCTAGTTAGATTTAAGGATTATACAAGCTGATTGAAAAAAGTATGATGAGCTCTACAATAAGCTTAGAATATGTAATTATAAGATAGATACACGAATCTTGTTTCAAAGTACTTTTCAAAAAAGAATCTAGATGTGAAGAAGTAAAAATAAAATTAACGAACTTGTAGAAATTGCTATACTTGAATTTTTTTAAAAGTAAAATTAATTCATTAATAAAAGAGTCATACGACATCTACAATAGAAATCTGGACTAACAAATACATAACAATTTTGAACAAATAAAATTCAGAATTTGTAAAACCACGATCGTTGTGTAGTAGATCTAACAATTCTGCATACCCTCTTCCACATTGCTGTTTGATACAGCCTTTAACGAGGGAGTCTTTCGATATGTTGTATTTTTGAAATAGAATTAAATTTGATACCATTGATTGTAATTGTAGATCTGAAATCTGCATCGACACCGCATAATTCTTTATGAATGATCCTTAATTACGATAATCCATCTAGAAACAAAATGAGTAAACTAAAGTCCCTCCAAGGAGAAGAGAATAAACGCTTTCTTTCAAGGGAGAAACGATCCTCTCTTTAAAGGAGGAAGTATTATTCAAACAATAACGACACAACGAAGCTAAACAACAATGAAAATTAAAATTAAGGTGGGGCTATCCACCGATAAAATCGATGGAAGCCCCTTTGAAATTCATTAATGAAGGCTAGGGTTTAGGAGAGAAGAGAGAGAAAGGGAGAGAAGAGAGAGCTTGTTATACTTGAATTTGTTTATAGAAATTCTAGATGTTAATTAGTATCAAAAATTTGATATTATCTTTTCTGTATGCTTAGGTGATATCTTAGATGGCGCGATAAAAGACTTCAAATGATGTTTTGCAACCTCATAAACTGGCTTGTAAATTCTCCGTTAATCATTAGTTATAAGATTTCGATTTTTCTAACCTAGGCACTTAGTGCATAGGTTTAGCAATTTATTTTTATCTTTATTCAACGAAATTGATAAACAGGGCATAATTAATTAAAGTTATTATTCTCATAATTGATATCTATTTTCTATTATGAGAATAATATCTTTAATTAACTATGTCATATTTATCAATTTTGTCGAATAAAGCTAAAAACAAATAGCTAAACCTATGCACTAGGTGCATAGGTTAGATATAGCATAACTAGCTTTCTAAGCACACGATGCGTGCGATGACAATTTTTCATTATGATATTTCATAATGTCGAATAGCTAGTTTTACGTGCACACAATACATGAAACGACAACTCATTATAGTAGTTTAAGCTGACAGTTTTTGCAATAAAGGTTCTGTTTTATTTAACTTATTAGAAGTTTTTTTAGCAAAAATCATTTCAGATAAGTTCAAATAAGTTCAGATAAACACAAATAAGTTGAATAGAACAGTACCAAAGTAGTTAAAGAAAGCATGCACTTCTAATTAATATTTTAATCATAGTACTAAAAAAATGTCCATAAGACTATTGCATAATCACCTCTTTGTCAAGTTTATCTAATTTGATTAGCAAATTTGTTCATAATTGCAGATATATTTATCTTTATTCATCCGTAGAAATCAAATAAACAAAAAAGAATATTTCTTTTCTATTTTTTACTTTTTAATCCCAAATTTCATTCAAATTTATGTTCTCCATAATTGCAAAGAATACTTTCATATCTTTCTGCTTTTCTTTTGTCTCCTTTTGAATTTTGATTTAGTTGTGAACTGTTTTCGATTCTAACTCTTATTTATCTATCATTGATAGTATAGCTAAAACTTCAAATGTAGTACGTTGTCTTGATATGGCCTTATTATCCTCTATGTAATTAACTCACACAAATTTAAATTATATAAACACATTAAAATGATCATTTGTTTACATGACTATAATGTTGTGGAAGTATATTGCTGATTTTTTATTTTGACGATTTTTCCTTTTGATCGGAGATTTATGATATTCTTAAATGAATTTGTTATCTTTGTTTTTCTGTAAACTTTTTTAGTCTTTTCTTTTCTTTTTTTAAACCTAAAATTTTAAGTTATTCTAATTTTAGTTTTTTAAAATGGCAAATATTTTGATTGATTGATTACCCATTATTATTTTAAAATTCTAAACAAAATTGATGTAGTTAAAAAAAATAAGGGTATTATAGTCATTTAATAGGGGGACAACATGCCTCCCCCCTTCCCTTATATAATAGAGATACGATATTAGTGAAGGTTAGTAATTGCAGATACTTTGCATATTATGTAAAGATCCCTTTTACATGCATATGCCTTTTTCGGTGTAGGTTCCTCTTTCTCTTTGAAAGAGGGGACAACCAATTCCTAATAGATTTGTTAGGCTTCTAAGTATCTCTATTATTATATATGAGAACTCTTGAGGATTTTGGTGTTCACCTGCATTCCCTTAAATACCCTTTATGCATTTGTTATTCCAATATAATTAATGAGCGCAAAAAAGTCATGAAATTTAAAAAAAAAAGCTCTAATGTAACTGCCAAATTGTGTTTTGAGTGAAGGTAACTTCTAGATTTTAAAAACAAAAGAAACATGTACATCTCTCAAAGTAATAATTGAAATTTTCTATTTAATCCTTATTCATTATCTATAGAGATATAGTTAATACACTTATATCTCACGAGTAGGTTTTCAACAAAAATTAATCAAGCCTTTTTTATTGATATATAGTTATACACTTATTTGTATAATTACATTCAAAGCAATTTTTTAACCCAAAATAATGAATAAGGATTAAATTGAAAATTTCCACAAAATCACACACACGCGAGGTAACACACGCATCGAGTGCAAAAAAACACTAGATTGTATTAAGAAGAGCAATGGTTTTGGGGGCGGCACCTGTCATGTCACAACTCTTAAAATAAGTTTATATTATATTTAAAAGAGATATATTCAATTATAGACCTCGAGATAAGAGATATTAGAGTTTGATTTTGAGAAAGAAACTTAATATGCACGACTATGAAACTTAAGTATAACTTTCAATACATAGTTCATTATTATATCATTTTTTTCCCATTTGAGAGTGCTAGTTATAAGTTTGAAAATAAGATTCATGTATTATATAGTTATACAAATATAATAGTTGGTCTTATAAGAGACTGCCTACATTTAATTTAAAATTGGGCGACTGTCCAGGTCCAATTAAGAAGAGAAATGATCATCATCATTTTTAATACAATGACTAGTTTAATCTATTTTGTAATACCGCTCATGATTTCTTTAATGGGATTTAGCAGGCTACTCATTCCAACAAGATGCATCTTTCTTTTAGGGAGCTCATTTCCTTAGTTACTCTACATTTAAGCGTGCTTGGCTGAGAGCGAGTATTCCAGGGATAGGTGACCTCCTAGGAAGTTTCTCAGGGTGCGCACGAGTAAGGAAAAAATGCACTGGAAGAACTTATGTTGGTTATTGAGGACAATTGTTGGCCCTGGATGCGCATTGGTGATGATAGACTTGACTCCGTATAGATCGGGTGTTATAAATGGTATAAGAGCAATCATGCGACCGCGTGCTGATCGTGTGGATAATTAACCCAAGGTTAGTTGCCTAGTGGGGGAGGATTCTAGGGCTATATCACGGGCTACGGCCCAATATATGATTAGTTTCCAGGTTGGGGCGACCTACAGGTCGTTGTGACTGTAGAGTCCTCAGGCGCAACGAGGGCGTTGCTGTCCTCAAGTGGGGGTGTATGCAATACCCCTCATTTCTTTTATGGAGCTCATTTCCTTAATTACTCTACAGTTAAGTGTGCTTGGTTGGGAGTAGTCCAGGGATGGGTGACCTACTTGAAAGTTTCTCAGGGTGAGCATGAGTGAGGACAAAATGCGCCGAAAGAACTTGTGTTAGTTATTAAGGACAGTTGTTGGCCCTGAATGTGCATTGGCGATGATAGACTTGACTCCGTATGGGTCGGGTATTACATATTTATTGACCTGTTTAATCTATTCAATGACTGGTTTAATCCATTGAGTTCTCACATTTTTATAGTGTTGGGTTAGAGTGAGATGTAATGGACTTGTTAGGAGAATGTAGTTGCCAAATTTTATGTTAAATGTAGAACGCCTATTCTAATAATTTGTGCTCATATAATAGATGTGATAAGAAAAATAACTTATTTGAATATTCACTTTTGAAGAATTTAGAACAAGAGTATAAATATAATATTATAAGAATTATGCAATATAGTAGGACAACTGTATGGTTTTATAATAATAAATTATTTGTATTATTTCATTTGAATTTTCTTTTTGATTTGGTAAGGAGAATTACCTTGTAAGAAGGGGGACAAATTGGGGTACTTCTTGCAAGGGGTGAGAATCGAACCCCCTGTCACAGAGGTGGAAGGAGAGCCTCACAACCACTAGGCCAACCTTGATCCTCGTATTATTTCATTTCATGGCTCCTTGCATTACACAAGTATAAAATTTGGTATTCATATATACAGAGAACTTTTCAAAGAGTATAGTGCGCTCCACCTAAACTTGACATATTAGAATTTTAGTTATTAAGTACTTGAAAGTAAAATACAGTTTTGGAGTGGTACAAATAGATATATAGTTCTCCCTTTTTTAAATCTAGTATACATTATTCTTTTTGGTCCATTTCTTTTTAATCTACACACTATTACTTCATCTAATTTTGTTAACATGTCCCATCTACTTTCTCTTCTTTTTCCACCTGTGGTCCACTTTTTAATACAATAACCTACATCAAAATTTCTCTCATCACCTTTTTAGTTTCTCTCTCCACCTTAATTAGTTTCTCTCTCTCACTTTTGGATTTCTTCTTTGGTTCTCCCCCAAATTGTTAAAAAATAAAATATACTTATCAGATACAAATAGGGATGAGCATGGGTAAGATATGAGGTGGGTTCGACCAAACCTAGAACCGTAAATTTTGGTTTGGATCCAGACCCACCCTAGACCCACGGGTCTAAACTGGACCCTTACCTAGATCCAATGGGTCTAGAGGGTGGGTCCAAAACATGTTTAAAATAGGTCTCAAGTTTGTTGAGAGTTTTCATGATTTTTTTAACTTGCGTTTTCTTATACCCATTTCTTTAGTTATTAAAATGTTTAGATATCAAAAATAATAGTCTCATTCTTCTATAAAACATTCCAAATTAAAACATCCACAACAAATTGGCCTGAGTCCCGGTCGAGAATGGATAAAATGAGAAGTTTAGAGCTCGAGGGCGTGAGTCTATGGAGCGGGTCTGGGTATGAATCTATCAGACCCGGACCCAGACCTGATTTTTAACATCTACACCCAAATCCGACCCAAACTCAATAGCTCTCAAAATTCTAGACGTAAGTCTTTAAAAATGGGTTGGGTCCAACCAGATCTGCTAGGTAATGCCCGCACCTAGACACAAATCTATAATAGCTGTTTTGGATAAATTTCACCAAGTTGGATCAATCTATCAAGAATAGTTAGGCAATCAATCTATCAAGAATAGTTAGGAAATCAATCTATCAAGAATAGTTAGGCAATCAATCTAAGTGCTTAAATAAAGATGAATAAGAATATTGATCGGAATATTATTGTAAGTAAAGTTGGATAAGTACAAGAGTTTTAGAGAAGAAGAAGTAGTGAATAGCTTGAAATCAGATGCCTTATATTCGGCTACATATGAATCTATTTATAATAAAAACATCTTAACCTAGTTACCGTTATTGGTTGTTACAAATGACAAATATTCCAGCTAAAGACCCCTTGATTTATGGCAGCCTTCCCCTTTTATCTCCACTGCTTCAACGGGCAACGACTTCATTCAACACGGAATATTTCCACGTGCTTGACGGTCATGCTGGTAGAATCTGAACACGTCTTAACTTCTGCTCATGTCGCTGAAACTGGTCAGGTACAATCCAAAATTTACCGCACAACAATAGCCGGCTGTGAAAATTGTCAAATCCTTGTCTACGTAAGAACTAAGAAGTAGTTGAAGCTCGTGGCACATTAGGTTTTTAATTCATGAAGCACACGTTTGGTACTTTTGGTTCGGATGTGGAGCGTCAATATGTTTCATAACATTTTCATCCCACTACCATAATTTTTTAAGCCATATAGAATCTCAGAAGTCAACATCCGAACAATTACAGATTTTTACAGAATGACGTTTTTAATTGATTTTGGATTCGAGAATCTTTGATGAGAGAGGATGTAATCTTTAGTCTTTAATGCATGATACGGTTCTTAGTATAAACTTGTTTCTCTTCCTCTCTTTTTTTCCTCTCCTCTTCTCCCTAGTAACTAGTAAGATTGACTTCATCGCCCGACAAGGTTCTAGGGCCATTCCTGAACATTATTAAGCCCAGGTTAAAACTGAAAAAATGGGTCCCTATTACACAAGAGATTGAAGGAATTATACAATATATAATTTCGAATGGAAAGTTCTCATTAATTCAAATAAGAGAAAATCATTACGATCGTAGAACAATCTTAAAAATCATAATTGGGGAAGAACATATTTTCAATTAAATGAGTAATAAAGTTCTAACGTAAATCACTGTTAGTCAAATTTAATAACTCAAATCCAACTAAAAACACCAACTCAAACAAACCCATCATCACAATCAAAATTTCAATCACCACATTTTCTTCATACCCATAAATTCAATCAACTACAAAATCAACAATTAATCATAAAAATGAAAACCAAATCAATTCCATAACGAAATCATATAATAATAACAAAAACCTTGTTTTTGATGTCATTTGAATCAGAAGAAATGGAAGCAGCAACAGAAGCACCGACTGACCGGACACCGAAAGAAATAGTCGTAATATAAGATGAGATAAACTTGAAAGAATTACGGGTAAATCCATTGTTCTTATTAATACCCTTTGTTTGCTGATGTTTCATTTAATAAAAAAATAGGAAAAAGAGAGATAGTAGAGGAATTGCCTTTGAATCAAAGATTAGGTTTTGCATTTTTGGAAACTGGACTTTATGGGTGTGGTAGTGGGTATAACTTAGAAGATGAAAGTGTGAAGCGCAAGTTTCTTGTTCGGTTTGTGGGTTTCTTCTAGCTTCCTTCTTGCATCGTTCTCCCTTCTTTACCCCCCCTTTTTTTTGACAACGAGAAAATTTGCATTAATTGAACATTGAAGTACAGCCTAAAGCTAATACAACCAAACAAAAACAACTATCACTAACAAGAACTTCATTAACACGTACAAACTTGGTAAATAAAACACGAACTACTATGTGTTCAGTCCGAAAGAAGTTTATCTTGAGCGATGGCGGGTGAGGTGGGAAAGGAGAAGAAATCTGCTGAGATACACAACTCTGACGGTCTTCATTGAGAGATTGCCGAATAACAGCTAGTAGATCCCAAAGTCTACTAGACGCGAAATCCCAAGGTCCTTGATGATCCTCCTGGGATTCTCCTGATTCAACAAACAAGGAAGTCACGTTCTTTAGTGACTTCTGACCCTTCTGCGAGGGTATGCGGAGTTCAATCACATGAGACTGAAACTCGAAAAACGTGGAGGTCTTGACGTGCCCCAAAACAAGTTGGAGTGCCTCCCACAAGATGCGGTTTTTAGGTGTGATGACATCTGAAGTCATCACGAGAATTTGAGGCGAGTTAGATTGAAGAACTTCGCCCCACTGACTGATCCTAAGATCAAAACTGTAACACCCTCAAATTTCTCTCTTTTTGAAAAATATATTTTAATATAAAACACTTGAGAAACTTGAGAGTATTACTGCAACGTGATAACGTTAAAGGCTAAAACTACTAACTACTAATTTAACAATGCAGCGGAAACTAATAATAATAACTTCTCTTTATTGATAAAATAAAAACTTTATTGTTCAACTATGACAAAAAATGAAATCTATAATAAATAAAAATAACAACTCCTAGCTTAAGTATTATTCCTCACTAGCTCCCCCATGTGAAGTATGCATCAAATCAACCTGTAAATTCTGCTCACCAAAAGGGTCATCACAGGGACAAAGCCATAAAACAAACAAATAAAATGCGTGTCAGTAAAAATACTGAGTACATGTATATGCGGAAATTTAAATACTCTATTAAACATTCAAAATATTTCTATAAACCTTCCTTGGATACTTGCAATTAATACTTGTATAATATAAGGTATATAACTTTAATAAAAGCTCCTTTCCTCGCTTTGTGCGCACTTTCCTAAAGTGCACACACCCTAGCAGTTTAGTATTCCTTAATGCAGCTGCCATGACGGGGAACTACCTGTCCACATGACTTATACAAAAAGTACATGGGTAAAATATCATAGCTACCGTTCTTGCTAATAAATAACAAGCCGTTGCCTCTTTAAAATTGCGATCATAAAGGATCATATAACTAATAAAATCTTTCGAAAATAATACTCCTTTAAAAGATTAATAACTCTTATATAAAACTTTAGCCATATAAAAGGCATAAAACTAATAACTTAATCATGAAATAATCTTGAACTTCTAATTAATTATAGAGATAGAACTATATACATTAATAATATTTGGTAACGTATTACGGTACTAGTAACCAATAAGTCATGCAAATTTTGTCTAACATACTGGCGCATGAATTAGCACTCTAGCAATTTAGATTACTGACATGTATGATTGTGACTTAATAATAGTGACTAAGGATTTTAGGTGGAGTTATTCACAGTACTAATTCACGCACGGCACTTTATACGAGCATATTATTTCGCTCAACTTTGAACAATCGAACCTACGATTAACCGTAAACTACTAGCATGTTCATAGTAAGTCATAAATTTTAACATACTCATGTAAACTCATAATATTCATAATAAGGTTCATAAAGTTCATAGTAAAACTCATATAAACATGCGTTTCAATTTAAAATAACAACCCTGAAAACATGATACTACGCATGCCGAACAATATTTAAAGATCTACATATACACGCACCTTGAAAATTAATAACTACTAGGGAGAAGAGAGAGAAGGTAGGCTAAGAGGGAGAGAGAGTTTAAACTTGAGAAAAGAGATGTATTCCTCAAATTTGGTGTGAAGAATATGATGGGTGGAAGCCCCTATTTATACTAGTTGGATAGGTAGAGTCGTACTGGGACTCGGAACTAAAAGATGAATTTTTTTGAGAAAAGATAATTAATTTTAGCTAGGATACATTATTTCTTTATGATCATATAGCTAGAATAGAGAAATATTCCATAAGATAAATAGTCTAGATGCTTAAATTAACCAAAAGATAAAAAATGAAAAGTAATAAGACTTGGAAATCTTGGATACACACTCACTGCCAGTGGCGTGAGTTATGCGCCAGAACTCAAATTTTTTTTTTTTTTGTAAATCTTTTGTAAATCTTCTGAAATCGTTTTTGAATTTTCTTTTAAAATATTTTTATATTTTTTTTTCTAAACTAATTACTTGGATTATAATATGTAAACTTTTAGGCCCAATATTTAATTTGGGCTAGAGTCTATTTGAAAAACCCATAATCTATTATAAAAGCCTATTTAAAACCTTTATAATTAATAAAAAGTCTTTTTAGTATATACAACCTTTTAAAAATTATAATTAATAACTTACTAAAAATACGGAGTATTACAGACTACCCCTTAAAAGAAGTTTCTTCCTCGAAACTTAAAGCAAGCAATGCAAGAGACAAAGCAAGTAAAACATATATACCACCAACTTCCTATAAAAGTAAGTTGGCTCACATAATAACTCATAAATAAGTCAAAATTAGGTCAAAAATAGGGTTCTAAGTCAAACGCGCGAAACTCTATCGCATTCTACCCCCCTTAAAAGGAGTTACGCCCCCGTAACTCTACTACTAACCTCTGCAAACAACTCTGGATATTTCTTTCGCATCTCAGCCTCTGCTTCCCATGTTGCTTCTTCAGACTTCTGATTAGACCATAGCACCTTAACGATTTTAACATCCTTATTCCGGGTACTTCTGACTTTACTGTCTAAAATCTTAATCGGCCTTTCTTCATAAGATAAGTTCTCATCAATTTGGACTGCTTCAGGTTGCAATACATGTGATTTATCTGGGATATACCGTCTCAACTGAGATATATGGAACACATTATGAACACGACTTAATTCCGTGGGTAGGGCTAGTCTATAGGCCACCTTTCCGACTCTATCCAAGATCTCATAAGGGCCTATAAACTTAGGGCTAAGCTCCCCTTTATTTCCAAACCTCATCACACCCTTCATTGGTGAAACTTTCAAAAGCACTTTTTCTCCCACTTCATATTCTTCTTCCCTACGCTTCAGATCAGTGTAGCTTTTCTGACGATCTTGGGCTGCCTTAATCTTTCCTTGGATCATCTTGACTTGTTGCACGGTTTTTTCTATCAATTGAGGCCCAAGTATAACTGTTTCACTTATATCGTTCCAACATAGTGGGCTTCTACATTTCCTACCATACAAAGCCTCGAATGGTGCCATGCCTATACTTGAATGATAATTGTTGTTATAGGAGAACTCTATCAGATCTAGATGATCTTCCCATGAACCCTGATATTCCATGACACAAGCTCTTAACATATCTTCTAAGGTTTGGATGGTCCTTTCAGTCTGACCATCAGTGGCTGGGTGAAAAGCAGTACTCATTAATAGCTTCGAACCAAAGGCTTGTTGTAGCTTCTGCCAAAAGTTAGACAAAAATCTAGAATCTCGATCAGACACAATATCCTTCGGTACTCCATGTAGTCTCAACACATGCTTGATGTAAGCCTTAGCTAATTGATCCATAGACCATGTTGCCTTCATAGGTATGAACACTGCAGACTTGGTCAATCTATCGACAATTACCCATATCGTATCATTCCCAGATTTACCCCTAGGTAAAGCAACAACAAAATCCATCGAAATAGAATCCCACTTCCATCCTGGCACATCTAAGGGTTGGACTTTCCCTTGGGGTCTTTTATGTTCGCTCTTCACCTTCTGACACGTTAAACACTTGGAAACAAATTCAGCTATGTCCAACTTCATACGAGCCCACCAGAAATTCTTCTTTAAGTCCTTATACAACTTATCACCCCCTGGGTGCATCGAATATGGAGAATTATGGCCTTCTTCCATGATTTTCAATTTCAAATCTTCGTAAGCTTCAGGTATACACCACCTTCCTTCCACTCTTAAACTTCCATCTTCATGGATTTCGAAATCTCCAGCATGACCCTCCCTCACCTTCTCTTTTATCTTTTCCATTTTCTCATCTTTCAATTGAGCTTGTTTAATTTGATCAAACATAGAGGGTCGAATGGTCATTACACTAAACATTTTCTCTACTTCTCCATATTGCATGACTTCAAGATTCATCTTCTGAAAGTCTAAACACAGTTGATCTGCCACCACCATAGTACTTAAGGTATGACTTGTCTTCCTACTCAAGGCATCTGCCACTACATTGGCTTTCCCTTCATGGTATTGGATATCCAAATCGTAGTCTTTTATGAATTCTAACCATCTTCTTTGCCTCATATTCAAGTCCTTTTGGGTGAAAATGTATTTCAAACTTTTGTGATTCGTATATATCTTACATGTCACCCCATACAAATAATGACGCCAAATCTTTAAAGCAAAGACTATTGCGGCCAACTCTAGGTCATGAGTAGGGTAGTTGACTTCATATGGCTTCGGTTGCCTTGATGCATAAGCAATGACTCTCCTATTTTGCATCAGGACGCACCCTAGACCATGTTTAGATGCATCACTATATATTTCATAAGTATCGCTCCCATCAGGTAAGGATAACACAGGGGCTGTGGTTAGTCTTTCTTTTAGGATGGTGAAGGCCTTTTCACATTCTGGGCTCCAAATAAACTTGGACTCTTTCCTCATAAGGTTGGTCATGGGTCGGGCTATTTTGGAGAAATCCTTAACAAAACGTCTGTAGGAACCCCGCTGAGCCTAGGAAACTTCTTATATCGGTCACATTCCTTGGAGTAGGCCATTCACCGACGGCTTCAATCTTCGCTTGGATCAACGGCAACACCTTCCTTAGAAATGACGTGGCCCAGAAATGCCACTTTTTCCAACCAAAACTCACACTTCGAAAACTTTGCATACAATTGCTTCTGTTGGAGTGTTGACAAAATTATTCGGAGATGTTCCTCATGCTCTTCTCTATTCTTAGAGTAAACCAATATATCATCTATAAATACCACCACAAATTGATCTAAGTATGGTTTGAAAATTCGGTGCATGAGATCCATAAATACTGCTGGCGTGTTAGTCAATCCAAAAGGCATCACTGTAAACTCATAATGACCATAACGCGTTCTAAAAGCGGTCTTAGCAATGTCCTTATCAGCAATTCTTAACTGATGATACCCTGACCTTAAGTCAATCTTTGAGAAAATTCCGGCCCCCTTCAGTTGGTCAAACAAATCATCGATCCTTGGAAGAGGATACTTATTCTTGATGGTCACTTGGTTTAACTCACGGTAGTCGATACACAACCTTAGACTACCATCCTTCTTCTTTACAAACAAGACAGGTGCACCCCATGGGGATACACTGGGCCTTATGTAACCCTTTTCTAATAACTCTTCCAATTGGGTCTTAAGCTCATTCATTTCTGCTGGAGCCATACGATATGGGGCTTTGGATATTGGGCCAATTCCAGGCATTAAGTCTATAGTAAACTCCCCTTCTCTTATTGGAGGCATTCCAGGGATTTCTTCTGGAAAGACATCCTGAAATTCATTAACTACAGGAATATTCTCCATCTTCTCTTCCTCTACCTCCAACTTCTGTACACTACACAAATACAACGGATACCCTTTTCTTATACAGTTCTTGAGTTGCATAGCGGAAATCATCCTTGGACTGGGCTTCTGACTGATTTTTCTGTAGGTTATTTTGACTCCTTTTGGACCTTTCAAGGTCACTTTTTGGGCTCTGCAGTCTATTTGGGCTTTGAATTTCCCTAACCAATCCATTCCCAGAACAACATCTAGGTCATCTAATTCAAATTCAATTAAGTCTGAAGGAAAATTTGCCCCTACTATGGTCACTAAAACATCTCTATATAATTTAGAAACATCAATGACTTCTCCAGAAGGTATAACTATATCTATGCTTATAGGTTCGGGTTTTCCCAACTTAAGTTTTTCCACTAAGGTTTTGGAAATAAAAGAGTGAGAAGCTCCTGAATCAAATAAAATCTTAACTGGAATAGAAGAGATGAAGAAAGTACCAGTCACTACGTCTGCAGTCGTTTCAGCCTCACGATTGCTCATGACAAACACTCGACCTTGATTGTTCGCCTTAGCCTGATTGTCTCCTCCATTCCCATTCTTAGGAGGAACACGGTTATTAGTCATTGACTGCTGCTGGGGTCCTTTGCTCCCATTACCTCCCTGATTCTGGGTTGGCTTAGGATTTGCTGATGTTGAGTCTTTCTGGAAGCACTCATATTCTTTATGGCCTAACTTGCTGCAGATCCTACACGTTACCAGATTTCCTTCACAATCCTTCCCTGGGTGGTTTCTTGGGCATGTTTTACAGTAGTAGACTCTATTGGACTTTCCATTTTCAGACTGACTACGATTGTTGCTATTCCCATTGCTCTTGTCATCTTTTCCTTGCTTGAATCCTCCATTAGTCTTTTGCCGCTTGTCTCCACCTTGGAACCCATTATTACTAGACCCCTTCCTTTTATCTCCAGGATTTGCTTCTATCTCTCTTCCCTTGATCCCGAATAGATGGGCAGCTCTCCCATACACTTCATCTAGGCTATCAAAGTTAGCCCCTCCTAATTTCCCTTGAATGGACAAGGTCAACCCTTGCTCAAATCGTTGAGCCTTCAAAACTTCAGTTGGAACCACTTCAGGTGCAAACCTCATTAACTCTATGAACTTAGAGTAGTACTCATTGACAGTCATGGTCCCATCCTTAGGTTTGTAAACTCTAGGCACTTCTTTTTCCTTAAGTGAGGTGGGTAAAACTTGGTTCTCAAAGCTTCCTTAAATTGTTCCCATCCAAAATCTCCTTGAGTCGTTAAAGACTCCTTCCTTTGAGACCACCATAAATCAGCTTCCTCTCTTAAGTAGTATGTAGCATTGTTGATCTTTAACTCATCGGTGCACTGGACAGCAATAAACAACTTATCAAACTCCCTAATCCAGTTCTCAAGACTGGCTGGGTCCTCTTTTCCATCATAGACAGGTGGATTCCTAGAGGCTACTTTCTTAAACACATCACCAGCTAGGTCAGGTTCTTGTTGACGGTTCAGTTGAGTAGTCATAGCCTTAGCCAAATTCTTGGTCAGAGAAGTCAACTCCTTAAGAGTTGCTCGAGTCTTAGATCTACTTCCGGGTCTACTTGCCATTTCTTCCTGGTTAAGAAACAAATAGGTACTACTTATTAAGTCATCCTACTAAATTTGTAAATCATACAACAATCATGATTCATAATATGATTGACATCAAGCACATAACATGAAGAAGAAAACTAAAATTTCATTTATTAAACTTCCTTAAAAGGAATGCTAACATATTTAAAGAGTAGTAGTCTAATTCCAGAACTACTAATTATTTAAACTACTAACAACTACCGAAATATCTAAACATTTTCCTAAAAATTTATAAATAATAAAAATCAGATGAATCGAAGTCTGAGTCATTTTAATCTTCTGCTTCAACATTAGCTTGGTGTCTCAACCATTCATCTTCGGACATAGGGTGATATCCGGAGATGATGAACTACCCTCTGAGCTTGGCAGGTTGCTCTGAATATTGGGGGGTTCAGGACTAGTAGTAGATTCATGATAGGAGTGGCTTGGAGTTTGATATGCATTAATCATGTCTTGTGCTTCTTGTTGCTCTTTCCACAACTCAGCATATCGGAGGTCAAATATGAAATAAGGTACGGTAGCTAGCCAAATTCCTTCTTGGTAATGATCCCTCATGTTGGGCATTCCATCCGATAATTGCAATACATTATAATACTTATTGAATAACCAATGATAAGCTTCAATGTAGGGTAAGTGTTCTAAAAGCAGAGCTATTGTTGGTCCATGGTAGTAAAATTGTTGGTATCCTTGCTCTATTAGAAAGTTTGCATACTTCAGTAATAGCACGCACATAATCGATCCACGGTTTCGCATCTCTTTTGACTAGAATGGGTATGAAAAATGGACTATGACTTGCCATAATGAATCTGTGGTAAAAATTATAAATAGTAAGTACCACGTATATTGTCATCAAGACAATTAAATCTCCTTCCTTATGAAAATTTAATAACATTCTCACATTTAGCTAGACAAAAATGTCATACAATTATTCATAATAATAATACGAGTGTAAATAAGAAAACAAAAATTCAAACTATTAATGCGATGCACATAAAATGCTAAAACTTTTCTTGCCAAATTTATTTTTTTCAACCCTTTTTTTTTCCAAATATGTTTTATAATGAGTACTTGATTCATGACAAAGAATAGTCGGGCCAATGAATTTCCCAGGAAAGGGTTGGTTACACGCAACGTTGGTGAGAGCCCAAGCCTTTCCTTGCCAGAAACATTGCCAACCCAACTTATCCAAATCAATCGTTTTTCCTCAAATAATAAAATAAATTTTTATGCATATCTAATATAAATATGAAAAGAAATGCGAAACTCTCGAACCTATATGCTCATCCTTAAGTCTACCCATTAATTTTAGATTCCAGTTTCATATCCCTAGGCTTTTAAACTGATACCACTTTGTAACACCCTCAAATTTCTCTCTTTTTGAAAAATATATATCAATATAAAACACTTGAGAAACTTGAGAGTATTACTGCCACGTGATAACGTTAAAGGCTAAAACTACTAACTACTAATTTAACAATGCAGCGGAAACTAATAATAATAACTTCTCTTTATTGATAAAATAAAAACTTTATTGTTCAACTATGACAAAAATGGAATCTATAATAAATAAAAATAGCAACTCCTAGCTTAAGTATTATTCCTCACTAGCTCCCCCATGTGAAGTATGCATCAAATCAACCTGTAAATTCTGCTCACCAAAAGGGTCATCACAGGGACAAAGCCATAAAACAAACAAACAAAATGCGTGTCAGTAAAAATACTGAGTACATGTACATGCGGAAATTTAAATACTCTGTTAAACATTCAAAATATTTCTATAAACCTTCCTTGGATACTTGTAATTAATACTTGTATAATATAAGGTATATAACTTTAATAAAACTCCTTTCCTTGCCTAGGTACCTTTCCTAAAGTGTGCACACCCCCCAAGTTTAGTATTCCTTAATGAGTCTATGACGAGGGGAACTACCTTGTCCACATGACTTATACAAAAAGTACATGGGTAAAATATCATAGCTACCGTTCTTACTAATAAATAACAAGCCGTTGCCTCTTTATAATTGCGATCATAAAGGATCATATAACTAATAAAATCATTCGGAAATAATACTCCTTTAAAAGATTAATAACTCTTATATAAAACTTTAGCCATATAAAAGGCATAAAACTAATAACTTAATCATGAAATAATCTTGAACTTCTAATTAATTATAGAGATAGAACTATATACATTAATAATAGGAAAAATTGACGCTATGGGGCTCAACTATTGGCCGTTCTCTTTAATAGGTACCAACTATCAATTATCCTGCGTAGGTCCTAATTTTAGGGGGTTGTGACTTTAGTTGGGCCTAGATGACTTATGACCTATTAAACTGGTAAACTTATTTCTTTCCCTTTTTTATTATTTTTAAATTCTTCACCATTACTCCCCTAGGCCCTAACACGGTAAGACTACCTAACTCTCTACACTCCCTCATTCTCTCTCCTGCTCCCACGCTGCCCAATCAGGAAGAATTATGTTGAATTCAAATTTTCTCAATTTTTGAATTAAAACTCGAATTCTATTATTATCTGGAAAGTGATAATTTTCCTTTGATTCGCATAATTTTCTTCATATTCTTAGTTATATGTTGTTATCATTTCAGGAAGATTACTGAATCCGCAATTCATTCGTTTATTCATTGAATTGGCTCAATCAGAATCATCAACATCAAAATTTTAAAACGTAAATCAAACAAAAAATCAAAACTTTTGGAAATTTAACAAGAATTTGGTTCAATTGAGTTCTTTAAGTGCTATAATTGACTGCTAGTAGCTAGATTATTGTATGATTAATGTTTTGTTCTTGAAATTCTAGTTGAGAAAGAGAGAAAGAGAGAAAGAGAGAGAGAGAGATTATGGACAAAGTTAAGAGCTTGTTGGGCCAAAAGCCAAACCCTTAGCAACTGATAAGGGATTGGCAAATACGTCTTCGTCAGGAGACTCGCAATATCGATCGCCAAATCCGAGGCACGTCTTCGTTTTCCCTCTCCCATTCTCCATTTTTTGTAGTTCCTGCACTTGAAGATGAGGGATAATTTTGATCTTTATATTTGGATTTTGTATTCAGTGTTTTCCGAGTATTGATTATCTTTTGTTGGATTAATTTAGATATTCAGAGGGAAGACAAGATTGTGCAGAAGGCAATTAGGGAATTTATATCAGGATTTTTGTTCATTTTTCTCCTGTTTGTGATAGTTTTTTTTTTAATTAAAGCTAAATTTAAAAAACAAAAATCAGTTGGGAAGTCGACTTTGGACATCATGGGAGCTTTTCCATAGGAGGAGATTGAAATTGCAATAATAGTGGTAGAGGGTGGCAGTTATGGATGAAGCAGAGCTGTAGAGGAGAAAAGAGTTGAGGTAGATCCGGATGAATTTAGGGCAGCCATGGACATGGTTTGGGAAAGGTAAAACACGAAGAGGAAGGACCGAAGGAGGAGGAAAGAAGAGAATGAAGCTGAAGGTAAAGACTTTAGCATTTAGTCTTTAGAAAAAAAACTTTAGCATTTAGGGTGGGTTTAATGAGTCACGTGACTTCATTAACCTACAGCAGCAGGTTACATAACCTGGAAGGTCCACGCATAAATAAGTGGTGTTATAATTGAGCCCCCCACTAGAATATTAAAAGTTGGTACCTATTAAAGAGAATGCAATGTTCATCCATAAAGCATCAATTTTTCCTAAATAATATTTGGTAACGTATTACGGTACTAGTAACCAATAAGTCATGCAAATTTTGTCTAACATACTGGCGCATGAATTAGCACTCTAGCAATTTAGATTATTGACATGTATGATTGTGACTTAATAATAGTGACTAAGGATTTTAGGTGGAGTTATTCACAGTACTAATTCACGCACGGCACTTTATACGAGCATATTATTTCGCTCAACTTTGAACAATCGAACCTACGATTAACCGTAAACTACTAGCATGTTCATAGTAAGTCATAAATTTTAACATACTCATGTACAGTGGCGGATCCACTATGTAATAAGTGGGGTCACTTGACCCCACTTGAATTGGTAAAATTATGAAATTTCCTTTTTAAAATTTGATTTTTTTAAAAATTGTCTTTGATATTGACCATTTGACCCCAATAAAATTTAATAATTACAAGTATGACCCCACTTGATAATTTTTATGGATCCGCCTCTGCTCATGTAAACTCATAATATTCATAATAAGGTTCATAAAGTTCATAGTAAAACTCATATAAACATGCGTTTCAATTTAAAATAACAACCCTGAAAACATGATACTACGCATGCCGAACAATATTTAAAGATCTACATATACGCGCACCTTGAAAATTAATAACTACTAGGGAGAAGAGAGAGAAGGTAGGCTAAGAGGGAGAGAGAGTTTAAACTTGAGAAAAGTGATGTATTCCTCAAATTTGGTGTGAAGAATATGATGGGTGGAAGCCCCTATTTATACTAGTTGGATAGGTAGAGTCGTACTAGGATTCGGAACTAAAAGATGAATTTTTTTGAGAAAAGATAATTAATTTTAGCTAGGATACATTATTTCTTTATGATCACATAGCTAGAATAGAGGAATATTCCATAAGATAAATAGTCTAGATGCTTAAATTAACCAAAAGATAAAAAATGAAAAGTAATAAGACTTGGAAATCTTGGATACACACTCACTGCCAGTGGCGTGAGTTATGCGCCAGAACTCAAATTTTTTTTTTATTTTTTTTTTTGTAAATCTTTTGAAATCGTTTTTGAATTTTCTTTTAAAATATTTTTATATTTTTTTTCTAAACTAATTACTTGGATTATAATATGTAAACTTTTAGGCCCAATATTTAATTTGGGCTAGAGTCTATTTGAAAAACCCATAATCTATTATAAAAGCCTATTTAAAACCTTTATAATTAATAAAAAGTCTTTTTAGTATATACAACCTTTTAAAAATTATAATTAATAACTTACTAAAAATACGGAGTATTACAAAAACTGACAATCCCGAACCCATAAGACCGACGCACAACATATCTTAAGAAAAAACCACCTCTCATCTTGACCACCTCCTGACGTCCTAAAGTGGCAAAAACCTCATGTCGAACTCCAGGATTTCGGGCTCTACCTACCAGGTTGCCTAGATCTTCCTTTGTCATAGGAAACCAAGAGCCTTGAACTGCCCACCGAGCACCACTAATAAACACCCCAACACTACCAGTCACAAAAAGGCAGGGGCCATCGGATCTGAAGAAGACAAACATGAAAATAACGAAAACATACATCACTAGGTTCGTAACACCGAACCCTAAACTTAAAGACTCGACCGAACGTTTAAACTAAATAACACAAACGTGAAAAACGGAAAACCATTGACCGGAGAACAGACCAGGGGAGGGGGCGGGAAGACGACGCACGAAACACGAGGAGTAGGGGAAGGGATGCCCGACAACAAAACGTAATGGGGGATGGGGAAGGGAAGCCCGACAAAGACGTGAAGTTGTCGGCGACTGCACGAAGAGCTTCGAAGCGGCGGCGACTGACGCGAAACACGGGGGAAAGGGGAGGGGAGATCTACGCTAAGACTGAAACAGGGGAAGGGAAGACACGAATTAAGAAACAGGAATGAAAAACTAAAACGAAAAGCAAGGTTGGCAGGCTCGCCGGCGACCGTTACCGAGGTCGGCCACCAGCGAGCCTGCTGGAGCGGCGGGTGAGTAAAAGAGTACTCTTAGGGTTTTGTGGGGGAGCTTAGAGAGAAAACGATATACCAGGTATTTTTATTTTAGCCTCCCCCCCTTTTTAATTTTAATAAAAGGTCGAAATTTTTTTAAATTGTGGGCCCTGTGAGGGGGGGCCAGCCTACCCTGCCCCAGGGCCGGCCCTGTAGTGTTTGAATTCCAGCCATAATAATCCTTTACCAAAATATGATAGATTTAGTTAAATAAACTAATCATCATTAGAGGTAAGAAATCGAGCGAAAATCATCTACTCTTGTTTATTCCAAAATAGTGGGATACTTTCGTGTTGTTTTAAAGTTAATGTTCATCAATTTTGATCACCTTCATTTTATTCTAATGTAAAAAAAAAAGTTATTGTTACTACTATCTCGTAAGACATAATTGGTACTATTGTTTTTAATGTATAGTTTCCAAATATTAACTTTTTGAATTTTTATAAATATGGATATCTAAGATTTACTGTTAAAGATTATGTGTTGGGGACAATGAAAAAAAGGCACATGAATCCATTTATAAAGAGTTGGAGATTAATAAATTTCTTTTTTCACCAAAATATTCAATTCCTATATTTTTCCTATTTAACAATACATTTTCTTTAACGTCATCATGACACTCTAAAATTTTAAGCTAACTTTGTATCCATCTCTATCTCCCCTTCACAGACTCTCGTGCATTGTCGCTTCTACCCTTCGATACACCTTCATAACTCTAGTGGCATACTTGACTCAATACTGACAATACATGGAGATTTCTTTATGAACCAATAACTTCTTTGTAAGACACAAACTAATAGTTACTTTATTATTCAACTCTAAAGGACTGCATCTTAGGAAATTTTTTATACTTTGTGAATATGCTGCCTAAGTTAAATGAATGGTTTAGGAGAATCTATATATACCTTAGTTTATTATAAGTCCTTTTTATATTCTTTGACTAAAAAAGGAAAATATGTGTTGCTTGCAAGGAGTTTCGATTTTGCTTCACTTGTATGGTAAGTTAGATTACATACCATCTTTTTATCAAATGCGAACCACTAGAAACTTTTACTTGATTTTTTATAAACCAAAATTAAAAAAAAATGCTAACTCAAGTAGCACTGTTAGTTATAGATATTAACTAGTTTAATTGGTTAAAGTCTTAAGAGCTGCTGCCAAATACCTAAGAATAGATCCCATCTATATCATTTATCCTTTATTATGGCTCTCTTTACACCAAAAAAAGTAGCAGCGTTAGTTTAGTAAAACCCGTCAAATTAAAGTTTTCTCGTATCAAGTTTTTTGTTTTTAGTGTTTCCAGAAATTGAATAAAATATGGAAATCAGAATAAGTTTTTTTGGATTTTTGTTGTCATTTTTTTTTTTTTAAATATCAATTCAAGTATGATTAATTCATTATGCAATCGATATCATATGACTTAAGAAAAATTTCAAAACCAAAAATTGAAAACTAGTAATGGTACCAAACAGAACAATTCCACAAGCAATTGGTTTACTTTAATAACAACTACCAATAGTTGTTTTTTTATTAAACCGCTAAATTAGTTAATAATATTAGCTTGTATCGAGAAAACAGAACGATACATGCTACTAATTACTTGGATGGTTTGAAGTATAAATTAAAACAAACACATACTAGGACCCTGTTCTTTTGGATTTATTTTCAGTTCAGTTCAGCTCCGTTTAGTTCTATTTAATTCAGTTCAGTTCATTTTAGCTCAGCTCCGTTTAGTTCAATTCAATTCAATGTTGTTGTTATTATTATTTTTTTTATTATTGTTGTTGTTGTTGTTACTATTACTATTAATATAATTATAATAATAATAATTATTATTATTATTAATTATTATTATTACATTATTAATTATAATAATTATTATTATTAATATTAATAATAATTATTTTTAATTATTATTATTATTATTATTATTATTATTACATTTAAGTTAAGTTAAGTTATGTTCACCTTATAAAAAAAAAAAGTTAAGTTAAGTTCATATTCTCTCGGTCCAAAAAAAGGGGCCTAGGTCATTTTCATTTTCAACGTCTCAAGAAAATGGGAATGTCTCATATAAATAACTAAGTTCTGTCATAAATTAGTTTCCCTCTACTTCAGAGACTTCTAATTACGAGGGTGAATAGTTGTCCGAATGTTTTTACTTCTAGATAAGGAGTGGTCCTTATAGTCCCAATCCCAATTTAACCTTAGACACTGAAAAGAAAAAAAAAATCTATATGAAAGAACAGGCCAAGAGGGAAGAAGAGGGAACACAAACAAAAGGAAGTAAAAGACAAGCTAAACTCTGAGAATCACAGTACCTGAAAGCGTAAACTACGAGAGGTTTACTACAACGTCAATGCATGTTGGATGGGATCCGATGCGATCCTAGCCAGGATGACTGGCGCATATTGTCTTGTTTCATCTCTATTGTGCATGTGGCCCGTATCTTTTACATTGCGGCCTGGTAATTCGCCAACTCGCACGACACAATGACTACGCTAGACTTGTTTTATCCTGTTCTGGAGTATAACTTCTTTTTCTGTCTTTTAATATGGTTAGGAGGAGAATCTACGGGGTAAAAGTTTGCGCATGTTAGTTAATCTAGTCTAGCTATATAGCAAGCACTGATCTAAAATATTTACATTGGGTGGGCCGAACTAAATATATTAATTTTATCTCAAATAAAAAAATTAACCCTTTTTCATGTGGTATCCTTGTGAAATTTTAAAATTCATTATAGTTTAAAAAATGCACTAGATACCCTTATGTTTTAAATAAAACGCGATAAATGCCCTTAATTCTTGACAACGTTAACTAGGTGTTAGACTTTAATTACAATGTTGCCCCTCTTTCATTTATGGCGCTACAAACATCTAGACACTGAATCAAGTTTTCGAAAAAACCCGTGAACTTCCAATCATCTCCTCTCTTCCTCTGTTCTCCTTCCTCGCAGTTAGGTTGGCTAAAGCATTGAAAAATTCTATGAGCTAAAGTTAGTGTGAGATATCCATCAGTCTTTACACTTCAAATTTGACTCTGAGAAGCAGAATTGTCGCGGTTAGCAAAGGGGTTAACTTGAAAGTGTTTAGCTTGGGTTCTTCACAATTTCGCTCAGGCATGGTTTCCCAACTTCGTTCATTTTATTTGAATGAATTTGTTGTTTAAGATGCATGGGTGTGTATATGTTGTTCATCTATTTTATAATTCTTTAGTTTCATGTTTAGGGTTTAGTTTATTCAGAATTTTTTTGTTCCTGCTTGATTGCAAATTAGGATGATGGGGGATCTGGTTGTTATGTGACTACAAGGGTAAACAATTTGAAGTGAAGATTGATGATGTTGATGAAACTAGTTATATGGATATGCTAAATGACATACTTGATGAGTCTGTTGCCTGTGAATTTTAGAGTTTACTATAAGAATCCAAGAACAAAACAATTAGTGAAATTGTATGAGGATGTTCATGTTGCAAACATGTGGGTTGGCTTTGTTGGAAAGGACAATGTGGATGTATTCTTAGAGGAAACCAATCAACTCCCTAGGTTTGTGTTCAAATTAGTTAAGGATTTGAGGGAATCAAAGAAAATTGTTGAGGTTAAAGCTCTCAGAAAGATACAGAAGAAAATCAAAAGGGAGAAAGAGCAAGAGAGAAGAAGGAAACAGGAAGAAGAGGAGGTGTTGTGAGAATTTGAGAGTCAGCAGCCTCATGTGGCTATTGAGATACCAGTGTATAATGTAGATGACTTGAGTGTTATGGAGTACTTAAGGGTGTTTTCTCAAGAAGAAGAAGAGGTTGTAATGGGAGACTGACAACCACAACCCTCCACACAAACTGCCCCTCCTTACCCCTAACCTCCTCATCCTTCCCATCCCACTGAACAACCTTCACATACACACTCCCCACCCCACCCCTTTCATCCACCTTTCTCTCCCACTAAATATGGCAAATGGCAAGGCACTGGTATACCCTACAAACATGATCTTATGGTAATTTTTTACCAAAGGCTAGAGCCAAATGACTTTGTTTCTGCCTACTACAAGGGGGCTGCATACAAAATTGATGTACTCATGCCACATACACCAAATGTTTGGCTCATCTCAGTGGCCTGAATTTGAACTCCCCATCATTCTACCTTTCCCATTCGAAAGAATTGTTGGAAGGCCTGCTAAATAGAGGAAAAGAAGGCTAAAAGAAAAGAAAAAGGGAAAAGTAATAGCACAGTCAAGTATGGTAAGTGCAAGCAAATTGGCCATAATGCAAGGATTCGCAAGAGAGGGGCAACACAGAAACAAAAGAAGGAAGTTGTTGCATCAGGATTAACACAATCATAAGTTCATAACCTTCTGAGAGCAGTGGTCAGCAGGGGAAGAAAAGAAAGGGTCTTGACGGTCCCACTACTTCCAAGAGTACAACAAAAAAGCAGAAGAAAGGAAAGACTGCTGGATGAGAATCAACATTGTGCATACTTCTCTTTTGGTGCAAAAAAACCTTTTTTTGGTTGTTTATGTTAAGTAATTAGGGTTAAAAACTAGGTTCAACAATTTTTTGGATGAAACATGCAAGTGGAATCATATGGTCTTCTCTTTTTGTAAAGCTACTTATAAGTTGAAAACAAGAACCATTTTTTTTTGTAAAGCTAGTAATATATGGTACTATTGCAAACAGTAGTAGAATAATTGCTTATTGCTGCACCTGAATTGCTGCGATTTTACCCATACACGGTAATAAACCACGTAAAAAAAATCGAAAATCAACCTATTGTTGCGGTTCTGGGTGGAAACTGCAGCAATATATGTCAACGAAATTTTTTTCAAATTTCGTTGATTGATTTGACCAGATCTATAGTTGCGGTTCCCACACAGAACCGCAATAATAGATTAAAAAATTATTTTTTAATAATATTTTAATCTATTGATGTTGTTCCTAGGAGAAACCGCAACAATAGAGTTTTAAAATTAATAATAAAGGCGCCAGTTAGGGTTTCCTTGTTGTTCCGCCGTTTTTCACTCAGTCTCTCTCATTCTTCTCCCTCCTCAGTCGATCTCCTCTCTCTCTCATTCATCCTTCCTCTCACATCATTCGTTCACCTTAAAAAAAATAGTTGGATTGAACAAGGAAATGAAATAGTAGAAGAAGCACAGAGCCGAGATTTCCCCAAGGTACTGCCCTGCATCCACCTTTAATAATTCGCCCATCTTTCTCTTTTGATACTCAATACTCTCTGCCAAATTCGAGATTTACTCTCAGATATATCTTCAAAAGAGAACACTCGACGTCGATTTCAGCGGTTGGTTGACAAATTTCCAATTTTCTAAATCCAACCAAAAAGCTAGCCACCACTTACTTCAGTGCTCGTCCGCCTTCAGCGGTGAAATTTGGCTAAATACTTCATCATCACAATTCACAACCCTAATAAAAGATTGCGAAACCAAACACTAACCAAATGAGATATGCAATTTCATGGAAATGGCTCTACTTCTCCACTCCACTCTTGTAACATCAACTTGAAAAGCTACTCATTTCGTCTTCAAATTCGCCTGCAATTTTCTCTTCATCATCATCATTTTCTCGTTTTTTTAGATCTGGAAATTCCGTTTGTTTTTCGAGAATTTCCTCTCGCCGGCGAGTTCGAAATTTGCGTCGAAATCACCATCGCTCATCACTCATCACTCATCTCATTCCGTTTAATTTTTGT
Organism: Beta corolliflora; assembly: GCA_947648045.1. Classification (NCBI taxonomy): domain Eukaryota; kingdom Viridiplantae; phylum Streptophyta; class Magnoliopsida; order Caryophyllales; family Amaranthaceae; genus Beta; species Beta corolliflora. The sequence continues at coordinate 1,730,563 of CANSZD010000313.1, forward strand.
ATATCAGAAATAGGAGTTTATATTTTCCTTTTTGTATTTTTCATTTTGATTTTTTTGAATCAGTTTAATTTTTATTTTTGTATTAACACATCCTAATTAACTACTTCCAGTTTTGTGTGGTGTTTTATTTTTTGTTCATTTTTTTATCTTTTAAGTTTAATGGACAAGTGTAAATTATTTTTTTTTAACTGTACCCGTACCTATTGCTGCGGTTTTGGGCCATAACCGCATCAATAGGTTGACCTATTTATGTTTTTATGTTGGACTTATTGCTGCGATTTCTATCAGAAACCGCACCCTATTGCTGCGGTTTTAGAACCGCAACAATATATATATAACCTATTGCTGCGCCTTGCTTTGTGGCGGTGCGAAAACACCGCAGCAATAGGCCACTTAATGACCGCCGCAATAAGCAATTCTTCTACTAGTGAAATGGAATGTTATTGCTGACGTATTTGGTGCTACATTGCATTTTGCTTCACTTCTTTAGTACAAAAAAAGTAAAACATACATGAAAATGCCTATTTTGATAGCTCCTTGCATTAATTTTTGTTGTTATTTGATTTTCTTCTTCAATTGCTTCACTTCCTCCTTTAAGTTGACATTACTTGCTCTTCTTCTTTTTCAATAGTACCAACACACTACCTAAATGTGTTGCAATCATCAGACTTGTAGTACAATCTTTGTGGATTTAATAAGGAATCTAAGCTCTTAATTGAGAATTTTTTCCTACATTGACAAGTTCTATTAGGGACTCTAATGTATGAGGATTCAAAATAACAAGAAGAAGTATGAGATTGTGAACTCATGAGTTTTGGATGAGGAGGGAGCAAAATGATTAAGTGTTGGATGAGGAGGGAGCAAAATATATCCAATAAGACTGGTTAAATAACAATCCTAAGTCTTGCAACAATAAAAAAATGAGTTAAGTTTAAAAAAGTAGCCATTACAAAAAAATTGAACATTTTGGTAAAACCTGAAGGGTATTTCGTGTATAAAATAATCTTGGTTACCGGGTCACTAACACAGTTCCTCATAATGGCATTTCGTACATTTTTGTTGAACCTTAAGGGTACCCGGTGCATTTTTGAAACTATAGAGTACCCCATTAATTTTAAAATTCCACAGGAGTACTACATGAAGAAATCGAAAAATTATTATTCTTTAAAAAATTATTTACTTTTAAAGATGCTATTGTATGCATCGTATTACATTCCACTATTTTCTATATTGAGTTTTTTTTATATATATTATAAGTTATATATCCCTTTTTGTGAACTTTATCTCTAATCAGGCCTCACACGGTCCACACCTACTCACCTATTTTTTTCCCTATACTTTCTCACTTCTTTAAAACTGTTTTGGTATGGATTAACAATAGGTTGAACCGGTATCTTCACATCAGTAAGCCGGTTTAGATCCTGCAATACAGAACACGTAAACGAACCTCGCGGGTTGAGTCGAGGAACGCCCCTCCAATATCTAAGTCAGTAAAGGAAAAGCCGGTAGCTCTCAAGTGCTGCATTATAATGATTGTGAACGTATCTGAATGACTCAGATCATGGGGTATTTATAATGGTTGGGATTGCCCTAGTGATGATAGGAAACTTCTCCTATTGGCTCAATCAATACTTATCTCTTGGCCAACGGGCAAAGTGATGATTAGGCCCCTTAGGTTTTCTCAAAAGTGAGATTAGGCCCCTTAAGTTTCACTTGTGGTGATTAACCCCCCACAACTTTACCTAAATGTGAGATTACACACTTGTTAGTATATATAACTATTTTTTTCTTTACAAATGTATTTTTTTTTTTGGAATAATACATGGCAAAAAAAATTCTAAAATCATTTTATGATGATATAAAATATCTTAAATACATAAATGATAGATATTAAGTGCAAACATACATAAACAAAAAACAGTTTCTTCACAGAACGTGCATCTTTTCTTCCTCATAGTCTTGCCAGATTAGGCCCTATCACTATGCAATTATTCTCATCTTCCTCATAGCCTTGCGAGGAAGAATAAGTTGTATAAAAATACGTATAATCTAATATCTTAGTATTAAGAAAATTATTTACTAATGAGAAAATGGCTGAATATTATAATAAGTGTCTAATCTCACATTTGGGTAAAGTTGTGGGTAGTGGTGTCAAAACAGGTTCTCAAACAGGTTCTGGGTATACCCACGGCGAACCAGTCGTGCCGGACGGAGTCGGGATTCGGCGGTCCGTACCCCATGTCGTGATTGGTCAGGTTTTGTTCAACGGGTCGATCACATTTGAATCATGGGATTGCTTGGTGCTTGGGCAGTGCCCGAGCGTTCCATTTACACGTCGATCCATTCCCGGGTATGATCGCCCATTGACATTTTTTTACCGAGTTTGCGCAGGTCGTATTTGGGTTTCATGTACGTTTGGGTAGAGTCAAGTGTACTCGAGTTGAATCACTAATTTCCTTAGTTCAATCATTGTGAAGCATCGGGTTCATTTGCTATTGAACGTCAATTCAACTTCGGTTAACTCTTGGTCGGGTCACTTTGATTTTGTTATGTATTTTGTAAACGATTCATATTATTGAAAGTATTAAGATCGACATATATATACATATGTATGCGTGCGATAGATATATGGATGATAACGAAAAAACTAATAAAAACACTATATTGTTTACCGTGATGTTTAGTGTATTCTCTTAGTGAACTCGTATTTGGACTAATCAACTGAGTAAAACCACTCTAATGAGTAAAGGAGTAGAACGACTCTTCATATGTTCTAATATTATATATTATAACCAACGACAATAATAACGAGTAGATGATTAATTTTAAGGTTTATATAAATGATTTATTATTATAAGCATTGTGATTGATATATAAGTTTGTAAATAGCTATGATGATAATGAGAATTGTAATAATAATAATAATAATAATAATAATAATAATAATAATACAAATAATAACAGTAATAGTAACAATGCTAACAATAGCAATAGTAATGCAAATAAGAACAAGAATACTAACAATAACAATACAAATACTAAATAATAATAGTAGCAACAATGCTAATAATAGCAATAACAATAACAAACATAACGCGGTATATATGTATTATGTTGTGATTATATATGATAAAGTATAAATAAACTATCTTATCAATATGTTTAATCATTTTAGTAGTACATTGGTATCAAAATAATTATAAAACCACTCTAATACTCTATTGATTATAAATTAGTATAACGACTCTTGATATGTTATAATATTATTATAACAAATGACAATCATACATTCATATGTTTACAACGACGGTTCATATGATACCTAAGTGATTATAACGAGGGTTCATATGTTGCACAATAATAATAATAAACATAACAACATAGCCCCAAATCATTCTCCTCTATAAAAGCTAACCATAACCTATTAAAAAGTAAAATCAATAAATTAACTATTAATAAGTAACAACCATAACTCCATAAGTAATTAAGTTAACAAGTATTTACTAGTTACTAAATAGTAACTTGTTAACAACCATATGGTAACTTAACATTTAGACAATCGAATGGTGTTGTTGTCTGTATAGCTGTCAATCGGATGTTTCAATTCATTTAAGTTAATCACCTTTACGTGTAATGCATTTTGAAACTAAAAAAATTACTTAAATGATTTGAAGTTAATCGTCTTTAAGTTAAAGTCATTCTGAAACTCAAACATTTAATTGGATGGAAAGACGTTTTTATTGAATGAGATTAATGTATCAATGTAAGTCGATAAGCTTATTCAAGAAAACAATACTCCATTTAAGTTAATCGTCATTAAGCTATATATTCATTTCGAAACACAAAACATCTACTTGAATCGAAACAAGTTGTTATGAAATAGTAGCAATAATATTGATAATAATAATGATAATAATAACAATAAATATTATAATAGTAACGATATTATCATTGCTAAATTTATTATTATTGAATATAAAAATCAAAATCTCCATTAAATTTTGATAACGAACATAAAAAGTAAAATTGATAGATTTGAGTATAATATCTCATCTCATCTATAGATCAAATTGATAGACATGTGAAATCCAACAAAAAAGAAATCACTCTATCCTAACCATTGACCAGATCAAATCTATGGCTATAACCTCACTAACACACCCACACACGGATCACCATTCTCAGTCACTGGATACAAACTCAAATCAACGATCTATTCCAATCCCCTTTCTCCATAGATAAACCTTACTCCCTTATCTAAACCCTAAACTAACTCCTCTTTTATCTTTCTTCCGCCTCTCTTTTGGACTACCCATGAGAGAGAGAAGGAGGCTCAAAGGGGAGGAAGTTAGCAGCGCTGAAGGATAAGGGGGTGGGGCGGTTGTTCGACGTCGGTAGGTGGTGCTCCTGTGTTTATCAGTGGTGGTCGAAAAGTGGAGAGCAGTGGTTGTGGTGGTGGTTGCCGGTGGCCGAAGAAAATAAAGAAAATAAAGATTGAATTTTTGCTTCCAATTCTCCTAATTGATTTTATTTTCTGAGTTTTGTTTGTTGATTTGTGATGAAATTTCGAACTCAAACTCTCTTATTTATAGTTGAATGGCTAACTCAGGAGATGTATTTTCAGATTTAAAAATTCTCCAAACCATTAGCATCCATGGATTTCAAGAAAACAAGAAGCTTTACCTATTGTTTTTCTGAATTTCGGTGGGTTAAGTGTGATTGAGAGAGTAAAATTTCAATGGGTTTCTAGAAGATTAAGTACACTGAGTTGGAATAGGTGGTTGTTGTTGAGCAACCTCCATCCTTGCTTTTACACGTATGGAGGAGGAGGAGGAAGAAGATGAAGTTAATTTCTTTTCTTTTTATTTTTGTTTTTGTTTTTATTTTTGTTTTCTGATTTGGAGATGTTGGTGTTGGGCTAATTCAGCTTATGGGTTTGGGCTCATGGACTTGGACAAAGGGGCCATCAGAATTTGTTATTATACTCAAATTACTTACAAAGTTGACTACAAGATTTTAGTAGTTTGATTTATAAACTTCATTATCCATAAATTATTTAATAAAATATTCAATACCTTTTTCACATAACTTAGAAATCCAAATATAATAAAAATTAACTTAGTGATTTTGGTTGACTTGTAAAAATAATTGACTTGTGAATTTGAGTACAATTTAATCTAAATAATAATAAATTAGTTTGCTTACAAAACAATTTTGGCTGAGTTAAGTTCGGTTTTTAATTAAAACTAGTGTTTAGGGTCGGGCGATGCCCCGGTGCTCTGTGCTACAATTTAGTAGTAGTTAAATAAGTCATCTCATACCCATTTTAAAAAGTCATATCATTCATTATATGGATTGCAAAAGTTTTCTTTTCATATATCATCATTAATTTTGATTAAATAAGTAATAATAGTATGGTGGAGTGATGGTTGGATCTCTTTCTTTCATACTTGGGGTTGTGGTTTCGAATGTTCACATTAACAATGCTTCTTCTTTTTTTTACTATATGATAAAAACGTGGATCGGATAAAAAGTTACTGAATGAGGGATGGTGACACGTGGCACATATACGTTCTTAGGCCCATATTTAATACAGACTTTTGATCAAATTTCGTTTATAGTATTACTATAAATATAAGGGTAGTATTGTAGTAGTCAACACTGCTCTTCAAATAATATCATGCTACATAATTAATTAATTTTAATGAACATGCGAATTTATTTATCTTTAAGGATGCAAGGGAAATGTTTAATAACATTAACTAATTACAACACATATCTGTAATTTTATGGAAACATGGATCACTAAAAGACGTTAGATCAGATGGTGATTCTTTGGAAATCCTTACATAAGGTCAGGAGTTCGAGCCCAGGTTTCAGCATATTTATTTTTTAAAATAATGACCACTTGACTTTGTTGGTTAATAGACACATGGCAAAATTCTGGTGGCAGGAGGAGGGCGCCATGTGGCTCATAGACGTTGTTAAGCACGCCTTTTAATATATTTGTATAGATTTGTCAAGTTTAACTCAATTTTTGTTCATTTAGTTTTAGTAAAAAATAATTTACAATAATTGAATTTTAATAATTTTATGGTTTTAGTCGTCCAAATTGGTTGGTTTGAAAAATTGGATCAAATAAGGCAGATCTTATTCTATTTAGTTAACATGAATTATAGTTGAAATTCGAGTAGATCATAAACAAATCGGGTTGAACCTGTTAATATTTGGCTGGGTTATAGTCAGGTTTGGGTTTGAATGCAGGTCTGTGTGGTCAGGTCAGAATATGATCTTGCCGGGTGCCGGTCAGGTCTGGGTAATCCCAGGTCAGGTTTCGGTCAGGTCTGGAGACTGACCCTCACAGGTCGAACCAGGTTCAAGTCTGGTCAATATCAGGTTGACCCAGCGGTCAGATCTGTTTCTGACACCACTAGTTGTGGAGGGTTAATAACCACAAGTGAGACTTAAGGGCCTAATTTCACTTTTGAGCAAATTTAGGAGGCTTAATCACCACTTTACCTGCCAAGGAACACATATAAGTTTGGGTTCTCGTGCGGGCTGTGCTTTAAGTGCGACCTGCTCCTTATTGTGCGGACTGGGCTTCTGAACCGTTGGATCAGCGCGGATCTTTTTTTTTTTTTCTGCTAATGGCTTCTGATGAAACGTCGAATGCTTCTTCTTCGATACATGTTGATTCATTTGTTTTGCAAATGAATTGTTTTCAAGGTACTATTATAATTTTCTATAATTTGTGTTTCGTTTTTTATTCTATTTTTCAATTTCCTTAAAGATTTTTTCCCCCCTGTACAGAGGCGGAGCCAGCATGGGTCACGTGGGGTCACGTGACCCCTCGAATTAAAAAAATATTTTGAAGGATATTCGTAAAAAAAAAAAAAAAAAAAAAAAAAAACCTGCTCCAAAGGCCGCCGAGTAAAGGAGAGAGGAGAGAGAAAGAAAGAAAGAGAAGAAAGTTTATCTTTCCTTTCGTTTCCTTCACCCCTTTCTTATCTCATCATATCTTTATTCTCTTTCTGAAAAATTATGAAACTCTGAATTTCTCAAATCTATTCTACTGAGATTTAATCCGTTTATTTCTTTTTCTCAAATCGAACAAATCTTTCGACGATCTATGTTTAGAGTACAATTTCTTTGGTGTTCTTCGATGGATGGTTTCACAAATCCGATTCATGACGCTTTTTACAGCGGTGGTACTCCTCATCTTCTCTCTCTCAGGCCTCAGCTGCTATCGAACTCCAAGGTTTTATCTTTCCCCCTTTTTTAAAATAATTTCCTCACTCCTATTTACCTGTTATTGTTATTGTTCATAATGGGTATATAATTGTTGAAAAAATAGCTCGAAATCACTGGCTAATGATAGTGTTATGCATCATTGCATATTTGCATTGATTCTCTTATGATAATTTCGAGTTCTTTTGTGATATGATGATGGATTACTTAATTTCAGAGGGTAGTGAGACGGAATTTTGATTTTTTTGGGTTTAAAATTATGTTTTTAAGGTAAAATTTGTAATCTAGTGTTCGAAATTTGATTTCAGTGGGTGAGAAATGAATAGCCGAGTTGTGATGATTGAGGAAACGTGAATCGCTTGCGTTTTGATGGATATGGAAACGATTTGATCAATTCATTTGGTGAGTTTTCAGATCTGAGGTTTTTTTGATTTGTGGATATTTGATCTTGAACTTTTAATTTTAGATTTCGTCTTTTCTTTTTTTCGATCTTGAAAATCATTTTCGTTTGCTAATTTTTTTGTGAATTAAATGATTTTCTGAGGTTTTTTATCGAATTTCATTTCTGGGGATTTATTCTCTTTTCATTTTATCTTCTTTTAATAATTTGTACTTTTGAATGATTTATTTTCTTTTGCTTTATATGTGGGTTGACAAGTAAATTGGATGATTGGATTTTGGATATTTGTCGTGTATTATTTGGAACATAGGAGGTAATGGCTTTTTCCCCAAAAAGTTATAATATGGACCTTTACCTATCGAAATATGGTTATTTGTTTCTATAAAAGTATGAATATTAGACAATGTTTGTTGCGTCGTAAAATTTTTAATATTGAATATCTTTTGTCTGATTTTGTGACCCCCCGATTTTGAAATCCTGGCTCCGCCACTGCCCCTGTATCAGTGTCTTCATCGTCTATTCAAGTTGATACTTCAACCGTGATGATGTAGCTAAGTTATTTGGTCGCTCAGCATTGACTTCGAATTTTAGAAGTTCTTCTGGATCCCATGGTTCATTGTTTTTTCTTTAATTTATTAGATTTGAATCTTTATCGTTTTAATTTTGACTTTTATCATCCTTATGTTTTATCTTTTAATTTTGAACTTTTATTTTGTCATTTTAATGTTAGAAGGTATCAAATTTGTGTTTTGTAGTCTATCTTTTTTACTTGTGATTTTATCATTTTTATGTTTATTTCTGTCATTTTTGTCTTCCTATTTTTCATTTTTATACTGGAGCGTATCAATTTTATGTTTATTTCTGTCTTTTTTCGTGTTCAACCTTATCATTTTTAAGTGGTCATTTATCATTTTTATGTTTTGTTTTGTCCTTTTTACGCTTATTTCTGTCATCTTAACCTATATTTTTATCTTTTCTTGTAGATGTTCCTATTTAATCAAGTCCAACATTACCCTTGACTCCTTCTGCTGTTAAAGAATGGTTTCCTAGCTAATTGTTCTGCTGATGTTAGGCCCTCTATTGGTATGATATTCAAAACGTTAGCTGAAGGATTGTCATTTTATAGTAATTATGCTAAGGCAGCTGCTAGTCCTTCGACTTGAACTAAATTAAGACCTAGTAATAAAGTTATCATGGTTAAGATTTGTGTGTGTAACAAAGAAGGTGATATGGTAAAAATGCTGTTAATCAGCAAGATTGCAAAAGGAAGCGTTCTCTTACAAGGTTTGGATGTTGTGCTAGGATAATGTTTAAGATTTCTAAGGGTGGTGAATATGTTTTTTCTGATTTTCATGAGGGCTATTTTGAAAACCATTCATTTGCAAAACCAAATAGTGCCAAAAACCGGATCTGTAAGGCGTATTTTGACCGGAGCGGTTGAACTTTTTCCAAATAGTGTATATTATACTAAATAGTGTCAAGATTCTAACTAGCAACATCAATAAGGAATGGATGGAGTATTATAATTTTAGAATAATAAAACTAGATAACTAGAGTTATGGATATTTAAAAGATGAAGTTTGGTTCTCAATAAATACAAGGGATTGTCATATTATAAGATGACCATAACTTAAATTATATAATTTCGAAAATTATAAGTATGTCTACTATTGGATTTGGCTCGAAATGTAATTTGAAATAACACCCATTTATACTTATCTTATGATTACACAAAGATGTTCAAAACTGGATTTCCTCTTTAGCGGGTAGTTGATAACCCAACCCTTGATCTAACCCAAAATTTAGGTACTCTCAAATCGGTTACTGACTTTTACCGACTGGAGTGATAGGGTACTAAAAGAAAGTTAATATTGTAAATATATTATTTCCGATCTTTGAAAAATATATAATCCATGCCAGTCAATAGTTCATACCTTCTACCAACTCGCCAAGTGCATGCTAACTACCTAACTCTTTACTTAACAAATTAAATAGCACCCTGACTTCAAAATAACAACTCAACAAATTGTAATGTAGATGCAACATGGAAATTTAGATTTTTATTAAAGATTGATACTACTATATACTAAGATTTTGTTATCACAACATAACAAAGTATTAAATTTGACGAATGATCATATCTATGTTTATAAATTAATTAAAAAATAAAAAAAGGTCCATCACCTACGTTGGATAATCAATTTATAATTATCTATAGAAAAAAGAAAAGATAAGAATTGTATTGTTGATCGACTAATTTCTAGAAGATTTTTTTAGGGGACTTAATTTTTTTGATGATGTATGATAATGATCAAATGATGTTAGATTGTTTATCTATGTAGTTTGATTAATGATATATTCTTGTATGAGACATGTGTACAACAATTTATTGTACAATTGAGGTAACTTTTTATCCTAAATGGGTCACTTATATAACAATGACCCCTTTAAGGTAAAAAATTGCCTTTTGTTTTACAGTGACTCCTCTTGACTTGAAAGGGACCCATTTTGACTTAAAGTGACCCATTTGGCTTAAAATGAACTAATGTGACAATATAATTATTATACACCCAGTGCAAAAAATACTAATTGTTGAGTAAATGTACATATAAAAACTTTACTACTATAAATTTAAATGTTAGGTAATTTATGATTTTAGAACAAAAATATGCTTGTATATACTTTGTCATGTATAATTCATATATGAAAATATTATATCATGTCAATATTTACATAGTATTAATTAATTATAATAATATAGATCTATGATTTTAAAGTATTGAATATCATTATAATATCTCCAAATATTTATCCTTATCCTCATATCCCTAACTTTACTTTTAATTATTTTCACTTCTGTTTGTATTATTCTACCACCCCTTTTTGTTAGTTTATTTTTTTAGCTATTATGATTATATAAATTGTGTACGATTTTATGTTTATTTTCATTTGTTTATTGCCTCATTTTATTCTCACTAACTCTAACATATTAACTAAAACATGTGCATGGTACAGATATAAACCTAGGGTATGTTCCGCAAAAATAGTGTTAGCTGTAAGTTGTGAGCTGTCAGCTTTTAACTATGGATGTAGTTGTTAGCTTTTAGCTGTGAAACTAGTTATCTAAAGTAAAAATGTCCGATAAAAGTAGTTGTTAGCAAACTTTTAATATGTAAATAATATGCATAAATGGTATCTTTTGAGAAAAACTAACCAAAAACTAATATTAATCTTAACTTTTGGCAAACGCTACTCAAAAGTTAAAAGTTATCAGAAAGCTACCTCCAAAAGCCTACTTTGAACACTCAAATAATTTTTCTAAAGGTAAAAGCTACCTAAAAACTACTTAAAAGCAACCTGAAAGTTGTGCCGAACATGCCTCTAGTACATCCTACTAAGGCTCTGTTCTTTTGGACTGAATTGAATTGAACTAAACTGAATTTCTCTAAACTGAACTTAACTGAACTTAATTTGTCTGAACTGAATTAAACTGAACTGAATGAAAACTGTGAGAGGAAACTAACTAAACTGAACTAAATAAACCTGAACTGAAATGAACTGAATTGAATTTGTCTGAACTGAACTGAACTGAACTGAATTTTCATTAATTCAGTCCAAAAGAATAGAGCCTAAATATTGAAAATCGATCCTAAGTTTATTCTTTTAAAAGGATTTTATAAAGCAAAAGCTCGCATAAATGGGACGCCGGAAAATTTTGGACAATAAATAAATTTATAGGACAAAAGTAGTACTGATAACCCAAGAAGAAAGGCATCTATTAGCTTTAGCCAACTCACAAGGTACTATAGAATATGTTCTCTATGATTAGAATAAAGTCGATCCTTGATACTATATGCTAACTGAAAAAAGAAAAAGACGCATTATACAAGCTGACTCCCCTGAAAAGACATGCCCGTCAGTTGTCCTCAACCCTCAAAAGTCAAACCGAAAACATTTTGAGCATATACAGATTATTAATGGCATCCAATGACATTGCATACAAGATACAAGACTCAGGCAAAGTTCATTTTTACCACCAACGTTTGCTACGCATTGTTGTAAACGTTGAAAAAGCTAAGGAAGAAAACAAGAGGCAAGGGTAAGGATTAGATATTATGGCATTATGTGTACATTGTGGGTGCCCACGTGTATATTTTGGTAAGTAAGAAAATACATTGATAACCAAAGAGCTATTAAACCTAACCTTATCCCCTCAAAAAAAAAAAAAAACCTAACCTTATTGCAATAGGACAATTCTACTAGTTTGAACCCCCTAACTACAATAAGCAAAATACAAATTCTTAGATGTAACTGTTACACATAATTTATAGTGTAACAATCCACAAACTATCGTTTTTTTTGTAAAAAGAACTCAAATGACATGAAATAAATGAAAGAATAACATGAGATTCATGTCATTATTTGTATAATCCATGTCATTCTTGTTGGAATATATGTATTTATGCATGTTATACAATAAGTTACATGTTACACCCAAGACGCACTTTAAGCAAAAATATGTGTAGGCATAAATACACACTTTAAGCAAAAACATGTGCATGCGTAAAAAAAATCATGTGACCTACACAATTTTATTTTTGTAAAAAGAGTCGCCAATCAATTTTTAGGAAAAACTAATAAATTAAAGACATTTGCATTCGAGGTGAATATCCTTACTTAATTTAGTGACATATTAAATTACTATGCACACAAGGTTAATTGATTGCAACCTACAAAAAAGATAATAATGCTAAAAGTGGTTTTTTTGACATCAAAGATATAATTTTATGACCACTTGAATTAAACAATCGGATTACAAGGTACCTAGCAGGTTGTCCAAGTTATCTAATTTAGTTGTGAGAACATTTATTTAGGTATTGGTTAACAATCATATATATAAGGTAGAAAATATAGCAATCAAGCATGAAAATTAATATAAAGAAATCAAAATAAGAAAAGAAATATGTGCAGGGAGTTTGATACTATACATAAATATTTACAATAGTAAGAATACGTTAAATAATCTACCTCATAAATAGAAAGTTCGTAACTTAAGGAAAAATAATAACAAGAAACGAGTGTATTATTTTAAAGGATCCTCAAAAAATTATTCCTTCGTCTGATTTGTTTATTCATACAGATCTTGGATTGAATTATTCAACGAACCTTGATGTGATGATGAGGGAGAATAGTTTGGTGAGCTATGTGCTAGACGTCCAAATTAGGGGTGGTAGTAGACTAGTCAATCAATATATATAAATAAAGGAGGAACTTTTCCGCGCCACGTAGGATTGCCATGTCATTAATTATTATTTTTATTTTTTACAAAAATAGAGTTCTACAATAATTTAAATACGTATAAGGAGTTCTGGATAAGCGAAAGTTAGAGTTTGATTTTGAATTAACAACCCAAATAATTATATTATGTAAATTGCGTATAACTTTTGCTACGTAATTTGGAATATTATAATTTTTGTACCATTGGATAGTGCTCGAAATATGCTCCAAAATAAGATCCATTTACAATATAGTTCTACAACTTATGAAATATAAAGGGCCACATAGGATTGCCATGTCATCATTTTTTATTTTTATTTTTTAACAAAATAGAGTTGTACATAGATTTAAATACATATAAGGAGTCTTGGATAATCATAAATTAGAGTTTCGTTTTGAATGAACAACCTAAATTATTATATAATGCAAATTGTGTATAACTTTTGTTAGGTAATTCGAATATTATAATTTTTGTACCATTGAATAGTGCTCGAAATATGCTCCGAAATAAGATCAATTTATAATATAGTTCTACAACTTATAAAATATAGAGCGCCACATAGGTTTGCCATGTCATTAGTTTTTATTTTAAATATTTGAAAAAAATGGAATTCTACATATATTTAAATACATAAAAGAGTTTTGAATAGGGGAAAATTAAAAAATAGAGTTTTACATAGAGTTAAATGCATATAAGGAGCTTTTGATAAGCGAAAATTAGAGTTTAGTTTTGAATTAACAACCTAAATTATTATATTATATAAATTGTGTATAACTTTCGAAATATTATAATTTTTGTACCATTGGATAGTGCTCTAAATGTGCTTTGAAATAAGATCCATTTACAATGTAGTTCTACAACTTATGAAATATAATAAAATAAACAACAATATAAAATTGACAGTCTGATTTTAAATAAAAAATCTAAATTATTATACAATGTAAATTGATTATAACTTTTGCTACATAATTCGCAATAGTATAATTTTTTTTTACTGTCGGAGAGTGCTCAAAATATGCTTTGAAATAAGATTTATGTACAATATAATTTTACAACTTATGAAAATGAATTTATTTAGACGAACAATAACATATCATTTATTCTTTATTTTAAATACATATAAAAATAGCGTATTATACATGACAATACTAATTATGTCTTTAAAAATCATACTTTTAAAAATTGAGTTATATAAAGATAAAAAATTCATATCCATAGTTTTGAACCTATAGCATTCCATGATGGCATTACATGAAGAATCAAATGAAAGTTTATCATCGAGATTGCAGAGGTATTATGCAATTAACTAATTATTTTTATTCCTAGAATATTTATTGCATACATAATTCTTTATGTTTTTGTCCATATATCTATATGTCAGATCTTATTCTTTTCTCCATGAACTTAATTCTACTAAAACTATTTGGAAATCAAGGTTCGTATTTCTAGACTATTTAAGGTCACGGATCATAAAAAAGGGGGAAGTTTGATAAGTTTTGATATGATCATGATTGATGAAGAGGTATTTTTTTTCTCTCTTAAATAGTATTTTCAATTATTAATAGAGGTTAGTTTTACATTTAGTTAATTTTATTCATGAAACTATCATTATGATCTTCTTTTTTGCTTTTCCATCTTCCATTCTATATGCGTTAGTGTTTATGTGCTATATTAAAATTTGAAGTTGTGGATGACACTCATATTTTTCTCTATTCTTTCGAACCCGCATCTATTAAATTATTACCCTCGCTCTACTTTCTTAAAGTATCATTCGGGTATTATTCATGTTAAAACTGTGTTAATTATTATTAGTCATAGCTATTATTAGGATACCATTTAATAATAGAGTTAGTTACAATATTTAATTGGATATTAAAAATTATAAAATTTATATATCGTAATAACAAATCTAGAAATTATAGTATAATGACAAAATATTTTCCCTGTTCTTTTTCTACTACAACAATTGGTATGGGCATGGTTTTTAAGGAAATAAAAAATGGGTAATATAGCATAGAGGTACCCCTTTAGCTAACTAGAGTAGGGGATAAATAATCCTTAGTAAAGTAAACGCAACTTTATGAGGCAATTTGGATAATTAATGAGGGTTTTATTAACATAAAATAAAGGCAATATTGTCAACGGTAGTTGCTTTTGTTTTACCAAAAGTGAAATGGTTCCAAAAGATGAAACTACCCAAAGCGGTAATTGTTGTAATAGAAAAGGAATGGAGGAATTTATAAATATATTGACAATAATATTAACAAAAATTTTACAAAAAGATAAAATAAACAACAACCCGTGCAACGCACGGGCTTCAAAACTAGTAGTATATATATAGTGTTAGGTAGTTATGAAATAATAGTTAATTAAAAGATTTTAGAAGTAGTAAAAGGTATTTGAAAATACTTTAGATAAAGATGAATTTAGAAAAGATATTTAGAAAATATTTTAGATAATTGATAAAAATAATTAATATAATTACTCAACTCTATTAATTAAAATTGGGCTAGAAAAATAGTTTTAAGAATACGGCCTTTTAATAAAACTATTTTAAAAAGGTTTATTTTAAAACATTTTCGAAAATGGGCTTAGAAAAATGAGTTAAAAATATGGACTAAGCTTGAATTATTTTACTTTAGACTCATTCTTTATTATTTCTTTGATCCGGACCAATTAAAGCAGAGGTAGTTCTCATCATTAGGTACTACACTAGGGAGACACGATTATGTGTCTATAGAAGTCCCCACTTTGACTAAGGTTTGTAAAACCGAAAGTCAAAGTATTCCGTGTCGGGACGAAGAATGATTCTAGATGTTCTACAATCTAAGACCACTCTTTGTAACGTCGGTACCTGCAAAACAAGTATAAGTTTGTAGAAACAGATTTGTTTAGTACTGAATGATGTATGAAAAGGATACTATTGAGCGTTGCCGGCTCAAGACTAACGCTAGATTATGAAGTTTTTGTCCTCGACGGATTATGAAGTTGTTGTTGTTGTCGGAGTATATTAAAACCGGATTTGACATTGTCGCTATCTTGGGAATAACGCTTGATTTATCGTTGTCGATATCTTCAAAATAACACTGCATTTACCATATTGTCGATGTCTTCAAAATAACGGTGGATTTACCTTTGTCGATGTCTTTAAAATGACGTTGGATTTACCGTTGTCAATGCCTTCGGGGTGCGCCAATGAACCCTCTAACAATCTTTCTCATATAGAATATGCACGCCTCAACAAAATATAACCCATATAGAGTTGTTTAACGCTGGATTTAAGATGTATGTGTCTTTGGAATGCGAAAATGATCCATCCGAGGATGTTCCCATATAGAGTTTGCACGCCTCGATGAAATATAACCCATATAGAGTTGTTTAATGCTGGATTTAGAACTGTTTATGTCTTCGTAATGCGTAATGATCCCTCCGATTGTCTTCTCATATAGAGTCCACACACCTCGGCGTAATATAACCCATATAGAGTTCTTTAATGCTTGATATAACGTTGTCAATGTCTTCTGAATGCGTAAATGATCCCTCTATTCTTTCTCATATTGAGTTTGCACGCCTCGGCGGAATATTACCCATATAGAGTTCTTCGCTTGTAGACAAAATGATCATACCTGCAGAATGTAAAGAATACAGACATGCAAACAGTAATTATGGGACACGCATATGCCCCATGACGTGAGTGCTAGTGTGTGGATATGAAATGATTTGACCTATAAAGAGTGACCTCTAATACTCTAGACTTATGTGTTTATGTGTGTGCGCTTATGTGTGTTTGTGTGACTTGATGATTGATGCTAGGATTGTATGAATAAGGATGAAGGATGCATTAAATGCTTGACACGGTATTTGTATGATGCTAAATTCATATATGTAATGCAAATGCAAAAATATGACACTAATGCGAGAGATATGATGTTAATGCGGAGATATGATGCTTCTTTGTTCCTATAGAAGCTCAATTTTTCTTTTAGAAAATAGTTTTTGAAAGAGGGGAAATGGGAAGCCCCCAAGGATGATCCATGTAGGTTATTTCGATTCGGGATATGTTGTAGAACAAATCTTCAAGTTTGCTACGGGCCTAAGTGAGCCCATAAACAGTAATGATCTCGTATTATTTTCTCATATGGGTCCTGGATCCCATGATCTTCTATATAGACTCGTAATGAAGTCCTTATAAAAATAGGCGTGGAGCACATGACCTTTTGTGCGGACTTGCTATGCAACCCCTAACAAAAATAGAGTTGATAAAAATGTTTGATTTAATTGCTTGATTCCTAAGATATCTCGTCACGCTAAGTGGAAGTTTCGACCAAAGATTCCGTATAGGGTTCGTAAGGTGAAAAGGAGAAGAGAATAGGCCAATTAAACGAACACTCAAAGGATGAGGCGCGGACATAGCACATTGAAAAGGTTATTCTATAGTTGGCTTAGAAGGTTATAATGTGATTAATAAAATGAAAGGGAATAACAAAAAGAAAAAAGGTGGAGCCATATTGAAGTGACTCATGCGATAAGGTGATGTAAGGTTCAAATCCCAATATAGTTGTAAGAGTAGGCATGAGCATTGAAAATTCATGATTTTGGCGACATTTTTAGAAAAATCAATGGAGGTTATGATGTTTGTGATACGTTTTTTGAATTTCGACGGTTTATTTGTCGTTTTTCGGTGTTTTCTAGAGTAATACAAGGGGAATGCAAGGCGAAACCAGATTGAACATAGCAAACAAGCAATCAATAATGTCCAATAGGCAAGAAATAGTGTGCAGTTCCAATATCTAAAGTCAAGATCTACATTTTAGTTATTAATTATTATAATTGCTAGAATTTTATTATGGTAGTGATTAATTATTATTATAATTACTTGTAGGGGAAGAATACTTATTGAGTTACTTAAACCGCACCAAGGTGGCACAAAGGATAGTTTATACGAGGTACGTGAATGTCTAAGAGTTCTGGACATAGTATCATGTACTAGGATTGGTTTTGGAACTTATTATTATGCTTAGGGAAATTTGATAGTTCTTAGGCAAGATTGTTTGCAATGAAATATCATGTTCCTGTGATTATTTGTGGGAACATGTAATTATTGTTTAGTACATGGTTGTATGGATTGTTGGTACAATCATATAGGAGGTTTGATTATTTATTTGATCATTTTATTACATATGATTGATAAAGGTGGTTATTGGACTTAATTTTAATTTACTGTGGTATGTCACTAACAAAGAGGAGGTAAGAGTGGTAGGGGAAAAAAAAAGAAATGAATCATCATCAATGACATCTATACATATTGTGATTTTAAATTAATTGAATTTTTGCAAAACCTTTGAGTAAACTAATCGAGTACTAATAATTATGCCATGGAACTTTATTTAAAAATAAAGGATAAAAGTTCAACCAAAAAAGATTATGAATCATAAAATTGACTAAAGATCTAATAAATTCAATAATTATAAAAATAAATTAAGTATTTTAATTAATTTATTCTGTATCTTGCTGAAAATTATTTGATTGTCTTTCACTCCAAAAAAAATTCGATTTTGACGAGGTACTGATCAGGCCAGACCGTGGGAATTAAAAGAAACCCTTTCGGGCGACGAAGTATTTCTTTTCCTTTTCTCTTTTTTTCTCCTCTTCGGAATGATAAAAGGCCTACTTAACTCAGTGATTAGAGTATTGAGTTAATACGACGGGAACCATTGGTTCAAATTCAATAGTTGGTAAAAGTTATTAGATATCCTCGACTCTGGTATCTAATAAGTTTTTCTACTCACCCTTGGATTATTAATACTATTAAATTCATTGCATATTGATTGACACTAACCCTAGACCCTTCTCCATTGACAAATAGCTCAATACTTAAGTACTTAAGCTCCATTATGTACTATTTCCATCACAACCTCCAAAACAAAGGAAAATGGGTTCGAGTGGAACAAAGAAAAGATGTCGAGTTAAGAGCTTCTTTTTGTTAGAGAATGATAGATATCATAATCCACAATGGAAAATGTCCTTAAGGTATGTCTTAATGACGTTGGTTATTGTTGATTTAGTTCACTAGCTTGGTTTAAAGGATTAACGATTATGCAATTGGTTATTATGTTATCACTTTTTTTAATCAAAGATAAAATACATTCTTTCAGCGTTGTTCGTGGTTGGTTTAGTTATTGTGTGTGTTGGTTTTATTTTGTGGTCATGTTTAATCAATTAATCAATTAAAGTGAAAGAGAATGAGCAATAAAAACTCTAGATTGGTGCACGTCTAGTTTGAAAACTGAAAAGTTGGGATACATGGGGGTAACCATGGCTTTTCGAGGACTGCTTGATCATCGTGTCTCTCTTTTATATATAATTTTTGTCGATATTGATTGGTTTTGGAGGGCATAAAGTCACGACTGTTGCCTCGTCTTCTTATTCAAGAATGGTTTTGGTGTGGACAACTCGTTCAATGATTATTCAACCTAATTAGTTAATAAGTTATTAGTGGAGTTATATCTTATTCGAGTATTATATGTTTTGCCTGCAGAGCATGACTTTTATTTTATTTCTATAGTATTATGTTAGGTTGTTTGTTTAATTTATTTATTCTAAGACTTTATGTATACATCTTTGTTGATTTCTTATTTTGTATGCTTGATCATGACTTATGCCTTATTGACCTTGTGACGATCCATCTTTATTACGTATTGTTTGGCGAGCAAGCACTTGCATAAATAAGTCATCTCTTTTTTAAGTGGGAGTTCATGAAGTATGGGAGTGCGAGCATAGGTATTCTGTCTATTTTATTGTCGGTTGGATTATCCTAGAATTTCTTAAATACTATTATGGGATTTGTCTTAAACTCTAGAGTTGGTCATAGTTGTTTATAGGTTGACTTTTGTTTAGTTGACTTAGTTTGGTTTGGTGGGCATGTTGGTTTCAAGATGTAAGACTTTAAGTTGACTTTATTTATTTGGTTTGAAATGTTTTATTATTTTCTATTGCAAAATTCTAAATAAGCGTAAACGTTTTCACACGTGGTTGTAATACTTTGATGATTCTCTTTTATTTATAGGAAAACTGTCTTTAAAATAGAGAGAATTATTGGGTGTTACACATGTTGGCTTCGTAACTTACTCTTGAGTCGCATTGCCTCCTTCGTCAGGCCACTTTTATCTATTTTGATAATGTTAGTGCCAATTATTTGTGTAGCAACCCTGTTCAGCACCGAAGCACCAAACATGTTGAGATGAATATTCATTTGGTTCTCGAAAAGGTTGCGTTGAGTCAGGTTCGCATTCTTCAGGTTCCTACTAGGTATCAGTTTGCAGACATCTTCACAAAAGGACTATCACGACAATACTTTTTGCATTTAAATTCCAGTATTAGCCTCCGTCCTCCTTCCACTATGACTAGGGCGGAGGGGGTGTGATAGAGAATATATTAGGATGTTTGCCCAAAGTTTAGGGTTATACTTTTGTATGGATTGGAATTTATTTTTGTATATATTATCCATATCATTCCATGTTTCCTAAAGGAGTTAGCACTGGTACTTTGTAACCTATATATTGATCAATGACAATCAATCGAAGATTTAAGAAGTTTCATAAAATCAAACATTCATGTTAAAGTATGGAGGTAGAAAAGTTGTTTCGTGTAAGTAGTTCCATGTTAGGTATATCTATTTTCCATGTATAGAAGTGTTGTGTTAATTAAAGAACTACTAAAAAAGACAAGTGTTACAATAATTTTAGAGCACTGGAAGTATCATAAATGACCTTATTTATGCCCCTAATCTTTTAAAAATACCCTTAAAAAGATGGTGTGTCCTGTAAAAAAAGATGGTGGTCCCCCCCTAATTTCTCCTTTAAGATACATATTCTTTATCCTTAACAATGTTTTTTTAATTCAAAAAGTGGTGATTCCTCCACTTTCTCTCCCAAACTATCTTAAAATCTCCAAACTTTCTCTCAGTAGCAAGTTTTATGAAACGAATTAAGTATTAAACAACATAATTAGGGGTTTATGATAGAAAAACTTGATAGTCTTAGTCATTAAAGGCATATAGTGATGTTTAAATAAATTGAGGGGTATATGGTGAATTTTGAAAAATATGAGCGTGTATTAGTGAAAAAACAAAATTAATTAATCAAAGGTATATGGTGATCAAAAGATTCGAAAAAACAAGTATCATAATTCACATGATCCTAATACATAAATATTAATTCTAAACCCTGTTAAGTACTCTGCCATTATTACATAATTAGTGGCTTTATAAGATCAACTTCTGCCTTATGTGGATTTAATTTGTAATCTAGAAACGAACAATTCATTACACAATTCACTTAGCTTATAGTCTAGGCCGAAAATTACTTTTCTCTTAAAAGCATGTAATGTCGAGCACAGTTACAAGATTCCAGTTCTTTTTTTTTCCTTTTTTGATGCAAGCTGGGAGTAGAACATTAAGATAAATTGAAAAATTACATTGCTATGCATGACTAAGTAAAAACTTAAACAAGAAGATAGATCTTAAGAACAAAACACCATTAACTCAATGTAGCACAAACTCTTAGCATTACCTTTACTATAAATCTATAGTACTCATTTAAATCAATTTATATGCTATATCCCGTCAGTTTCATCAGAGACATGCCAGCATGTTCCTTGCTGCCACATCTCTTATGCAAATATAATAGAATGAAAAGGTAAAGTTACAATTCTTTTGCCACTAATTAGATTATTATTTACAAGTTCATTATTAAAGTAACCAAATAATCAATGACATATATCTGCTTCTCTCTTTTTCTCTCTCTCAAACCCTAGCCTCCCCTACCCCTTCTTCATCAATTAGGGGCTGCCATGGATGATTTCATCCATGGTAAGCCCCTTTTCCCCTTTTATTTTCAGTTTTTAGTTCATTTTCTTGTTTTGTTTAATAAATTAGTCTCTTTTTATGAGATTTTCTCAAACCTTGTTATGGGGTTTTTAGTTTCTGTTTTGGAAATCTCCTTCTCCCCTATGGGAGTTGTGAGTATGGTTCTTTTGTTTTTAGGTATGAGAAATTATTCTCATTGGTTGAAGTTCGAGACTCAACATGAAGGTATTGGAATCTCGGATGCGGTCAACCTGACTCGATCAAGAATGTTCTTCCCAAACTATATCAGAATGATAGACTTCCTCATTAATAGCTGCTTGATTCAGCAAATACAAGGGGGCTACGCTGTATTGCTCGATCTGGTTCATTGTAGTTTCTTCGAAGACGAATTTGATTTATTGTTGTTTAATTGTATCTTATTTTTCTTTAATACCTATTGTAGATGCTGTTTGGCCTTCAATTAATGAAATTTCTCTTTAAAAAAAATTAGATTATTATTTTACCATTTGTCATTATCAAAGTCAATTACGATTAACTGTCCGGGTACTTTGTCTTCATATGGGTGACGGGCTTTAGGTAGGCCACGTTGAGTACGATACTAATCTACTTGTGATTTACTTAACCCCGACTCAATTAAAACATGATTCAAGTGTGCGTTTTGGAGAACCTTTTCTTCTAGACGAGAGTTCTGGGTTGCTACAATCATGCTCTAGTATTAGTAAAATAAATTGATGATGAGGTAAGTAGCACGGAAACAGGACACGAACACTGACACGTGGATACGGGGAAACACAAATTCTAAAGTGAAGACACCCGGGGTAACATTAGAACCACAATATTTTAAAGTTTTGAAAGTAGATTAGGCAATACTCTGAGAGATTTAAAGACATTAAAAGGAAAAGGTAAGATTTTATAGGGAAAATATTTCTTCCAGATCTATTTTCAAAAGGAAATTCAGTTTCCGAAGGTTTCCGAAAGTTTCCAAAATGTTGGAAATGGAAACATGTCGATAACGAGAAATGTTGACCTAAAGAGAGTGTCCTTGCATCATAAGATGAGACCAGAGATAATTAATGGTTATACCTTGTAATATACACTTTCAAAACATATGATTTTTGTACTAAATTTTACTCCCTTTATCCGAAAATCTTTGCTCAGTTTGCATATGACACACAGTAAAAAGTGGAAGGTAATTATCTGCTCAAGTTTTGGAGAAAAGTAGAAAGGAAATCTGTACTATAATAGATTGGAGCAAAATTTTGGCAAGGAGCGAATATAAACTAAGAACACCCTATTCATTCATCTTTGTAAAAATTTCAGAAGATGCTTTAGGTTTTGATCACCTAATAATGAGATAAATGTTTTTTTTTAAAGAGAAATTTCATTAATTGAAGGCCAAACGACATCTACAATAGATTTTAAAGAAAAACAAGATACAATTAAACAAGGTTAAATCAAATTCGTCTTTGAATAAACTACAATGAACCAGATCGAGCAATACAGCGCAGCTCCCTTGTATTTGCTGAATCAAGCAGCTATTGATGAGGAAGTCTATCATTCTGACATAGTTTTGGAAGAGCATTCTTGATCGAGCCATGTTAACCACATCTGAGATTCCAATACCTTCATGTTGAGTCTTGAACTTCAACCAATGAGAATAATTTCTCATACCTAAAAATAAAAAACCCATACTCACAACTCCCATAGGGGAGAAGGAGGTCTCCACAACAGGGACTGAAAACCCCATAACAGGGTTTGAAGAAATCTCATAAAGAGATACTAATTTATTCAACAAAACAAGAAAAGGAACTAAAAACTGAAAATAAAAGGGGAAAAGGGATGAAATCATCCATGACAGCCCCTAAACTGTTGAAGAAGGAAAAGGGTACAATTTTGGGCACAGATAACACAGCTATATTAACAGTCAATTTCATAAGTGTTATCTATAATATGAATTAACATGCTATTATGAGAGCTGTTATCTTAGTTACAATAAACTTAACAGTTAGTAATTTAGTTGTTCTCTTTTCTCCCTTTTTCAAACTTTACCTTTTCTTTTTTAACAGTTAATTGAGAAACTGTTATCTATGCCTTCTTTTAAAATAACAAAAGTGAATTCTAATTGATGCGCGCGCTGTAGAAATCCAAACTGCATTGCAGTTTCTCCTCCCCCTCAAAAGAAGAAACAATAAATAAAATAATAAATAAAATAGCATTTTTTCCTTCAACTGACGCAACAAGTACAACTGCACAACAGTCAACAGCACAAGCACCGAAAATGGCATTTTCTCCGGCTCCCCCTTCTATCCTCCTTTCACCATTTTTCTATATCAGTACCTATTCTTCTGAGTTTTGACCCAAACTTCAAATAATTTTTCTCCATCTCTCTGATTTTCTCTCTCCTATTTCAAATTTCAATTTCCTCCTAAAACCATGGATTTTTCTGTGATGAAGTTATGCCGACGATTAGAGTTAGGTTATTATTACTTCATTTGTTGATTTGTTGATTGAGGTGCGAAAATTGAATCGAATTGATCATCACTATTTGGCTCATGGTAATTCTTCCAATTCTTCTTTCTCTCACTAGATTATAAGCTTTTTTTATTGAATTGAACAACCTAAGTTTTTGAAGTTTTGGAATCATGGTCAGTTTCAGTCCAAATTGATTGGTATCTACTGTGAAAGTTTTCGCAGATTATGACATGCAATAAATTTAAGAGAGAATTTTCTAAGCAGGCTGCTATTTTCATGAGCCGTCGGAGCTCCGATTGCAAGCGACGAATTCATCTCTCTGGTCTGCGGAGCCCCGCTCTCACGAGTCTTGGTTTTTTATGTTGATCTGAAATTAATGAATCAGATGGTGTATTTCTCTTGATCTTTTTCCTTTTTTAAGTTTGTATAAATTTGATAATTTTTGTTAATTTTATTGATGAAGCTTGTTGCGTATTTAATCGCTCTTTTCTATGTTGTTCCAGAGATATAGTTGAAGATTTTTTTAGTGAAGTTGAGAAGTGAAGAATTTGTTGTACTTAAGTTTGATTTTTTGTATCCAAATTTTGCTTATACGGATGTAAATAGTAAATGTATATGATACATCCTCTTTTATGTTGAATATATTTATGAATTTGCACCAAAAATAATTTGTATTAGAATTGAGATTGGTTGTTCTAATTGTAAGGATGTATTTTTGTATATTTGTTGATATTGTTACAAAAATGTATGTTTGTATTTGTTGTGTATTATAACAGTTATTGGAATTTAATTTTTTTTTGACATTAAAGTTGTTTTCTTAAATACGTATTATATTTTTTTTTTTTTAAAGGTGGCCAAAGATAACAGTGTGCAGCTGTAGGTGTTTACTTTCTTTCAAACAAACATAACAGCTACTCCAAAGAGACGTTATTTTTGCCAACACAGACATAACACATATTTCAAAGAGATGTTATCTTTGTCTACAACCTTAGTTAACAGTTGTAAGAAATATGCGTTATCTTTGTTATACCAAAGATAACAACATCAACAGGTGTTATCTTTACTTTACATTACATTGGCTTGGAAACAGCGCCAAAAGTGTTATGTAAAGCGCTTTATTTACTTGATTATCTTTTCGCTTTTTGTAGTAGTGGAGGCTAGGGTTTTAGAGAGAAAAAAGAGAGAGGGGGGCTATGAGATAAATGTTTGATATTAGAAGGCTTTTATTATATCATTATGCCATTAGGAATAGCAACATAATTACTATTATCTAGTAAAGTGCACGAGTTCAAAAGCTAGTATTACAAAAAAGGAAATAGTTATCATAATTTTAAACTAAGTGTACGTAGTCATTTGGTCGCAACTCGAAACTGATAAGTACAAGTTCTTATTCACGTAGAGTGAGATCTATGAGCTAAAAAAGTTTAAACGTGGCTCGAACTCGAAAATAAGCAGCTTTAAGCAAAGTTGAATCATGTCGAAATTGTTTAGGGAAATTACTTCAAATGGCATGCATGAATTTGACAATCATTAGCATGAATTTGATACTACAACAAAAATAACACCAAGTTCTAAACTGTCAGCACACAACAATCAGGGGCAGAACATTCCGGGGGCGGGCGGGCGCCTCGACACCCGTCAACTTTGGATTATTTTTAAAAATTAAGGTGAAATTCGCTGATTTTTTTTCTTAAAAAATAAATAAAAATATCTCAACTTTGGATTATTTTAAAATAATTAAGGTGAACTTTCATTTTTTTTACTCTGAACAAGTACTAAAGTAAAAATCTTAGATTTGCATTGAAAACCTCTAATGTTAATTAGAGGTAGAATAATAAAAACTCCTCGTTGCTAGGTATAGATACAAATCAAGTTTGTGCTATTTTTTTTATTGTCCACTTCATATCAATGAATGTAAATCACTCATAACTTCAATTATTGAAGGTAACTACCCTTTTCACATATATGAAGAAAATACGGCTGCATTAGGTGACAGAGATGGAGGCAAGCTAGAAGTTTACTTGAAAGCAGCAGTATGTTGATGCAGATCAGCAGATCCAAACTAATTAGTAAAGTTGTGGGCCAACGTAATGGACAAAGTTTAGGAGCGGGAAAGTAACATGCATGAATATATACCTTCGAAAATAGCTAAGGCATTTTTCTGAGAGCATAGGATACCCATATCATATTCATATCATATGGGTGTGTAGGAACCTTAGAACATGGGCATACCTAACCGAAAATTAATTATAGCAATATAAATATTATCATAGATTTTTTTTTTCTGTTAAAATAATATTGTTACATAATAGCATTGTTGGCTGCTAGTAAAACCAAACATTGTTTGTTCCTTCCATACATAGAGGAGTTACAGATTTGGATTAACTTACCACTAACATATTGAAGACTTATAAATCTTTGCACGTGAAATGTCTTTCCCATCACCGCTACGTTGTTTTCAGTTATTCTTGTTAAAACTTTTGCGTAAAAGTGGATACTCCTCCGGTCTAAACTGGATCAATATTGAACCGAGAACTGATACATTGAGGGAAATTTGTCAACCGTGGATCGTGTGCATGCAATATGCATGGTCCTTGATTGGACCACAACAATATATAGACCGATTTGTATAAAATGGGACAAATAATCAAAGAATCATGTTTGGGATCATAAAATAAAACACTGAAAATGAGAAGTTGCAAGGCACGTAGCTAGAAGTGGATAATGCAATGACAGTTGTTTATAAATGTACATCTATTTATTATATTGTGTTGATATTGTAGTCAGTATATCTATTGTGCCATTATTCTTAAAATTTTGTAGTCAGCTAATTTTTTGTATATTATTAGATTGCTGGACTATTAACCTCGTGAATGTTTTTGAGAGGAGGAATTGTTAAATAAATTTGGAACACTATTAGGAAAGGAAACTATACTTGGATAAGTAATAATACCAGAAAATAAGTTAAATAGCACTGCTCATGGAGCCCAATTCGTCATGACACCAGGGGTGTCTGTGGTGTCTGTGGCGTTAGAGATACCCAGAAAGGCGTTTTCGTCGTTAATTAGAGCTTTAGGTCTTTCATTTGATCCAAATTCTTCATTTAGGCATTTTTCTTCATTCTTTCCTTTCTTCATTCTTTCATTTCTTCATTTGTAATAAAAGTGTTTCTTCATTTTCTTAAATGAGTAGAAATGTTTCTTTCATTTCGCTTCATTTCTGCTCATTTACTCATTTCTTCATTTCTTTCATTTGGAGAAAATAGTCTTTGGGTGTCTATGGCGTAGACACCAGGCAAGTGTACTATAAATATTCTCCTGCTCATGCGTGGAAACGTCCAGTTTAAGCATATACTTTAGTAGCTCCGAAAGATTAACTACGAACTATTGAGGAGCAAATTGCTAAAATGGCTTATTTAATTTATTGCCTAACATATTGTTTCAAACAAGAGCATACAATTTATTGCCTAACACATTGGTTTGATCAAGGGCACACAATTTCTGACTTGAACGAGTTGAAACTAGTTATTCTCATAGCATTTTTAGGAGATTTGAAATTTTAATTTACAAGGTCTCCAATAGCCATCAATATTATGATGCACTCGCTGATGACTAGAAATATTATAGGAGATTCTCTAAAGAATATACCATAACTGACAGGCACAGCCCAAATCAAACACATTAAAAATTCCAATCTATCATTATTATAAGAACATATATAGGCCTACAGTCATTAACAAGTTAGATTATCGTTACATCCAATGGTGACCCTAATGTAATTAGATAAATATGTTAAAATTTATTTTACACATTAATTAATTTCCAAGTAAACTGTGACTTGAACGAAAATAACAAGACCCTTATAGAAGTAATACACTTACTGCATATATCCTTAATCCACTCATTTATGACTCGAGATTATTAAAAAAATGTTAGCTAGGTATCATATGTTAATTACTTTGGCTATCTACAAAGCAAGCCACGCATCGTGCGCCACGCGACAGAGTCTCGGTGCTATACCTCGTCAGACTTTCCCAAGGCTTCACACTTCACACTTCACATATGCCTTCATGCATCTACAAACACCACAACCCTTGTGCTAGTGTAGCACACACCACACTTAGGGCCTAGGGGTGTTAACGAGCCGAACCGAGACCGAAAATGCTCAGGCTGTGCTTGGCTCGAAAATAGTTGAAGTCCAGCTCGGCTCAAGCTCTCGTCGAACATCGAATATTTGGGCTCAACTCGAGCTCAAGAGGATAAATTCCAAGCTCGGCACGAAGGTCATATTAAAAAAGTTGGGCTAAAACAAGCTCCAAGATGACTAACCCAAACAAGCTTTGTCAAAATCTTAATTATTAATCAAGTCAACAACTAATGCCACACTTAGGCCCAACCGTATAGGACCAAGCATGCCCAACTGTATAGGACCAAGCATGCCCAACCGTGTAAGCCCAAACAAGCAGCCAAACTCTTTCACTCACTCTACATATGCCTTTACAACTCGGTTTCCCTCTTAGCATTGCTAAGATTTTGATGTAGGACTTCAGACTCCAGTCAAACTTAATATTTTACAACTTTATCTCAACAACAACTTGACCTTATTAACTTAGGAATTTTTATTTGGCTAAAACCTATTTTAAGGATTAAGAACTAATGTAATCATTACTAAAGCCATTGCTCTTGGAGTCTAAAAGGTCGAGGTTCGCGTCCCACCAAGTGTGGGGCACTTGGAGCGGAGGATTCCCCTTACCATTTCGTCTCCTTCCAAGTGTTTGGGACTCTAGGTCAGGCCTTGTGCGAGGGCAGTCCAAAGATTATTCATCTAACTAGAACACGACAAAAGTACGAAAAAGTTCTTATAGGCCTTTGCATTCAACACACCACGTATGCGTTGACCCACCTAAGTCAGGTGTCAACTGCATGTGGCACAGTTCATTCATTCGTGCGTGTCGCGCACTGCTTGCACTTATTGCGCCTTTTGCGTGCATTTCGTGCACTACTTCCGTGTGTGACGCATCGTGACTCCATAGCGTGCATGCTTGTTTTGTCATGTGTAATTTCCTTCTTGGATAAATACTAAGATAATTTCCAATTCCTCATCTCCTAAAATCAATCATATCATATAGGATTATGATAAAATTTAGCTCATTCATTTATAGGTTGTCGTACACCTGTCAAAAATAATTATTCCTGCAAAACTTTCTAACAATGTAGTAGGTTAAGTAGAATCGAATCCACAGAGAGATGGTTGTTTTAATATAGCTTCTAAGATGTGGGAAAACTAAACAAAATTAGAGATGTAAGAATTAATTCTAAGCTAATAAAATACGAAAATCAAACTAAAAAGGTCTAGAGTAATGTATATATATATATATATATATAATCTATCACAATATCATCAATAGTTCAATTAATCAGATATCTAGAGCAAAGGTTAATCCTACGGTCGGGTCTTAATGCTCTCAAATCAATATATGCAGTACGGTTGTTAACATAATCAGATTTGCTATTTGTAGGTAAGCTTCTAAAGAGTACTATCTATTGATCTATGACTCGATATTAGCAATATTTAATCAGACAATTGTTCAGATTGCAAGATTAACAATAAAAACACTAATCAATTAGAGATATCAATAACTAATCAAAACGTCGATAAATATCCATCAAGATTCATAGCATATAAACATGGATTCTCAAACCCTGGAAAATAAGACTACTCAATCATGAAATAAATAATAAAATAATATAAATCCTACAACGGAAAACATAAGTAGAGAAATCAATGAAAGAAACTAATTGAACTCATGAATTAATGAAGAGCAGGATAAACTAGGATTTAGTACTAAGCTAGATAGAAAAAGAAGAAGAAAACTAAACTATGAAAAATAACGTGAGAGAGAGGAAAGAGAGTTTTTTTCCTTATCAAAAGTATTAAATAACCTAATATGACTAGGAAAGTAATTTACAAGATATAAGGAAAGTCTCGAATAAATCATTACATGGGCGGATTAGTGATCCGCGCGTATGATGACAGATTCCAGTAGAAACAGTCCCAACATCGGAAAAGCATAACTTCTTGACTAGAAGTCTCCTCGGGGTGTGCCACCTATCGTTGGAAATCTCTTTAAGTCTAGTTTCTAAATATGATGGAATTATTCAATTCTAGGAAGCACGTCAAAACTTATGGTCAGAAGTGTATACGTGACTCCTTTTTCACATTTCTTCTAATGATTTTCCGCTTTGTTTTCGCTCAAACTCGTACTATATGATATTCAAACGATCCTTATGCAATGTATCTTCCTTCCAAATGCTTCCAATCCTCAAGTTTAGCTAATTATACTCCAAATACGTTCTCAATACCTGAAATTCATCAAAAACAAGAAAACATGTCGAATAGGAGTAGAATAATATAACTTAAGCATATATAATGCAAATATGAACCTAAATATGAATCTAAATGCTCTAAAATGCAGCCTAAATGCACCTAAAAATTATATATACATATGTTACATCATTCATCCTATGTTTATCTCCAACATTCATCTTTCCAAAAATTTTAACCCTGATCTCCTATCTTTTTTTTTTCTCAAAAAGCTATCTCATACTTCCTCCGTTCCAAAATAAGTGAAACACTTCTCTCATTTATGTGAGAGCTTTTTGAGACAAGTGTTTCACTTATTTTGGAACGGAGGAAGTATATTTTTCAAAAATATATCTCCTATCTTCTATTTTTTTTTTCTAAATTTTATCTCATATCGTTTTCAAAAAGCTATCTCATACCTATTTTGAAGAGTCATCACCTATTTTTTTTTTTTAATAACTATCTCATATTCTTTTTGAAAATCCATCTCCAACTTTTTCAAATCTATTTCCTAACTTTTGAAAAGTATTTCTCCTATCTTTTTCACAACTTTATCCTATCTTCTATCTCCTACTTTTTTCGAAACTTTTTCTTTTATCCTATTTTGCAAAACTCCATCATCTCTCCATGCATATCATTTAGGATTTTTTAATGTCCGTTTTATCATAAAAGTCCACCCATTTAAGATTCCTAACTCCATTAAAGTTCATCTAGTATAGATATATATTTAGGTCCATCCAGTTTTCATCTAGAACTCTTAGTCTTCCATTCACTCCATTTAGGATTCTTAAGCCCGTATAACTCCATCCATGTTAGAAGCCTTAATCCTACCTATAGATACATAAATATGTCTTCCCTTTTAGCACCCGATGATGAAACATACCGTCGTCCTACTAGGTCTGTACTGAAGAAAAGCCGTCAAATTCTAAGTCCAAAACCCTTTTGAGTCCAAAATATATTTTAAAGCTCATCTAAAAGAAAACCTATTTTCAAGTGCAGTTAATTATTCTTGACAATCTATTAATTTTCAGATTAATCATTTATTAAGTTACATTCATAAAATCATATTTTTGATTTAAATCCGTTATTCAATGATAACTGTCGATAAAAGATAAGTCAAAATAATGTTTTGAGATAAAAACTGAACTTTGGGGAAAAAAGCATAAATACGCTGCACACAAGGACGAACGTGATTGGGCGACGGTCTTGAGTTTGACGCG
Source organism: Beta corolliflora (assembly GCA_947648045.1). NCBI lineage: Eukaryota > Viridiplantae > Streptophyta > Magnoliopsida > Caryophyllales > Amaranthaceae > Beta > Beta corolliflora. The sequence goes on from CANSZD010000313.1 coordinate 1,762,410, forward strand.
AGGCTATTTCATGGTGCGTGACACTAATGCGCAAGGCACACCAATCCTGCGCGGAGAGCAAGCTATTTTTACTCGCATCTTCTGTTTTTCGAATTCTAAACGTATTTTTCACTATAAATGCCCTGTTTTCACTCGTAGTTTCAAACGAACTTTGACATATACTTCAACATATCTAAACACTCAAAAACCTCTCAAAAACTGTCTACAAACAACACATTCAGACCACATTCAACCATTCAAATTCTTCCTTCTTCAAGGCTAAAGATTGATTCTTCCAACTTCCGTACAATCAGACCTAGGTAACAAAGGTATAATTCTTGAGGGTCAATTCCAATATAATTTCTTTTATACTAACTATTTCATTTTGATGATGTAGGAATTAGATTCATTAAAAATTAAAATCTTGTACTTCCTCCGTAACAAAATAGATGTTACACTTTGTAAATATGGTTGTAACAAAATAGATGTTACACTTTTTTGATAGGCAACAATCTCTCTCTATCTCTCGCCTATCACACGTGTCCCCTTTTTTCTTTCTCTCTATCTCTCTCCTCTTCAAAAAAATTGCCTACAATAGTGTGTTTGTAAAAGTGTAACATCTATTTCATTACGCAGGAAGTATATATTTTACTTGTACAATCTTTCTAACTTCCTTATAATTATTTTCATAATTATATGTATGCTTTGAATATATATTATGTCTTTTTAGTTGCAGTTGTTTGATCACCACTATATTACTATTTGCTAAATTAGACTTGCAAATTAGTTAAATCATGCCTAATAAGATAAATTGGACAACTGATCTAGGTACCTATTAATCTTGTGATTTTAATTAAGTGATAACCAAAACTAGATCTTATGTGTTTAAAAACCAAATTTTAACATATTTGTATTTTTATGCAATTAATCAAATTATGTACATGTATTTGAATATTTTATTGAATAAGTAGGGAAATTCACCCCAAACTCAAAATCTCTTATTTTTTGGTTAAATTAATTTTTCCTGAAAATTATTTGGCGACTCTTTGGCGATTATAAATTTTCTTAAATTCACTAGGGATTTATGTTTAAAATATAAATTTTCTTTGAAATTAAATATGTTAAAAATTGTATTTTGGCAAACTCGAAAATTCAATGTTCAGTTCATTTGCATTATATTTGCTAGCCATTAACAATAAATTTTTGTAAAGGGGGTTGAAAAATGCGAAATTATATCGTCTTCTACGTACCCCTCTAAAAGAGTTGATGTCCCCGAGCGTCTCATGCATCCTTAGAGAGTCTAAGTTTGCATTATTGGATTATTATGTGCATCATTATCTAAGTTGTTTGTACCTATCTGCTAACATATTTTCTTGCAGGTAATCAAATTGCTTGTAGTTATTGTCTTATAGACTAACTTTGTTTTGTAGAAACTGGCTATATATAGATTGATTCTAGATTGCAGAGCATCTATAATCATTCTTCATCCCGACACAAACTACTTTGACTTTCGGTTTCATGAACCTCAATCAAAGTGGGGACTTCTGTAGACACATAATTGTGTCTCCCTATTTAGCACCCAATGATGGAACATACTGATGTTCTAAGTGGTCTGGTGCAAGGAAGAGCGATTTGAAAAGCTAATCCCAAAATCGTTTTAAGAAGCTAAAGTCTATTTATTTGTTTAAAATGATTCTGAGCCCTCTTTTATGAACCCAATTAATTATGCATGATAATTAATTGTATTTTCAAGCCCATTTACATAAGCCCAATTAATTATCAATTAATTATTCTTGATAATTAATTATATTTTTTTATTAATATTAATTATTCTTGATAATTAATAAATATTTTCTAAATTCAAATATATCATGAAAATCATATTTTTATTCTTTAAGATAAATGATTTATAAACCGTAAATGATAATATTTAATAAAGGATAAAAGAAATATTTTAATATCGGATTAAATATGAAAAACCGCTCATATTCAAATGGCGTCCCGCGGGCCAGAATGTGTGACGCAACACAGAGACAGTTTACAAAACGCTAAAACGCAATCAGGAGCTTCGCTAACGCAGCAGCCTACGTGTCGCGCAGGCTTACTGCGCCAGACGCAGGGTGGTGCACCATGCACATGGTGGTTGCGCGACGCACAACGGCCATGCGCCACACGCACGCCTCTTTGACTATTCTCCGTGTGATTTTCGGACTTGTTTTCCTATAAATAAAACCTATTTTCGAAGATTTTGACTGAGCTTTTTCTCCATGGACTTTCACTCACATTATCACTCATATTCTCTACATATTTCACATCTAAACTATCTCAAATACATAATCAAATACATTCAAACTCCACTAACACATTCGAATCTCCATTAATTTCATATTTTAAGCTTCAAGATTGCTCAACATGCGGATCGTTATTCAAGACCCAGGCAAGAAAAGTATAATTCCTTAGGGTCAATTCCAATTAATTAGTTCCTTATTTTATTAACCATCTATTTTTCATGATGTAGATCCTTAAGAGATTGTGCTTTCTTGTATATTCTAACTCTTATTTTATATATATATTTGTGTATTTCCATTATTATATCATATGCATGCTTTATGTTTATCACTTTTCATCACCATTCACATATTTATTATTGCTAATTACAAGAATTAAAAAAATGTTCTAATGCTAAATTTAACGATTGGATTAGGTCCCTTTTTAATTTGATTGCATAAATAACATATCACCAAAAACTAGTCTTCTGTGTTTAATGAACCAACGTAGATTGATTTTTAGATTGCATGAACATATTGTGTGGTTGTTTAATTGCATAAAACTCGACATGAATCGTATTAAGTAGCCAACAATAGGCGAATGCGATTCTTGATCATGTTCCTACCTTCACCCCCGAATTCAATCTTTGGTTCATTGACCAATTATGAAGTCATGACGGATAAATCTATATTAGATAAGTCCCTAAATTGTCCATATAGTTTCTTAATGTCCAATTAGATTTATGAGTCTTTCTTTAAAGACTTGTTGGCGACTTCTTTATTTGAAAACGAATTGCAAAACAAAAAACTTTTACAATAAGGTATTCAAATATTCGCTCATCTCGCATAGGCAATAAAAACAAGCCACAAATAGTTTATGATAAGATTTTTGAATCTAACACTTATTATAGTTTTAAGATACTAATGACCCAATTATATAAATATTTTTATTCTCATATTCTTTAAAGCGGCATCAACTAGCAAGGCAAGCTGAGACCGAGACCGGTGTAATCGAATTGGCTTACAACAACTCATATCTGAGTTCGAGCCATACACAAGATCCAACTTTGCAAGCATGATTCATGGTCTTTATCTTTTTCTTTCTTTCTATTTCTCTCCTTTTTCTTGTTTCTTTAAACACACAGTATATAAAATGAAAAATAACTGCAAGAAAATTATTGTTTTCTCTCCCATAACATACAGAGTAATATGAATTGAAACTTTTTTTTATAAGGTAAGAAAAATAAATTGAAACATAACTGCAAGAAACTTATTTTCTTTCCTATACATCAAAAGCATCTGAAACATAAACGGTTCCAATGTACAACAAATTGCTGCTGAAACTTGATGCATAAAAGGGGGAGAAAAAGACCCACAAAGATAAACATCAAATCTTGCTTTCTACGCTATGATTGAGATTGTTACACTCTACGATCAAAAGCAACAGACTGGTAGGAGAGCATGCATGCATGCATACATCAATCACCTAGGACATGAAAGCTTTATGACATCATTTGTCACACTATTTGATAAGCGCGGGAAGGCTCGGAGAGATTGTAATTTGTGATTGATGTTCATTGGAAGAGAAAATTCAGCTAGTACCTGTTACTGTAAGGTGTTCCATAGACAATAAGAGAAGGTACAGTTCGCAAAACTGTGTCAACCGGAATGGCGAAATTAACACCAGAAGACATTCCACTGCCTGCATTAATGGTAAAATAGTTGCAAACTAGAATCAATTTGGACAATAAAAACATGAGGATTACAATTACAATCCAAAAAGCATCAGGAGACGTGAAAATTCAGTTATGTTAGAGCTGATAATGAGCTTATCATCTTAAAGTTCCTGAATACTAATACAGATTATGGGAACTCGTCCCATATTTGACATATACTCTTTCAGAAAAGATTACTAGACTATTTTTTTTATAAATGGTGCAATTCTGCTTGGTATTATTTATTGACATAAGTCACTCTTGCTTAATTTTAAAAGAAAATAAAAATAGTGCACATATGTGCTTCCATGCTTCAAACTAATAAACAGAAGGAAAAGAAAATTATGAAAGTTGCTCACCTTTGCGAGTAAATGTCGCAGTATTCATACCAATGACATGACCATATGAATCAATCAATGGACCTCCTGAGTTTCCTGAGACCAATATCATACTATAAGGACATGTAGTTTCACATAAAACAGTTAAACGAAATGCTGGTTAATCCTGTGAATAATGGCTGGTTATCTGGAATACCTTACTCCTAATAATTTTAACTTTTAAGGCACTGAAGCGAGAACTGATGACAAACAGCATTTTTAACATGCAAGCCAATTTCAAGCTACTCTCAAAATTTACCAGCATTAATGGCAGCATCTGTTTGTATGCCTCCTCGAATGGCCTGTCCATTAGGAGATGGTATCTCCCTGCCCAGACCACTGACTACCTGGGTATGCAAACTACCAAAACATCACTTCATCATGGGGTTGGCAATTGTCATTTTTAGCTTCAATCAACAAAATAAACTGCTTTATGAGCTGTAGTAAAAGATCAGTGTTACCTAATTCGCTATCTAATTCACCTTTTGAATTCGCCAATTCGCCCAAAATGGGCCAAAACTAAACCAAAACCGACCATAATTTGCTTGTCTCAATTAGTAATTCGCAGGGGAATTAGCGAATTAGGTAACACTGAGTGAAACCCATTTTACAAGCCATTCAAGAGCGTAGCATGTCTTAATGTATATAACTAATAGAGTTCAGGGTCGAAATTCCAAACTCATGAAAATTATTAATTGAAGTTCTCAAAATCCAGCTTTAGAAACCAGAAAAATTTTGTTACTTCCATATGCTACAGAAGACCTCTGATGTGCTCTGGTCACCTTCCAAGAGAGTGCATGGGTATGGCCTAAATATAGTTACTAGTATTTAAATCAGAATACTATTTCAAGTCAAGCATACACATGATAAGATCTATGAGATCAGCATAAAAGCAGATATAGAAACTCCCCCCCTCTTCTTTAACCACCCACAGAAAGAGTTTGTATGTCTGTGTGTCTGCACTGTTTTACTAATTTAACTAGTTTCTTGCACAAACATAATTTTTATCACAGCTGAACATGCACTCTCTAATACATGAGAATAAGATCACATAGCAATTTGTAACTATAGACATATTCTAGGTGAAATCTAGGACATAGTAGAGATTATCAACCACCAAAAAATATGTATAAAATCTAGGATCCTCGTAATAAACATACAACTTTGGTCTCCATTCTCCAAGAAATCAAGTATATTGCTCGAGTATAATAATATATCCAACTGTGACTAGTAACAGAAGTTGGTTTGCGAGAAATAATACCCCAGTTGTAAGAGTGTTTTCATATCCATAAGGATTCCCAATTGCAAAACAATTCTGCCCCACTCGTAGATCACGCGATGTCCCTAGAAGAGCAGGCTTTAACTCATGTCCCTGATAATCAAACTGCACCAGAAACATATAAAAATGAGAATTTACTCAAAATGACAGAAGTAATAAGATATGTTACTCAGACTCGGCCACTCAGGTACCCATGTCGGGCACGAAAACATGTATAAGTGCCTGACTCATCAATTTTATGAAAATTTTGCATGAATCTGGCATAGATGAAGTGTCGAAGTATCTATCCATGTGAGGGGGTCGAGGATCTCACACGAGTACTTGAGGTAAAATCAAGAGTCCAAGTAACATAGGACTGACAACAAATACACTACCACCTTTCGAAGTTGGAAAAACAAATAAAGTTAAAATAAAGCAAGAAACAAACACTAACAATAAGGACCCAGATAGCACCGTCATCCTTATAGGCGTAGGAATATAATTGTAATTCCACATACAAGCATAGAGCAGACATAGGAGCGAAAAACCAGAAAAGGCTAAATTTCTTTTTTTTACTACTATACAATCTCTCATCTGCAAGATTCATGAAATGCGCTACATGCCTCATGCTACAATGAAAGCCTTCATACTACAAAGCTAAAATAAGGCCTTGTCTGGTACCTTAAGTACAGCAAGATCATATGTTGGATCAAAACCAATGATCTTGGCCTCGGTTGAAAGCTTATTTCCTTGTCCATCTCCTAAATTCACCTATAAAATGAAAATTAAACCATTAGAGTGCTCTAGAGAAGACTTTTCACTGCAAAAAATAGGCAAGTATATAGTCACACAAACTTTAACAACTGCGGATTCCAAACCTTACAATACTGCAGGCCACTCGTATCAGTTGCCAACTTAGCCACGACATGGTAATTTGTCACCTATCAAACAAACAAAAAAATCAATATGAAAGAAAAGGTAGAAAAGATATATAATTTCTTAACAAAAGCAAGAAACACAAGCGCTTAGTTTTGTTCTTAACCTACGACCACGAAATAGAATGCTAAAGATCATTACATAAATAGACACAACTCCCTCGATTTCAGATTTCAGAAGTCGCTGTGGCACTATGAGCAGTTAAGCATGTTAGTGTGTAAATGACACTAGAGATACACATAACCAGTCTTCTTCTTCTTCTTCTTCTTCTAAGCCTTATTCCCAAAATGATTTGGGGTCGGCTAACATGAAGCATGTCATGATATGGGGCTATGTTTTACGCTGGCCGCCCCAAACCTACCGCAACTCTCCTTCTTTATCCGGGCTTGAGACCGGCAGTGAATGTCACACAGATACACATAACCAGTAAAGACAATAATTTAATTGTTTTTGCACCATAATAAGATTAAAAAGAGACATCCAGCCAGGAATGGCATAAAAGTTCATATGCGAATTGCAAGCTCCCGGAAATGTCAATGATAAAATTTCAGCTATAGTCTCAAAGAAATTATATCTTGTGGAGGTTACTCACTCAGCAAATGTTAAACAAGGCGCAGGAATACCAAAGCCTATATCAAGTATAGAATGTTAAAGTAATAAGGTACATGAGCTACAAAGAGCAAACCCTATTGCAATTATTGCCCTTTTAGAGAGGACAAAAAGCAACTCTCACCTTCAAAATATTATCAAAGGACTTGGCAACAAGTGTCATCTTTAAAGGAAGCAAGGATGGTTGACAAATAGCCATAGCCAAACCATTCAAAGACATAAGAGGGTGTTGAATTAATCTTCAGTGGCATCAAATTATCAAATGTCCTTTCCCCCTCCCCATTTAAGGTAGGGGACCTACTATATGGAAAAATAAAAGGAACAAAATAGAGATAGAAGTTAAGCTTCTCTGCTACGTCTATTATATTTTTTTACCGTATTTTAAACTCCGGAGAGCCATTTAACCACTTATACTATACTACTGCATTTCAATGTCCAGTCTCTATCACCAGACATGACATTGCAAAACCAGAGAAGTCGCAAAGATATTTTTCTGTTAAAGATGCAGATGCATAAGATGTATGTATTAATAGAAATTGAGACAGCATTCACAGCAAAGATAAAAAATAGAGCAATGCACTAATTCTTGGTCAAGATTTATCATTTTGGGAGATAGACGTTATATGAGTTAGATTCATCTTTGATAGAGCTTTAGGCACATTCTTTTCCTTAATTCTACAACTGCCTGAATGAAATCCATCCAACATTAATTTAGGAAAAAAAAAAGATAGAAACAGTCCAACAGATTCATCTCTTGACCTTCCACGGATTGCCTACAAAAAATTCAGAGAAAGTTGACGTTCAAATCTCTGATGTCTCTTGGATTTTTAACTTTACTAGTATGAAAAGCATGTAGAGCAGTAGAGGTACTAGTGTTAGCAAAAAAGATCGATCAAGTAACCCATATTTTCAACTATTTGCTGTCCCAGATTCTCTAGGTTTTGTTATTTCTATTAGAAGCTCCATTATGCTTCTGTTTCAGTACTCTTTTCTGTTTGATTCCAATCATCCGACATGACCACCCTTCTCAACAGAAAGTGAACAACTCTCGCCTGCTTTACAATTTGGCAGTCCACTTTAGAAGCCAACAAATGGTATCATCAAATCCTGAAGGATCTTAAGGGTAAAAGAAAAGAGTTGTTAAGGTAGTGCCGATGACATAATCCCAAAATTAATGATATTTCTAACACAACAAGGACGAGAAAATAGAGAGCTTGTTTTAGTTTTAAAAGATTCTATAAATCAGACACAAGTTTCCCATTTGGCGAAAGGTAATGGCCGATGAGGAATTAAAAAAAAAAACAAGTTTGTATTCGGAACATGAATCCTCTATTGAAATATTAGAAAGATAACTTATGGAGTGTGAGCAAAAAGCCATAGAGAGATGGGCAAAAAATATCCATCAAGAGGCAAGAGATGGGGAAAAGAGCTATCCAAAAGAATTTAACATTATGGCAATACCAAATTTTTCCTGCAAAATACAGCTCTTCTGAAGAATGTTTTCCTCCTCCAAGGATGAGTTTAACCATAAGTGATCATAATAACAGCTTCTAAAAACAGCATGGTGCTGAAACTTGCATCAAGACTTTGGCAGTTGGTGGAGGCTAGAGTGTATAAAGTATTGGCTGAAAACGAAAACCTAGAGAAACAATTAGGAAGCAAGCATGAAGTCTTAGAACAGAAGAAATCTCCCCTTGCACAAAGATTCAAAGTGATGTGACATGTGGCCTAGAAGATAGATAATGCAACAGCAACATAAGAAAATAGAATTTTAAATATAATCCAAGAGTTGCATCTCAGGACATTCCAATTGCCGCAAACAATAAAATCCATAAGATAAGAAAGTTATGATATAAGAAAAAGAAAAAGATAGGAAACATAGGTCTCTTGAATTTATGCTTTACTAGTATGAATTGAATGGAACTAGTATCACACACACAAGAAATCAATCATAATCATCTTATATCTACTCTCCAATATTCTTCTACTTATCTAGTTTCTGTGACAAATTCCATGAGTCTGCCATGACCCTCAAATCTCCATTATCCTACCATTTTAGCATCCTTTTCAGACTTGTCTCCCTCGTTTGGCAATAATCACTTTCCCACAAGCAAGTTTCAGAATGCTTTTGCCATCAACGGTTTTCTATGTTATCTAGTTGCAATGATGCATAAAATTATAGTTTCCTCCGTGCAAAGTGACCCACTCCACAAGTATTTAGTTTGCATCAATAATTACCATACCATCAACCGTATCTAATGGAGGCCTGGCATATTGAAGGATTTAATTCAATGATTTTTTTCAGTTGGATGATTGGATAAAGAAAATCAACCTTGAAGGAATGTATGAACAACTGAACATCTTGTATTGCCTACTGCGTTAGATGTAAAATACAGAAACATTTCCAATATTTATTAAAAGGAATCTCAATTTTGTGGCACAGTGGGAGGAACATATTCATATCTCTCCTGGATTAATGAAGTGCGGATAGTAAATATCTAAATGTTCTTAAGGCTCCAAATCTCCATCTTTTATACTTTTCTTTTCAGAAGCCTAGAGGTTCTGTATGAAAATTTAATTTATCTTCTAATCACTTAATTAAAATCCCAAATCAACAGCAACCAATCAATACTACTTCCACAACAACATTTCAAGTCATATAACTCATTATTTCAAGACATGCAAGATAAACTTCCACACATTGACACAAGTTATACGAACAGCAATTTGAATAAAACAAAGCAACCAAGCAGATATGTAAGTATCTATCAATGTATGTTAGATACTTAAAGTTCACAAACAAAAGTTCCTACAATGTGACCAAAATTGTCCCAGAGGAAACCAGAACCTGTCCCTTCAACTTTCACATCACTTCTATCAGCTAGCGAGACATCCTTTGAATTGTTGGAGTTATTCAATAGTTGTAACACTTCAATAAATACTACAGATGGCGACGTTTCCTGCAGGTTTGGAAAAATAAAAAAGTTGCATAAATTTACCTATATAGAACTGAATGAAAGAGATGATATCAAAAAGACCACATATTGAAATCTCCATGATGAAAAGAGCAGTGTTAAGTTTGTCCACAAATTGCAAACACCAACTGACTGACAGTTTGCAGCACGATAAGTCCAGCAGAATTGGCTATAGCAGTTAAGAAAATTTACTACATGGAGCATAACATTAAAGACATCTGACGAAACCACCAGCAAAACTACAACCCCAAATCGAGATTCAACAACCTAGTTGGGGACCTACATTTGGGGCAACCAATCTTAGTTGACACCCCAAAATGAAACTTCCTCTATTTTTCCATTGAGCAATTAATTGTGTTCATTGTCCATTCCCTAATCCCAAATTGCCAAACTCAAGACCTATACCTATACCTAACGCCCTGAAACTAAAATCATGGATTCGCCACTAAATAACCAATATGCAAATCAGTAAAGTAAATCCCCAATAGAAGATTATCCTCCCTTCTTCTTCATGTGTCGGACAACCTTCATGACACGCATAAGGTATATCCCATCATACATAATTTTTTGTTGCATTACCATTAACATCATCAATATTGTCAAATTAACAAGATGTCAGAAACAAAAGGGGTAGGCGGGTACTATTAATTAGCTTAAATGACACTTCCAATACAAATTTCAATGGGGCAAAATTGAATTAGCAATGAAAGTGGATTCTGGGTTATCATAAAATTCCTCACTATTTCCTTCCTTTCTCAATAATGTATCTCTTTGACTTTCTACACTATTTATATACTAAATTTAATCTCGTTTATTTATCAATATGTAAAGATAGATGTCATTAATTTATTGGTTGTTGTACTTTCAAAACATCATATTGACGGTCAAAGATATGCATCAGAAAGCGTGTACAATTGAAGCGATACATGTATTGAGAAACGGAGGAAGTATGTTACCTCAAAAAGGCGGATGAGGGTGGTTTCTTCTTGTTCGTCCAATTCTTGGGCACCAGCAGATAACAGAGGCGTGGGTGAATTGGGGCTTAAATTGAGAGATAGAGTAAGAAGAGAGGTAGAAAATAAGATGGTTTTCCGCCTTGTAATTATACATGGTGAGCTGCTTACGAACTCTGAATAGCAGTTAATGGTGAGGGGAAGGGAAGATGGTGGACGAAGATGAAGCCCAAAATGTTGCAATGCCACCATCATATCTTTTCTCGGTTTACGTGGTGTGGCTGTATAACATTCTGTTCATATACATAAAGAATAAAGAAATGAATAAACAATAATGATAAAAGTAGATAATAGAAGAAATATCGCCGAGATGGAAATGTTACTCTAAAATTAAACTAAACAATATTATAAGTAAATAATAAATGACAAACTAATAATATCCTCAAAAAACATGTTCATCCATCCATAGAAATCACGACTAACAATCCCAAAACATAAACATATTATCCAATATCTCGTGCCTCGTGGCAAAACAACCACCCAAAATAAAGTATTACTTAACACTATAAGGCTAAAAGTCTTCCTATAATTCTCATAAGTGTCGTCAACTAACACGGACATAACAAACTTAGTAAATCTCCCAAAACGCACTTCCCGCGCCCAAACTGTTATGAGTCTAGCCTTCAAAGCCATCTGCAAATATAACGTAAACAACAAATATTCCACAATTAGTGGGGAGTAACTAACAGTCCTCCCAGCTAAAATCGAATTCACAAAACAATTATATAAGTTATACTAGAAAACAAGTTACAACCACATAGTCATAGCAATCAAATAACATGAATAATCTGAGCATTTGGAAGAGTTATTACAATAATATGAAAACTAATATAAGCACATTATCATCATCATCACCAAAGAAAAGATATACATTTCGGAAAATAGTATTTTCATAGTTTGAGAAAGAACAGAACGCTAATGGATCACAACCCACTCCCTATGGATATGTCAGATCGCAACCTCCAGAACATCCTAAGGTCTTACGTTCCCTACTGTATGTGTCAAATAATGGTCATACTCCCGATGCAGGATAACACCCAGCTCAGTACTTATTGTCCTCTCAGACGACAACATAACCAAGGTTTCCCCCTAAATCGCAACCTAGGTGGTAGCATGTTCTTCACCGGGAACTACGTCTATCCCACCGGCTATCTTATACTCAAACAAAAACATAAAACAATTTATATACACATCATCAATCCTCAAAATTCTTCAACATACACAAGATACCCCTAGAGCCTTACACCCATGTCTGCAGAGAATCCCAGATCGCAACCCAAGAGAATCAATAAAACATTCTTCTCACAATATCTCATTACAAGTATAATAATACATAATAAGTACTCATAATCCTTCAAAATAATAACATAGTTCTCATAAAGAAATCTCCAATCGCAATAGCCAAAATCATCAAAATTCTCCATATTGTCTGAGTTTGGGTACAAGCTTAATTATAACAAAGGTCACAATACCCCCGGTACATAACTCTTGGCGAAGTGGTACTAATGGCAGTGTATTATCCCTCGAGTACTACGACATCGACAACTTATTAAAACAAACAAGTGAAATTCTCAACTTATAAATACCATAACAAAACCTCAACAAGGAACCTCTTCTATAACACAATCATCCACAACTCATAAAGACTAATTCTAAAATTCAAACAACGACGTTCACCAACAAGGTTAGAGGTGTCAGAAATAGACCTGACCAATGGGTCAACCTAATTTCGAATCGACTTGAACCTGGTTCGACCTGTGAGGGTGAGCCCCAAGACCTAACCGAAACCTGACCTGAGATTACCCAGACCTGACCGGCAACCGAACAATATCATATTATAACCTGACCACACACATACCTGCATTCAAACCCGTTACCGATTGAACACGGTAATCCAAGACCCGAATATGATTGTAATCCAACTCAAAACCCGTATAGGCCCATTAAATACCCGATTCAATCCGATTTATTTATGATCGACTAGAATTCAACTAGAATTTGTTTCAACCATATAGAATAAGATATGACGGATTTGATCCAATTTTTCAAACCAGCCTATTTCGACGACTAAAACACAACAAAATTAATAAAATTCAATTATTGTTCCATATCTACAAAATCATTTAAATATATTAATTTTTCTTTTACTAAATATATAGTATACTATATCATTCCTTTATAACTATTTATAAGTTGGTACTATTCAGAATTATATTTTTTGATAACATGATATTTGAAAAAATTGCAATTGATAAATTTATTAAAATTAAAATAATAATTGATATATTATGAAAGAAAGATAAGTGAGTTTCTTTCACTCTTTTATTAATCAGCTAACATAAATCTATTAGACTAATTATCACTATCAAAATCAAACCAAAATAAGTACTTGAATTAACCAAAAACTTTACTTAAATTAACCAGTAAATATCACTTGAATTAACTAACTAATTAGTTGGATCGAGCACCACGTCGATGCTGCTCGTCGGGTTCGTCTAGCGTCGATCCATTCATTAATTGCTAGATGGCTGCCTTCGGTGGTTTGAGGGATGAAATGTAGCATTCTCTAGCAGCTTTTGGCTCACCTTTGATTTCCCTGAACGCCCTACTTGGTAGGGAATTTGATCGTCTAGTGATACGTCAACAGTACAACCTTCATCTTATCGATCCAGGGTGTGCCCAGAATGACGTGGTTGAAGGATAGTTGAGAATATTGAACTTGGTATGAAGATTGAATCCTTTGGCATAAGTGGGCAAAATGATTTCTTCAACGGCCTGTTGCATCTCGCCACTAAATCCTACCAAGATGGTTGATTTCTTTGTTATGTCTATGTCATCAAGACATATACCTTCTAACGCGCTTTTGAACAATATATTTATGAGTCGCCACCGTCAACCAATACTCGTCGTAGAAGGCAATTGCTGACTGTTAGTAAGATGACCAATCCGTCGTGATGCTCTTCATCACACACATCATCATCGTCAAAAGGTTATAGACATCGCTTCTAATTTCCTCTCGTCTTCGGACCTGCAATCTTTAGGAACTTTGGACGAGGGAGAACCATCTCTTGCTAGCCTTTTAGCTGCTAAGTATGTTAGTCCACAAACATCAGATCCACCAGAAATGACATTATTTACCATTACCTGGGACGGTGTCTCGGGAAGGTTTTGTTTGACGAGTACTTCTCGAAGGACACCTTTCCTTTGTCGCTAAGGAGATCTTGCAAATGTCCTTTGTTTCGCATGAACGCGACCTCTCTCCTGAGTGCCATACAATCCTCCGTCCTATGACCATGATCATGATAAAATTGGCACCACTTCGTCTGGCCCTTCTGGGCATCAGGTCAGTCACTTTTCCTTGGCTAGCGAACTGGAGTGCCGATCTTGTGAGAGCGTTCACCACGCCTCCAACGTCGACTGAAAAGCCATATGATTTGACGTCAAGGAAGACGTTGGGATATGTTTTCGCATGTATACCTGCATATTCTGACACATCATTAACGTTATGTACCTAATTGGGACGACTGTGAGGATGTGATTCCAAATATGTCGCTTTGGTGTGAATGCTTTGCGATCGCTCAAGCGTTCAGACACGTGATGCGTCGAGATGGTGTTGAGGATGACATCATCTTCTTCCAACCGCATTTGAGCTAGCTCTTGATTTGACCTCTTTGAATTTTGTGCATGGATATTGGTGACACGGTTGTATAACTTCGATCGAAGGATAAGACCCTTTCTGAAACATTCAATTGTAGCCTTGGTATCCAAATCTTTGATTCCAATCATTTCTTTGTTGAAGCGATTGTAGTAGTCACGGGTAGATTCTCTCGGCTTCTAGAAGACACCATATAAGTCACTAGTCTACTTTTTAATGTTGCGGCTTCCCTCGAACTTGTCCTAGAACTTGTTGACTAGGGTTGACAAGTTGTTGATGCTTCCTGGTTTAAGAGAACCAAGGCATTTGAGGGTTGGCCCTGTCAGCGTAGCTCCAAATTATTTGCACATGTAGGCTTCGACTAGATTCCGAGGTATAGACACTTGCCACATTCGTTGCCTGTACTGAGTGACATGCTTCGTCGGGTCTGTAGATCTGTCATAGGTTGCAGTCAGGACGGGCAGATTCAGCTTCTTTAGTAGCGGGGTCTTTTGCGATCTTTTCCACGAATGGTGACGCTGTATACCCATCTCTCTGCTCCATGATGCTTGGTGTTGGAGCTCCAAGCAGATGGGAAGGTAACCTCATCATCCGGTGAATCTACTTCTCGATCGTCGTCATCCTTCTTACGATGGGATTCACATCATTTGGAGTAGGCTTCTCAGGCTCTCCTCGCTCTTCTTGTTTTCACCCGTCATTGGCGTCATCTTCGCCTTCAGAGTCTGCACTTTCAATGTCGCAAAGAGTAGGCATATTCAGAATTTGGTCATTATTGAGTTGGCGTCTCTGGTTAGAAGCTTTTGTCGACATTAATTCTTCTTGGAGCTTCTGGACTTTCTCCTGCGACATGGTAAACTCGGATGTCAGGCGTTCATTGGCTTTCTTGATCTCAGCTATCTCGACTTTTATTTGCTCATAGGCTGCTTGCATTTCGTTGAGATCCATTAGTGTAAATGTTTTGTCGCTAATTGAGGATGATACAGATCTGGCTGTCGGCCTCACAGTGGGCGCCAAATTGTTTATGTCAAATTTTGCGTAAGGACAATGACAGTTGTTAGGACGTTAATAACCAGATTAGCACGATGCGACGAAATGAACGAACAGGGGGAATTGAGGGGAAATGACACAAGGAGATGATTATGCAGAAAAACCCCAATGAAGATGGGTAAAAAATCGCGGGTGGCTGTGCGTCCACCAATCCACTATATGCAACCGTAGTTAATAGAGAAAGACATTCAATACAAACTAGGATAGTTGTCTTAAGTACAATTAATTTCTCTCTTAGCAAAAATAATAAGGGAAAAGTGACTATAAAGAGTAGTATACGTAGTGTGTTTCTAGCTGGTATGCAAAAAGTATCAGAGTAGTTTGAATGCTAATGAACTTATGTCCTTTATTATAACAATCCTTCACTAGTAGAAAAATGTTGATTTGCGTCTCATAAATTGCATCATACAACTGGTGAACCAACACAGAAGGCTGGGAGCGTATCATTTGCGTCGGACAGGTGTTGAACGCGACGCAAATCATGGTTCATTTGCGTCGTATTTGAGGTGCATTCGACGCAAATACGTAAAGCAAATGGGTGAGAGAATCATGCGCGTTGGATGCTTTGCTATGTTCGATGCAAATAACTAAACCAAATGGGCACAATGAACAAGAGATTTGCGTCGAATGCTTTGCTACGTGAGATGCAGATGATTGTATTAGAGGATTTGCGTCGGACCATCTGGGTCCATCCGACGTAGATCATCCCACAGCCCACTTATTACTTTTTAACTCGCTCCCAACTCATCCCTCTTTAACCTAAAACTCCCACTATCACCCTCTAACCTAAAACTCCCATTCAGCCATTCTCTATCTTTAAATGCCGCTCAATCTTCCTCCCCATCTTCAATCTCCTATAAAATCTCTCTAATCTCCTCTCTCCCTCCCCTTCTTCTCCTTTCCCCAGAAAATCGAGCGAAGACGAACATGCACCAGATTTGCTCCAATTTCATTCCACGTCTCCGTCCGTTCTTCAGGCTACCATCCCCGACTTCGTCCGTTCATTCTTTCGTTTGTGAAGCACCAATAAGAAGCCATCGCCATTCGTTTTCTCCAATTTCATTCTCCACCGAAGACAAACACGCACCAGATTTGCTCCAATTTCATTCGTTCGTTTACGACAGAGATTTTGTCAGATTTAGATTTGTTCGAATTTTACGGGCGGTTTCTGGTGGTTTGTGGTTTTTCTTGTTCTCTTCTCGGCATCTCTCCCAAAGGTTCATTTATTCCTCTCTTTAATTCTCGAATCTTACTTAATTATGTGTAATTATCATAATTTTTTTAATTTGTTTTCCCTTTTTTTATATAGGTTGATCGAATGGGAAGTATCACAACACTCCTCAATTTTCAGATCTACCCATATCGCCCAATAAGAAAACCCACCAAGTTCGCGAAAATGTTTTTGTTTCGATCTTGAGTTAAATTCTAACTTTATTACTAATTTTTAGGGTACGATGTTAGTGACATATTGTAATTTTTGGCCTAATTTTGTTGTGAATTGAAAGAAAACTGGAAAATATTTTATTTTTTTCCTTCATTGTTATGCCTTTGATATATTCAGATTGCTTTACCGCCATTTGAATGTCATATTTGCACTGTTAGTATGCAAACTCTTTGGTGTAAACTGATGAGTTGTTGGGATGAGGGAATTTTTATTTTTATTTGATAAAAAATGGTTGATTTGCGTCATATGTAATTACACCAACAAATGTAGATTCACTTTTTTTAAATAAAAAATTATTGATTTGCGTCGCACATAGCCCAGCATGCGACACAAATGGTGCTGGTGGTGCTGGGGCTCAAGGGCCATGTGCGTCGGACATCTCTTTCATCCGATGCAAATAGCTTAATATCTGCATCGAGTCCTAATCCGACGCAGATTATCTCTCCTTTATTTGCGTCGAGGCTTATAGCGTCGGACACATGTCCGACCCAAATGGGGGTCTGACATCCGACGCAAATCGTTGATTCTGTACTAGTGCTTGACTCATATCTCCCTGATCAACGGCTCAGTCTCTCATAATCCGGAGATAGTTACAACTGATTTCTTCAACTAAATCTCCACGATCTTCCTATTCTTCAGCCACGCTTGTCGACTTAGTTTGAAAAAGTCTCAACAGATATTCTCCCAGCTATAATGTGGACCAAGTCTTCCTCAATTATAGTTGGTCTGTTATGCTAGTCCATAGGGCAATGGTCCTGTTGCAATGCACATCGTATGGACTTGTAAAATTCAGCCATAACAGCTGGTGGTTTTGGCACCTCATCCTTGAAGCTACCTTAGGTGCTTGGTGTTGTTGTTCGTTGTCGCCGGTGCATATGCTGGCCGGAACTTGCATCCATGTATGTTGTTCTTCAGGTGATTATAAGATAATGTTTTTTAAGTTAATCAAGCCAATTTAGTTTGTTCAGGTTTAGGTATATTTTCCATTTGTGAATTAAACTTTGTTGTTAATCTGTACAGTTCTAGTAGTTGTTGGTGATTTATGGGACTCATCTATTTTTGGAGTTGTGATTTGATTCGATTAATATAGTAGGTTGTATCGAGGAAAGTTAATTAGATTAGTTTCTCATTTAGTGAGTAATTTATTTATCATTATTATAGTTATTGAGGCATTATTGGATAATCATTGTTGTGTGACCCGAAGGTGGTCATGATCTTAGAATTGGGATTAATGATTTTTGGAATGGGTTTAGTTGGACTAAGAAGTTTAATATCTTTCAATTAGTTAGGTGAGAGAATATTTTATTAGGATTAAGAATTCAGTGAAGTAATTTCTAATGAATGTTATTGTTGTGTGAGGTTATTGGTGTTTATTTGTGAATTCAAGTTGAGGAAGAAATTCAAGAATTATGGCTCCTATGACGATTATTATCGGCGATATGAAAGAAAAAGGGATAAGTGTGAGGTAACTTTTATATTCAGTAGAGTGCTTTACTTATGCAGTACTTGTGTGTGGAATCTTATTTTTATTTTGGTTAAGTTTGTAATGTGGCCTGACCATATATAGTTATGAATGTGTTGTGTCTTGATTGTGGAAATGTTATTGAATCATTATGAATAGAGAATTATTTCACTGGCTTAATTTGTGAACTGAAAATAGAAAGTGGGCAAGGTATAGGTGGAGGACAGTTACTTCCTAGACCTGATATATTGTTGATTGCTACGTCTCATAATGAACCTTGGGGCAGTATTGTTGTGCTTTATAACGAACCCTGGACGTGGCGTTTGTCCAAATCATGTACTTGCCCACTAATTTGTTTAAGAGAATGAGCTATGTTAGCGTTGTAATAAAAAGAAATGGTTTGAAATAAAAGTATTTTAATGGGCTGAAGTAAAGGTTACGAGTTTTCTACTCATTTTGGAATTTTATTTGTTTTGCTCGAAATCGATAGTGGAGCGAGATTGTGACGTCGTTGTATATTATTCATAAGTTTGTAATTATATTGTAGTTAATATTTCATTATATATATATATATATATATATATATATATATATATATATATATATATATATATATATATATATATATATATATATATATATATATATTTAGGAATTTACTCAAGTTATTGGTGTAATTAAGGTGATTTTCCGCTGCGAGTTAATATAATTAATAGTAAATTGTGGTTTATGGATGTTAAGTGTGTCTCATAAGCAACTCGGAAGAGCGGATTGTTACAAGAGGCATATAAATACAAGACTACATATCACTTTAAAGTTTAAAGAGGCAATCAATCATCAACAAACATATATTCTCTTAAGTACTTAGTTCTTAGCTTTGGTTTTAGCCCCAAGGCTTATGAGCCTAGATAGTTACTTTAGCCTAGTTTAGCACATATCCTCATGTATTCTACATATAGCTACTTGATTCTCCATTCTTCGATTGTTGAAATCTGTGATGGAGGTAACCTTGTCTTCCACCATCATAACTCATTGTAGTTGTCCAGCCTGACTATCCTTCTTTGTTCGCATTACGCACTTGGATTTAATTAAATAGAAAGTTATTCTCTTAATTATCATTAGTTCCTTCTTTAATTCCTCTTTTTAAGCACATTTTTGGATAATTTAACACTAAGAATTATCTATATGTTAGCGAGGCCTTTCAAGAGGTCAATAACCCCTAGGGGCATACTCTCAAGGCACTCTAGTCCCCAAGCAATAGGGTTTCAAGTGATTATGGCAATTCTTGCCCCAATATGTTTTGGCGACAACAGTGGGAGGATTAACTAGTTTTCCTTATATATATGTACTCTTGTATCAATTGGTGTATGCATAGTTTTGAGATTTTATTGTATTATGTTATACTGTTATGTGAACTCAGATGTCCTTGGTGATTATGTTAATATGTCAGCAGCATTATTTGTCATAATTTTTAGTTAATCATAACAACATCACTTCTTAATTCTACCGTGAATGACTTCACTGCTGTAATTTACTAATATGTGTTGTAGCGTATGTTCTACTGATGTTTTGTTTAAATTCATATGTTAGTTGCTACTATTGATTTTGGCTTTGTGTTGATGCTCATCTAAACACCACGGCCTCCATCTGGCTAACGTTTTTCAACCTCAACCCTTTTTTTTACCCGCAGCACTTTCCTAAAAGGGAAATAATTAAGGAAAATTTTATTCTAATACTTTTGGCCATTCGCTCAAAATAATCCAACGTTTGGATTATTATTTAATAATCTAACCTTTGACCTTTTTTAATTTTTGCGCCCCTTGAATGTGAGGAACACCCAGAACCAAATGTTGGCCTCCGCATATTCCACCTTCCTTCAATTTCGCGGAATGGTGGATGAAGATGGAGAAAAAAAGAAAAATCAGGGGAGAAGATTTTACAATAGGGGGAAAATGGAGAAATTGGAGGAAGAAGAAGATTCAGGGGAGAGAGAGAGAGAGAGCTAAATAAAGTTGGAACCTAAAAGCAACAGTAATATGCCATGTAGGACAGTTACTTGCGTCTCTAGGTAAATTACCTGTTAGGTGCATTAAAAATTAAAAAGGTCAAAGGTTAGATTATTAAATAATAATCCAAAGGTTGGATTATTTTGAGCGAATGGCCAAAAGGTTGGATTATTAGAATCAATTTTTCCAATAATTAATTACTTACAATACTTTCTATTTTTGCTTTTCCTTTCTCTCTATCTCTCTCCAATCACATGGGCCCTCTTTTTTTTTTCCTCTATACCTCTCTCATACCCAAAAATTGCATTGAAGTTGATGAAGACAAAAAAATCGTTAGACACATCAATGAAGTTTTTTTACTGCATTGAAGCTGATGAATAACATAAACTGCAATGAAAAGTGATACTTATATATATATATGTAACTGTTTTTGGATCATTTAGGACCAAAAAATGCAAAAAAAAAAAAAATAACTTTGGGTCATTGGGCTTTGAAAAAACCGCAGCCCTTAATTGATAAAGGGCTGAGGTTAATGGCCAAAACTGCAACCCTTAATTGATCAAGGACTGCAGTTTTGTCCATAACCGCAACCCTTAATTGTTAAGGGCTGCGGTCGTTCATAATTTTCAAGGGCTGCCACGCTAAGGGTTGCAGTAAAAAACCTCAGTCGTTAAGCAGCTTTTGACCGCAACCCTTTTTCCTCAAGTAAACTCAATATAAAATAGACATATCAGGCTCTACTTAATACGTTTCATATCGAGTGTTATGCAATTAAATAACCAAGTAATATGTTAATTTAATGTAAGAATTAGTCTACGTTGGTTCGCCAAACACATTAAACCTAATTTTTGGTGACATGTTATTATGTAATCAAATTACAGGGAACCAAATCTAATTGTCAAAATTATCTGAATTTAGCATTAGAACATTTATTTAGGTCTTTTATTAACAAAAATTAGCATGTGCGGTGATGAAAACATTAAAGTATGTAAGCATGAATATGAACAATGATAATATAGAAATATGAAAAAGAAGATAGACTATAGAAGAATGTACAAGCGAGCGTTTAATGATCTACATCATGACAAATAAATTGTGAGTAAAATAAGAAACTAATTGGAATTGACCCTCAGGTTTAATACCTTTGTCGCATTGGTCTTACGTAACAATCTACGAGAGGAGCAATCTTGAAGCTTTAATAGAGTTTTAATGGAAATCGATGGAGTTTGAGTGTGTTCGAATATAAGTCTGAATGAGTTTGAATGTGATTCATAGTATGAGAGATCATGTAATTGTGTGTGAAAATATAAGGTTGCACGTCACACACCTTGTTGCTTCAGACACAACCCCTGGTTGCATTGTTGTGGATTGTAAACTGACTCTGT
This sequence comes from Beta corolliflora, assembly GCA_947648045.1. Lineage (NCBI taxonomy): Eukaryota > Viridiplantae > Streptophyta > Magnoliopsida > Caryophyllales > Amaranthaceae > Beta > Beta corolliflora. The sequence continues at coordinate 1,784,538 of CANSZD010000313.1, forward strand.
GTTGCATCAACCATCCTAGTGCGCTTGGCGCAACGCACATCTGTGCGGTTTTCGTTCGTCTTAAGATTCCTTGTTATCATTGATGAAATATTTTCTATTTGAATCCAAAATCGGCTATCTTTAGGATTAAATATCTGATTATCATAATATCTTTTAGAAAATAATTATCGATAATAACTATTATTAAAAATATAATTGATTATCGTGAATAATTAATTGGGTTTATAAAAGTGAGCTCGAAATTGTTTTAAACAAATAAATAGATTTATGTTCGTAAAACGATTTTAGGCTTAGCTCATTTGATTGCTCTTTCTTCGGACTAGAGCAATTAGGACGACGGTATATTTCGTCATTGGGTACTCAATAGAAAGACATGATTTTGTGTATACAATAAGTCAACAAGGTCGTCGACAACTTAAGTATGGGAAGATGTTAGAATCTAACCTTGCTTTACTTGCATTTAATTATTTAATGCTTTCGGGTATTTACTTTATGTTTTTAGCTCTTGTTTAAGTTTTATCTTCCATTAATATGTTATTAAAGTAGTGTGTTGAGTGCGTAGAATAACTATGTTACAATTAACCCTCTCCAGGGAGCACCATTAAACGAATGAAATAAAACTTCCTACTAAATTTTAATTGAGTTGTCGAAAAAATACCTTAATTACGTTGCATCTTGAAATTTACGTTAAAGCGTCCCCCTCTTATCTAAAGTCTTGTTTAATTTGTTGTTTAGGAAACGCTTTTGATTGCTGCACGCACACACGCCCCAACTAACACTTGCTCTCTTGTTGCCAATAGTTAAGAGCATCCTTTTGACATACAACGTCGCTTGTAATTCCAGGAGTTTATAGACCCTTTTACATACAAGGCTTGCTCCCTTGCCACCTAATAGGCAAGAGATCGCCGCACGATTGGGTGTCAAGACACTCAGACCGTGACACTATGTATGTCTCTAATCAACGAGTCCTCCTTCTACAACTTTCTACCTCTGTCCTCCCACATAGCCTCCTTACTTTATTCCAATGTTGCAGTAAAGAAAAGACAAAGGATATATTTTGAAATGATGTCACTTTGTTTGTTTGGGGAGATTCATACATCTACCCACCAAGTAGCTATCTAGTGGAAGTAGACAATTGAAAAATTATTAACATGTTATGCCGAGATTAAACTAATTATTTGTATCTATCTCTATTGGGTAGTTTGCTAGATGGACAATGTTTTGTTGATTTATGTGGGCTATGGGGGTGAAAGTTCGGTGTACGGTTTGGACTTAGGCCTAGTCCAATACAATCTGAACAAAATTTGGATTTCAAATTTCTAATCTAAATCCAATCAATCAGAGTTTCAGTCCAAACCAATAATTCAATTCGAACTTTCAAACACTAGATCGGATCAATATCCAAAATTTTAAATTCTATTCTTTTTGATGAAATAATTTAGGCACGAGCATAAAAATAGAGTGTTCCATAATACAAGTAATTCATATAATTCCATAAAAATTCAGAAATAACAGCTAATAATTCATACAAGCCCATAAATTTTATCCAAAATACTTAAACCCTGTTCCAAATATACAAATACATTATACATGGCTAATTGCTATTCGGTTATTTTGGATTTTTGGATTCAATCACCCTTAATCCAAACAATCCGAAAATCCAAATTTTTTTAAAAAACTCATTCCAAATATAATCCGAACATAGTTCAAATCTAATGCAAATTGCTAACTCTATTTGGATTGGTTTGGATTTTGACTTTTATCCAAATAACTTTCACCCCTTATGGGAAAGCCAGATAGGCGTCTCATCGAGAAAGGCCAAATCTGGCCTCTCATTTTGGTACCTGAGTTACTTTGGTACCTCTGGTACCAAAGCTCGAGAGGCCAAAATTTTGGGTATTACTGGTACCAAGTAAGAATTTTGGTATGTGGAGGTACCAAAATTTTGGTATTACTGGTAACAAACTCAAATTTGATACCAAAGTAAGTATAACTGTGTAGACACCAAATTTTGAACCCCTTTTTCGGATAAATAAAGATTTGGAAGAAATAAAATAAAAAAAAACCATCATGCATCGTGGAGCACGTGCCCCATCAAAATGCATGTTTCATCCCGGAGCGCGAGTTTCATTCCATCGTACGGTTATCCATTTGTGCGTATTAGTCATACAGTTTCGGCTTAGAAATATAATTTTTGTGAGTCTTAGTCAACAACTACAACCACCGTTTTAATAAAATGATTCGTAGTGTAATCATGCTCGTCTTTATTAATTTGACGAGTTTTCGTTAATTGTCTCAAGTTAGTCTTTCATAAAAACGAAAAAAACGAGTCGCGATTAGGCGTCGGGATTTTAGTCGTATCCCAAAACCTGTTTTAATCAGTTTTCTTGATGGTCATGTCATTGTTCATTGGATAAAGAATAAGAATATATTCTTTATCCACTAATCACATCCTTTATCCATTATTTAGAGAATAAGAATCATGAAAAGATGTGAGAATAAGAATCAAATCCCATGTGTAGGGGGGATCCGGATTTTTTCCGGAAGAATTGAGTGTGCGCCTAGCGCACAACCACGCCCTGTGCCAGACGCATAGCCTTGCGCCTAGCGCACCGCGCTGTGCCTAGTGCAGGCTCTTGCGTTTGGCACATCATTCTAATTAGTTTTGTTTTACACGTTTTTCGATGCATTTTTTACGTATTAGGATGTTAAGGGAAGAATATTTTCTGAAAATCTGATTTTTGCTTCATTGATGAGAAAATCCAAAAAGAATAAGAATATTTGTATTTCCAAAGAGATTTGATGATGTCATTAGGGTGAGGTCATTAGAGTGATGTCATTAGGGTGATTAACAATGAAGAAAATTAGATTTTTTGGGTTACAAATCTGATTTTCTTCTTCTTTGAAACCCTATTTCATCTCCCTCATTTCTCTATAAATACCCTCCTTTTTTCACTTCAAAACCAAGTTGAGCAAAACACAACTCAACTTCACAACTTCTCTCTCCACTATTCTTCTCCTTAATTGTCCATCTAAGCAAAAGTCTTAATTAGTAAGTAATAAAGAAGTTGAAAAAAACTCAACTTAATTTCACTAATTCTTTCACTACTTCTCTCATCTTCTCTACTCCTTTCCTCTAAAAATCTCACTTAAGAAAAAGAAAGTAAAAGTTAGTAAGATAATTAGTAAGCAAAGAAGTTCATCAAAAGGAAAAAACACAAAAAAAGAGTTTAAGTTACACTAGGGGAGAAAAAAGGAAGGGCTGCATTTTTCGAAAAACGCAGCCCTTCGTGTATGAAGGGCTGCAGTTTTCAAGTAAAGCGCAGCCCTTTTAGTGAAGGGATGCTGTTAGCCCAAAAACGCAGCCCTTCTTGACCACGAAGGGCTGCGTTTTTAGGCTAATCGTAGCCCTTCACTATACAAAATTTCCTCTCAATAATATTCAACGTGCTCCCTCACTCACTCAGCACACGAATTTCCCTCACTCTCACTCTAACTCGAACGAAGACAAAACCCCTCCCTCTCACTCACTCGCATAGCTAACCCTAACGTCGGAGCACCGCACCTTCACCACCACGCAGCGCCACCACCACCACCATTGCGCCACCACATTGACGTCTTCTTCTCTTTCTCTTCTCTTTCTCTTCTCTTCTCTTCTCTTCTCTTGCAGTGGGTTGATTTTAGTGGGTTTTAGGGCTGTCCACCATGTAGTGCCACCACGACCACGCACCACCACCACATCATTATCTCACGCACCACCACCATTGCATGTTCTCCTCAACTGGCTTCAGTTTTCCTTCCATTGCACGAAACCCATAGGCCAGGTTTGTTCTTGGTTTTTTTTTTTTGCTCTTTGAATTTCTTTTGTAATTTTTGTTGAGATAATTTTATATGTTTTAACTGGAAGGAACATATAAAAGTATTAGTTGTTTTTTACGAGAGCACCACACCATTTCTGATTCGGATACTTCTTGTCTCTTTGGTAAGCTTCGGCTACTTCTTGAAATTCCATTGTTGTGTTCTGTAGTAGTTGTGGTTGGTGTTGGTGTTAGGGTGAATGGTCTAAATTTACCTGTTGTTGGTCTGTGTACTTATGATAATTCAAGAATCAACCAACATAATTAGTGCACTCATTCTTTGATAAACCATTAGTAAATTATTAGACTGCATCTGCTTAACAATGAAATCAATGAGGTAGATAGTTGGTAAGTGAAAGTGTAATAGTTGGGTAATTCAATTTTCAGGTGGGAGAGGGTTGTGGGAGGGTGGGTAGGAGGTGGGGGAGGGCTGGGGAAACTTGTATTTGTTAGGCTTGCATTTGTGGTTGGTTTGAATTTCGGGAATGAAAAGGTCATTTTAGGCCTACATGGAAAGGGGGGAGTGCAGTGGGGGGCAGTAGTGGCGGTGGTGGTGGGACTGTTGCAAATGTGGAGAGTGAGGTCACATGGCAATGCAATGCCCATCTGGTGCTCTCCACATTTGTAACAATTTCCACTTCTTTCGCCGCTACCACATGATGGGCATTCCCTTGCCATGTGACCTGAAATGACCACATTTGTAACAGCTCCCACCACCAGATGGGCATTCCCTTGCCATGTGACCTCACTCTCTACATTTGTAACTATTGTGTTGGCTTTTAGGCTTGCATTTGTTGTTGGTCGAATTTCGAGAACGAAAAGGTCATTTTAGGCCTATTTTAGCCTTTTCAATTCCAATTGGTACTTATCGAGTCATTTAACCCCAAATTGTTTTTGAACATGATAATATGAGGTATAATGTAACTATTATGTAGATTTTGTGGTTGGTTGAATTTCGGGAACGAAAATGTCATTTTAGGCCTACATGGCAAGGGGAGAGTGCAGTGGGGGGCAGTAGTGGCGGTGGTGGTGGGACTATTGCAAATGTGGAGAGTGAGGTCACATGGCAATGGAATGCCCATCTGGTGCTCTCCACATTTGTAACAGTTTCCACTTCCTCCGCCGCTACCGCCTGATGGGCATTCCCTTGCCATGTGACCTGAAACGACCACATTTGTAACAGTTCCCACCACCAGATGGGCATTCCCTTGCCATGTGACCTCACTCTCCACATTTGTAACTATTGTGTAGATTTTTAGGCTTGCATTTATTGTTGGTCGAGTTTCGGGAACGAAAAGGTCATTTTAGGCCTATTTTCGCCTTTTCACGTCCAATTGGTACTTATCGAGTCATTTAACCCCTAATTCTTTTTTAACATGATAAAATGAGGTATAATGTAACTATTGTGTAGATTTTTAGGCTTGCATTTGTTCTTGGTCGAATTTCGGGAACAAAAATGTCATTTTAGGCTTATTTTCGCCTTTTGACGTCCAATTTATACTTATCGAGTCATTTAATCCCAAATTCTTTTTGAACATGATTATATAAGTTATAGTGTAACTATTGTGTAGATTTTTAGGCTTGCATTTGTTGTTGGCCGAATTTCGGGAACGAGAAGGTCATTTTAGGCCTATTTTGGTCATTTCACGTCCAATTCGTACTTATCGAGTCATTTAACCCCAAATTATTTTTCGAACATGATTATATGAGGTATAATGTAACTATTGTGCAGATTTTTAGGCTTGCATTTATTGTTGGTCGAATTTCGGGAACGAGAAGGTCATTTTAGGCCTATTTTGGCCATTTCTCGTCCAATTCACACTTATCGAGTCATTTAACCCCAAATTCTTTTTGAAAATGATTATATGAGGTATAATGTAACTATTGTGCAGATTTTTAGGCTTGCATTTGTTGTTGGTTGAATTTCGGGAACGAAAATGTCATTTTAGGCCTATTTTCGCCTTTTCACGTCTAATTTGTACTTATCAAGTCATTTACCCCAAATTCTTTTTTAACATGATAATATGAGGTATAATGTTACTATTATGTAAATTTTTAGCCTTGCATTTGTTGTTGGTTGAATTACGGGAACGAAAATGTCATTTTAGGCCTATTTTCGACTTTTACGTCCAATTTGTACTTATCGAGTCATTTAACTCCAAATTCTTTTTGAACATGATTATATGAGTTATAATGTAACTATTGTGTAGATTTTTAGGCTTGCATTTGTTGTTGGCCGAATTTCGGGAACGAGAAGGTCATTTTAGGCATATTTTGGCCATTTTGCGTCCAATTCGTACTTATCGAGTCATTTAACCCCAAATTCTTTTTGAACGTGATTATATGAGGTATAATGTAACAATTGTGTAGATTTTTAGGCATGCATTTGTTGTTGGTCGAGTTTCGGGAACGAGAAGTTCATTTTAGGCCTATTTTGGCCATCTCGCGTCCAATTCGTACTTATCAAGTTATTTAACCCCAAATTCTTTTTCAACATGATTATATGATGTATAATGTAACTATTGTGTAGATTTTTAGGCATGCATTTTTTGTTGGTTGAATTTCGGGAACGTAAATGTGATTTTAGGCCTATTTTGTCCGATTCATGTCAATATCTATATTTTCGTTGATCTAACTCAAAAATTTTGTTGCATATGGCAATTTCAGGTAGAGTGAAACTACATATTTTTTTTTGTGCATAAATAATCATAAGTGTATAATTTGTGAAACAAAAAGGCTTAACGATAAGTGGGGGTGCAGTTGAGGGGCAGCAGTGGGGGTGTGTGCAGTGGGGATTGTGTGCAGGGGTTGGGGAGGGTGGCATGGGTTGGGATGGTGGCAGGTGCTGGCATGGTGGGCTGGCGGGGGTTGGGGGGGGGGGGGCTGGGGAGGGTGTGTGTGCATTGCCGCCCACCCTCCCCTGCCCCAGCCTCCCCACCCCCCGTCGGGCCCGGCCCCCTATGCACATACACCCTCCCCAGCCCTTCTTCCATCTTCCCCAACCCCTGCAAGCCCCTGCCTAACCCCCTGCCCATCCCCAGCACAGGTCCCCCCAACCCCCAGCCCTCCCCTCCCCTCCCCTGCACATACCCCCCTTCCCAGCCCCTCCCTCGCCCGGTCCCCCCAACCCCTCGCACAAACCCCCCACCCCCCCTTCCCATCCCTCCCCATCCCTTACACAGTCGCCCAACCCCCTTCACGGACCCCACCCCCCGCCCATCCTCCCCATCCCTTGCACAGTCCCCCCCAACCCCCTGCCCATCCCTCGCACGGTCCCCCCCCTTATTGCACTCCCCCCCTTGTTCCATTTTTTTTATTTTCTTGAGCTTTATATATTAATGCTTATATTTGTACAATTTTAGGGAGATGGCGCAGGTGCATACGGATAAGAGCACGAGTAGTGAACACACTACCAAGGATGAGTCATATGTACCGAGAAAGAAACGGAATAAAGTAATTCTCGAGGAACAAGATAAAGGTGATCTCGAGGAACAAGATAAAGATGATCTCGAGAAACAAGTGGATGTTAATGCTCTCATGGGCAAGGATTACGTGCAAGACCGACCTCACCGTGAAGAATTACATGCACAAAGTCCAAGAGTTGCCCAAGGGAAATCCTTGGCTACGAGAAAGAGAAAAGGAAGAGGACCTACAAAGTCACTAGGGAAACACACACCTATGACTTTAGAGTATGATAATATGGGTCAACCTTGTGGTAAGTGGCGTCATAAGTATGGCATGCAAATTGGAATTTGCATGCGGAAACTCTCCATTCTGCATTCATGGAGAGAGGTGCCCGAGGGGATGAAGCAGTGTATATGGGATGATACTATGGTAAGCTTCACGTACAATAACGTTTAGTTTCTTAATTATTTAGTTAAATATATGTGTAATATTACTGATAGCGTATAAATTACAACAATTGCGGAAACTAATTGTGAAATGCATTTTTTTGTAGAATCAATTCAATATCGAAGATGATGAAGCCAAGAAGAATGTATTTCTATCCGCGATTGCCCAGAGATTCAGAGATTTCAAGGCTAAGTTAGTGTATGGGTGAATCACTAAGCGGAGGAAAGTAGTAGGTACAAAGAAGAGGAAAATCTACGGCGGAGAAACGCCATCCGGTCCTCAGGCTTCACCGAAAACATCATCTGAACCCTCCAAATTACCATTTTAGATATGGAAAACTATCAAACCTGAAGAGTGGGAATCATTTGTTGCCAAAAAAAAAACCCACAAGCTATTGTAAGAATATTTTTCTAATATTTTACTACACTTTGCTCCAGTATTATTGTATAACACCTAGTAATTGTGTGTTGTAGACAAAACGTGAGAAAACTAGCACGAGTGCAAAATCTAGGAAGTATTATCATCATTTGGATGCTCATTCATACAATGAGGCGAGAGAGAAGTGGATGTTCGCACATTACCCCAAAATTGGGTCGCCAACTGCAACGGGGACTAGCTCTACGACCACAGTTACAATGGCTCGGAAACCAGATAAAGTCCTCGATTGGTGGAGTTCAATGCATGGGATTGATGCAAAGGGAAAAAGAGTCTTGCCTGATCCCGGTACAGAACAGATAGCCAACGTTATTATAAGTACACAAAAATGTCCTATTTTCGCCTTTTCGTGTCCAATTCGTACTTCTCGAGTCATTTAACTCCAAATTTTGTTTGAACATAATAATATGAGGTATAATATAACTAGTGTGTAGATTTTTAGCCTTGAATTTATTGTTGGTTGAATTTCGGGAATGTAAATGTCATTTGAGGCCTAATTTCGCCTTTTCGTGTCCAATTCTTATATTTTGAGTCATTTAACCCCAATTTCTTTTTGAATATGGCTATACAAGGTGTAATATAACTTTTGCATTCATGAGCATTTATCTCTTATCCTTATGTAGATTGGCTTGAAGGAAAAAAAGGCAACCGGTGAGTTCACTACTAAAGGACACATTGATGCATTGCACGAAACTTTAGGAAGGGACCACAGTGGACGCGTGAGGGGCGTAGGAGGTGTCCGCCTCGGTTTGAGAAAGGTATATGGTGATCAATACACTACAGCGACAAAATCAAGTGTAAGTAGTGTGAATTTTGGGGCTTCATTAGATGTGGAGTCTATCAAGGCTGCAATTCGGGAGGAGATGACACATAACTTGAACGCCATGTTGGAGCACATGGGTTTACCGACTTTTGCATTGAAGAAGGGTTGTGATATTCCACCTAGCCAGCCGACCGGTGATCCACGAACATCTGATGATCAAATGATACCTTTACCTGATCCACCTCCAGTACCGGAGTTGAAGGTAATTACTTAATCCCTTTGCTTTGTTAAACAACTATTGTTCTTCAATGCATGGAATTCTTACAATAATAATGTTGTTTCATAGACTAACTATAAATGGAGTTTTTTTTAAGGAGGAGACCCCATGCGAACTATTAGCTTGAGGAGATGGTTCTGATAGTTTCATTATGGTAGCTTATGCCCATGCACAACCTCCTAGTGACCGAGTACGATTGCATAACCAGTTAGTGGACGATAATCACTATGTGACCACCCTCAATGAAAGTGTGTCTGGTTTCGAAGAATTACCTCTTTCGCTGCCGAAGCCAGAAGTTGGTCTACATTTACTGAATGATGCCCTTGATAGTTATATTCTATGGCCGCGTGCATTCGTGCGGTTTTCAGATGAGGTACAATGATTAACATACTTATATATGCGTGTTTTCTTTTATATTTCCTATGATAGTTAGTAATATCTTTACTTTTAACTAATTACTAGGTTTGGGGGGAGGTCGGTTCACATGACAGGAACACAAAGAATTCACCTGATAAGAAATGTGTTGAAGGGAAATGTTTCTATGACAAAGAATCCACTTATTCTCGAGCCAGAGGTGGTGTGAGACCTTAGTATTCCATGATATTGGTTACATGAGTGCGCTAGCGATTTATCGGATGCTAGTACAATAGAGGTTCCTTTGGAGGGGCAACAATTCCACTACATTGAGGAGTCGTCGACATTCATTTCTAAGGTCGATATTAAAGAATTCTTATGTGGGGTAGAGTTGAATGTTTCCATGATACAAACTTTCATGAGGTAATACATAATATAAGTATATAAATATACATATACATATGCTTAATTACTTTTCAATTCAACTTCCATAATAAGTAAGTTTACTTTTAATCAATATGATTTCTCAGGTTATTATACAATGAATTGCTTGGAACATCACATGAGTCAATGTTTGATTGGTTATGTCCAAACATACTACGAGATGACAATTGCTTAAAAAACAAAGCCGAGGTGAAAGAGTATATGGATATGAGTTTCAAAGCATTATCTCGTTCAGGACCTCATCATATCATCCTTGTCCCATATATGGAACTATATGCTTGCTAAACCTGCTTTACTTTTATTATTCGATAATTAAATTCACCTATTAATTATTCTATGATTAATAACTATATTTTCTTGTTGTAGGGCTCATTGGACAGTGCTTGCGATATGTTTGTCACGTAACGAAGTCTACCACTTTGATTCTTTGCGTCGACAATGCACCACAATCCTTACTAATCAAATCATTGTTAAATAGGTAGTCTAACCGAAACAAAAAATATACGCACTTAATAATATTACACATTATTCATCATCTTTATATATATAAACAATACATCTTATAATAATGTATTGATGTAGTGTAATGAAGCATACTAGTGGAGCAGGACTTCGAGCACCAAAAGCTCCTGTTTGGATATCAGTCGAGGTAACATGACTAATTTGCTTGTTCTTCTATAGAAACACTACTTTTCTCCACATACTACACATCAAACATGAATGTCATTGGATGCATGTTTTGGTGAATTTTAGTGTCCGCAACAAGATAATGGAGTTGCATGTGGCTATTACGTACTGAGTTACATGTTCGATATTGTCAACCAATGCACTAACATCGATCATCTTCAAAAGGTATGTAACTTATTAGTATATGTTAGTTTAGATTAGATCGATGGGTATGGTTTAGAAACCAAAGTAGCACATATTCGCAAAAAATGACCACATTCTACCCTAAAACATGGTACTTTGATGCATTTCATATAAATATGACGTATAATAACTAGTGTGTAGATTATTTTTAGGCTTGCATTTGTTGTTGGTTGAAATTCGGGAACGAAAAGGTCATTTTAGGCCTATTTTAGCCTTTTTCGCGTCCAATTCGTATTTCTCGAGCCATTTAACTCCAATTTTTTTTAACATGATAATATGAGGTATAATATAACTAGTGTGTAAATTTTTAGGCTTGCATTTGTTGGTGTTTGAAATTCGAGAACGAAAAGGTCATTTTAGGCCTATTTTTACCTTTTCGCGTCCAATTTGTATTTCTTGAGTCATTTAACTCCAAATTATTTTTCAACATGATAATATGAGGTATAATATAACTAGTATGTATATTTTTAGGCTTGCATTTGTGGTTGGTTGAAATTCGGGAACGAAAAGGTCATTTTAGGCCTATTTTCGCCTTTTCGCGTCCAATTTGTATTTCACAAGTCATTTAACTCCAAATTATTTTTGAACATGATAATATGAGGTATAATATAACTACTGTGTAGATTTTTAGGCTTGCATTTGTTGTTGGTTGAAATTCTGGAACGTAAAGGTCATTTTACGCCTATTTTGGTCATTTCACGTCCAATTTGTATTTCTTGAGTCATTTAACTCCAAATTTTTTTTGAACATGATAATATGAGGTATAATATAACTAGTGTATAGATTTTTCAGCTTGCATTTGTTGTTGGTTGAATTTCGGGAACGAAAATGTCATTTTAGGCCTATTTTGGCCATTTTGCGTCCAAATCTTTGATTTTGAGTCATTTAACTCCAATTTATTTTTGAACATGATAATATGAGGTATAATATAACTAGTGTGTAGAGTTTTAGGCTTGCATTTATTTTTTTATTGAATTTCGGGAAAGCTATATGTAATTTTTACAACTAATAACTACGGTAAATGATTGAACTCTTATATTATGTGTTTTATTCCTTGGTTGTTTTGCAAGGTTTATGTGAATAACACACCAAGTTTGAGGGCCTTCACCATGGAATAATTACATGAAGTTCGGGATAAGTTGGCGACCTACCTTTCTGATGATTGCTTATGATAGATTTTGGTGGATTTTGCGATATAATTACTAGATCTAGTTGGAATATATTTTCTTTTATAATATAGTTTTTAGCTAGTACGTTGGTATTTTGTCCATTCTATGTACACTTTTTACATTATTAATATATTTAGAGTTAATGACGTTGAAAAACTTGTGATTTTTTACAAATTTTTTTTTGTGGAAGGGAGGTGTTGGGCTGAGGGGGCTGCCACGGTGGGGTGTACGGCTGGGGTGCCGTTGGCGTGGGGGTGCTAGGGTGGGGCGGGGGGGCCGGCGGGGGTGGTGCAAGGCAGTGAGGGTGCCGCTAGGCCGGGGTGGGGGGTGCCGGGGGTGGTGCGGGCGGCGCCAGGGTGCCGCTGGGTGGGGGGGGGGCGGGAGTGGGGTGTAGGGCAACAGGGATGGTGCGGTGGTGGGGTGGGACAGGGGCATCGGGGTGCCGCCGGGCTAGGGGTGGGGGGATGGCAGGGGGGTGCCGCTGGGGGTGGGGTGGGAGGGCCGGGCGGGGGGTGTCTGGCCGGGCTAAGGGGCCGGGCGGGGGTCTTCTGGGGTGGGGGCGCGGCAGGGGGTGCCGCTTGGGATGGGGTGGGGGGCCGACAGGGGGGTGATGTTGGGGCTTGGGGGGCCGGGCAAGCAGGAGGGTCTTCTTGGCCGGGGGGGAACCAGTTTTTTTTTATAAAAAAATTGAACAAAAAGGGCTGCGGTTATGGGTTTAGAACACAGCAATTCCATATTGGAAGGGCTGCGGTCTAGGCGCAAAACCATAGTCCTTCCTGCAAAGAAGGGCTGCGTTCAAAAAACACAGACCTTCATTTTTGCCGAAGGGCTGCGGTCTAGGCGCAAAACCATAGTCCTTCCTGCAAAGAAGGGCTGCGTTCAAAAAACACAGACCTTCATTTTTGCCGAAGGGATGCGAGCCAAATACGCAGCCCTTAGGGCTGTTTTGACCGCAATCCTTGCGTTTTTCTCCACTAGTGTTAGTAATTAAGAGGATTTAGAAACTCACCTAGAAATTAAGAAAATCACAAAAAAAGGTAGAAAAATTTGCAAAAGGAAGTGCATCATTGAGCTAGCAAGGTAAAGTTGAAGCTTTTGTTATTTTTTTATTATCTTCTTAATCATCTACTAACTTTTTCCTTGTTTTCTTCTTATCATTTTTTTAATCTTTGGAGTGATTTGGGTAATGTGGAAGTCCTAATAGGTTCCCAACCGTAAATCACCCCACCTAGAATAGTCAACACTAATGGGGAGAGTCCTAGGAAACATTGTGATTATGTGATTTTCCTTAATCAAGTTGTTATTCATCACCAAAAATGTTTTCATAAAAAAATTCAAGACAAATTGTGCATAAACATCTCCACAAAAAGAAAATGTGATGCTGTAATTATAATCAGATTTAATTTCGTACTTCGTTTCATTTTTTCATCTGTATTATCAGAATAGTTAGTAGGATTTAATATTTTTCCTATGAAGTGCAAGATGTTTCCAGCAACTGGGCTTTGGAATTTCTAAAAAAATAATTTTGTGTAAATAATTAACAATCATACAACTTTGTTGTGCAAAACTAATTTTGTCCAGTACCACCTAAGCTTGTTCTGTCAATAAAGTTCAAAATAAAATCCTTTATATAAAAATAATAACATCAAGTTTAAAGAAAACATCAGTAGCTTTCTAAGAACATAAAAATCATGTTCATATGAATTTTATACAATTTTAAAAAAACGCTCATGTAAATCACTAAATTCCAGAAAATTGATTTTCTCTTCAGTTAAGAAAACTAACCTACCCACAGATATATCATATGCTCAATTTAACTCTTTATACAAAAAGTTATGATTTTTGTAAGTCAGTACAAGAGCAAAAGTGCAATCTGGAAAGTGAAATAAAATGATTAACTCAAGTTTCATAAAAAAAAATGTTTTCTTTTCATACGAAAATGTTAATTAAAAGTCATGAAATTTTAAGTCTCTTGAAATGATTTATTTTTATCATGTAAATAAAAATCAATAAAAATTGTCATAAAAAATCAAAATCAAAGAGGTTGATTAATCTCTAACTTTTCACAAGTTTGCAAATAAATATGAATTCCAAAGCCCATTCAAGGAGATGAAGATCAAGGATCATCAGGGTGAAGATCAAGGATCATCATGGTGAAGATCAAGATTGAAGATTTGTATAGATCATATATTTTGTACATATTTTTGTAATAATAGTTTTTTTGTAAATAGTTATTACAAAACATGGAGATGTTTATCCATAATTTTCATAAATAATTTCACAACTCTTTTTAAATAAAACGAGCAACCAATGTTACAAATATTGCATGTTGGGCCAATATATCATAGTATATGAATCAAATGACCCAATCTTAATTAAGAGGAAAAATTGCAAATCTAACTAAGTTAAATTGTATGATGATTCATCTTACATTTTAAAAATGTGTTCTCCATATTCAAATGGATTAATCATATAATTAACATAATTAGATTGGTAATTATGATCTCCGAATTGATTTTAGGGCGTTTCACGTGTCTCACTTTAAATGGCCAAATTCCAATTAGCCAAATACAATCTCCAAATTTGATCTCAAATTGATTATTTCTCTTTAAATGACTTAATAATCTTCAATTAAGATTATTTCTCAAAAGCCATCAATTAGGAAGCAAACCTCTTCTTCTAAGACCTCTTGAAAATCATAAACGTGATCACTAATTAAGGTGGTTATTTCAATCCTCGATTAATCGCTAATTAGAGCTGTTAACTCAACATTAATCCTTTATTTGGTATCACTAAGTGGAGTGATTACCTCAACCTTAATCCTTTCTTTGGTATCACTAATTTGAGTGATTACCTCAACTCTTTAATCCTTTCTTTGGTATCACTAAGTGGAGTGATTACCTCAACTTTAATCCTTTCTTTGGTATCACTAAGTGGAGTGATTACCTGAACCTTTCCATTCTTAATCACTAATTAGGGTGATTATTTTAAACCATTGTTAATCACTAATTAAGGTGATTATCTTTCCTCTTAAGCTTCATCACTAATTGAGATGATTATCCTCCTTCATTTTTAATCACTAATTGGGGTGATTATCCTCCTTCATTTTTAATCACTAATTGAGGTGATTATCTTTCCTTTCATCATATTTAATCACTAATTAGGGTTATTATCTTAAACTTTGTTAATCACTAATTAAGGTGATTAGCTTAACCTTTCATCATATTTAGTTACTAATTAGAGTGATTATCTTAAATCTTGGTTAATCACTAATCACTAATTAAGGTGATTAACTTAATCCTATCCATTTAATCACTAATTAGAGTGATTATCTTAAACCTTAATAATCGTTAATTAGGACAATTATTTTTCTCATTTAATCACTAATTAGAGTGATTATCTTAAACCTTAATAATCGTTAATTATGACTGTTATTCTTCTCATATTTAATCACTAATTAAAGTGATTATCTTAATATCATTTCAATCACTAATTGGAGTGATTACCTTATTCCTAATAGATTTGTTTAATTCTAAAGGTGAATTGATTTTAAAATGATTTATTAAATAAATCTGTCCCTATTCAGATATTAATAGGGTGATGACTTCCAAGTTTTCTAAAACTCATAGTCCAATGAGAGACTTTCGTGGGATTCATACCGTTAATTAAGACAGTAAAAAATCGAATACCACAAACTGGTACCAAAATTCAATGTTGATACAAAAGTTCACTTACACTTTTTTTTTTATAAGAAAAGTTCACTTACACTTGGGTATCGAAGTAAGAGTTATTTTGATATTGGTACCAATTTTACTAAATATTGGTATAAGTTGGTACCAAATTTAGGGGTAAGTTTTTGTCATTTTATGCGAATATATCAAAATGCCCCTGTGAGAAACTATTTTGGCCTCATCTGATGAGACGCCAACCCTTTCTCCCTTATTAGCTATGTGATTCGATCATCGATGATGTCAATTTGTTGTCAAATTCAAATCGTGCTCAATGTAATTGGTACTCCAATAGTCCAATTCTCATTTTTCTTTTGTTTGTTTTACAATTATTCCAAGTATAAAAAGCCGCTAAATCGTCCAGCATTTCTCGTCAGTAGTCACCCTCAGTCCTCACGGCCTCACTTAGGTTTGATGCTCCTCTTATTTTGGATTTTACTATTCTCGTGACATTTTATGCAGGATATGGTTTTCATCGCCTTTCCAACTTGTTTATATTCTCGTATTTTTCGTAGATAAACTCTGACGTTAACTTCAACACCAGCTTGATCTTGAATCTCTCTCTCTGAGGTTTGTTTTTTCATCCTGAATTTCAATATTTTTGTTTCGTTGAACTTGATTGTAGTTTCCTGTTTCCGTCACGCCTGCATCTTCGTTGCTATTATTCACCTTTAATGTTATATTCAAATATCATTTTTTAAATATAATTGGGGTTTTAGAAAAACTCAAGTTGGTGCCTGTTATAATCATCTTATTTTGGGTTGCTGATATTTACAAACTAAATGGCAAAAATATTAAGTAATAATTTCATGTTTCAGCTCAGGTTAAATGGCAAAGTAGACGATATTGCATGTTTAGAATTTTTTCATTCGATTATTGGCTCGGAGAAGGTTCAACCCTTTATTTTTTTGGGTGTAAATGAGCGACTAAGTGTAGTGATGTAGGTGGGATTGATCCCAAGTTTTGGGTGTCATATGGTACCCACAAGACTTTACCAGTGAAGCTAAGTTCAGCCTTGTATGTTGAGGGAAAAGAAGCTAGGGTATACCACGTTACAAGGAAACACTAGCCATTTAAATCTTAAGCTAGAAATTGGAAATTTTTACCAAAGAATAGAGACCACAAAAATTCACCCCTAAAGTTAAGTGGTCATGAGAATTAAATTCTGAACTACATGATTGAGAGCCAAAAATAACTTATGGGGGCATTAGTGAGTTATCTTCATACACCCATTTTTAAAAGATTTACTGCAATATACAATATATATCAAACTCAAAATATATCGAAGAAGTGAGGGGGCCAAGGCCACGCTTGGCCATATTGGGAGGTGAAAGCTTTTACAAGTGAACTCCACTTAATCCCCTGAATGATTTTTGAATGAAAAGCTTGTAAAGGAAGTATAAATTTGGTGAACTTTTTAGGAAATGTTGACAAGAACAGTCCCTATTATAGGCATTTTGCCATTTTCAGTTCCAACTAAGGATTATTTCTAAGCAGTCTCAACATTGATGTATTTTTATGAAAACGGTCCCAATTGACTGATTACCTATTCAATGGGTTATTTTCTTTCTCATTTTCTCTCTCCTCCCTTCCCTGCCACCCCTTTGCCTCCCCCTCCCATACCACCATTCTTCCTCCCCTACTCTGACCCCTCCCCTGCCACCCTCCTCCTCTTCCTTGCCACCTAGTCTTGCACCCTTCTCCCTCTTTTCAATCCCCTGAAGTTCTTAAATCATCCACTTTTCCTTTTTCTTTCCCTTTGTTTTTTTTCAAGACTTCTTCTACTCCTTTTTCTGGACTTTTAATTATTCATAAGAAATTTCAGTAAAATCAATCATTTTCATCGGTTTTCAATTTCACTATTTGTTTTGGCAAATTAATGAAATTTCATTTTTAGTTTGATTTTTGTGTCATTGTTATTGTATTTGAAATTGATTTATATAAAATAATGCCTTTTTTTTTTGTTACAAACCTATACCGATTTTTTAATAATTATTTTGAAATTTATACCATACAATACAAATTTAAATTATTCATATAATTCGAATATAAGAGTTGCTAGTTTTTTTCAACTAATTTGAAATAACTTGCAAGATTAAAAAGAATTATGTACCTTTTTTAGAAGTTCGCAAATCGACAATGGACAAATGTGTGATCTCCCTGTCGAAATCGTATTTTTTTCTTAGTTTGTAATTTGTATTGACGTTGTAGTGTATTGGTAATTTTTCTGAGTATGTAATTGTAAATGGTTCTTGAGAACGGAGTATGTAATTGTCAATGGGTTATATTTTGTAATTGAATTTTCTTATTTTTGTAAAGTTTCATCATTTGAGTGATTTGTATAACGTGAAATATGCAATTCTATTGATTTCAGTTGACTTGTGATTGATTGTTATAATTGTATTTCTGGTAGCTTTTTTGAAGCCTAACTTTGGTTGAAATTGGTTTTGTAATTTAGAAAGGGAAGGGGGGTAAAACAGTCTCTTCCAATGGGAACACCATAGCTCCCCTCTTCCCTTATATAATAGAGGTTATTATTATCACAAAAACAAAAATCAATTGTGAAACCTATTGATTTAAGAACTATATCCGGTAACACAAATTTAGCAACATTTCCAATTTAATCCCAAAAAAAAAGAATCAAACCAAAAATCAAAATTAAACAGTAGTAAAAATCAGAAGTGGAAACCTAAATCTAAGACAAACACGAACATATCTGGAAGCAAAAATGGAGTGAACGGAATTACCCGATTCAGTTACAGCTCTTGAGAGAACCATTGTCTTTGATAATTTCTTTGATTTTGTTTCTTGAGATTTAGAAATGAGGATGAGAAAATATGAAGAAAAAGATGAAGAAATAAAAAGGAGAGTGGATTGGCAAAGAAGAAGGAAACTGACTCTATTGGATTATTTATTATAGAGAAGAAGAAATCTCAAAAGGGATGGGATGGGAGGGAAGGGGGGTAGGGAGGGTAAGGGTGGGTCAGCCCATAGCATCAGCAACTGTGGCCAACGACCCACTAGAGGAGAGAGAAAATGAGTGGTGGGGAAAAAATAAAAGAAAATTCGTTTTACTTGTTGTAATATTCAATATTACCTGTTGGGACTAATTTTTTAAAAATGATACATAGTTGGAATTGCTCAGAATCTTAGTCAGGACTAAAAATGGTGGAACGCCCATAGTTGAAACTGTTCCTATCAATTTTTCCAACTTTTTATTTCTAGTCATTTTTTAGCTGAATAACCCATGATTAAAATACCTTGTATCGTGAAAGACTAATCATGGTCCCAGCTCCCAAGTATAATTCACATGCATTGTTTGCAGTGTGGAAAATGGAGTTTACAAATTTTTATTTATGACATTGGAAATAATTTTTTCTAATGATTTTTTTACCAAAATACCCTTGAGTAATTTTTTTATACCAAATACCCTCAAAACTTTTATAATTTACCATATACCTTTCAATTTCCTTAGAATTCACCATACACTACCTTTAATAGCTAATAACTGACATTTTTTTTTAGTTAACCCATAATTTTGTTTTAAATTTTAATTAACCCATACTTGAGTCATTTACCCTAATAGACCATCATTAAAACACCACATATGATCAAAAAGACGAAAGAGAGTCGTGGAGGAAGAGAGAGAAGCAATGGTTTCAATTATGATAAATAGGTGAATAAGGGGTTGATGAAGGTTTAGTAATGAAATTAGGGATCAATGACTAAAAACGGTAATGGTCATTAGTCGTTAAGGGCATAAGATGAATTATTTGAAGAGATTGAGGGGTATATGGTGAATTTTGAAAGATTGGAGGCTGTTTAGTGAAAACCAAATTAGTCAGGGTATTTGATGAAAAGTCTTGTTTTTGAAATAATTTGGAACTATAGCTTCGCTGACCCATGTTATTTCATAGAAAGACATCCAAGAGACTAGATGTCAAACATATTACTCGTTATCTAACAGGGTGTACATTCGTTGTGATTTAAGATTTTACATTGAAATTTTTAACAATTGATTAACCCTGAGTCTATGGCCTATTTATTACACAATGCACTGGATACTACACAAAGGTTTTCTAATTTTTTGCCCTTCTGAGCTTCCCTTCTTTGTCTTATAGCATTAATTTCTGAATTGTCAGTGGGTTTGACTTTCCAATGGACATTTCCATCTGTGTTGCTCTTTTTTTCCCCTTTATTTGTTATTAATAATTGATATAATCTTATGCTTCGATGATTTCTATCTCTCAGCTGTAACCATACAACAGATTACTACCCCAGTCTCTTGCTATGAGCATGATGGAGATAACTAATGTTTCTGAATATGAAAAACTGGCAAAAGAGAGACTGCCGAAGATGATTTATGATTATTATGCATCAGGTGCTGAAGATCAATGGACTCTTGAAGAGAATAGAAACGCATTTTCAAGGATTTTGTAGGTGTTTCTCTTTTAAAGTAGTAGTGCATTCTTTGTGCTGTTTAGAATGTTGTTATATTGTTTTGTCTTTTGACCAGTGTCAATCTCCCAAAATTATATGTTCAGTCTGCGATGAGCTTGATTTTGCACTTTCGAGATGCGTCTTATACAAAGCTTGTCCCACAAGTATAGTGTTCTTTAAGCTTTCAGTACTCATGTTTCACACCATTAGTAGCTCCTGTGTTACTGTGATAACATTTTCGAAACAGAAGGAAAGCAATATATTTAGACATGAATAATACGATATCAGACTTGATTTTGTCTTTACCCCATAGTATATCCTTGGCTGAGATTTTGCAGTCTATGGATTTAATGACCTGATTAACTTTCAGGTTCCGGCCTCGAATCCTTATTGATGTAAGCCAAATAGATATCACAACAAAGGTCTTGGGTTTCAAGATTTCCATGCCGATCATGATTGCTCCTACAGCTATGCAAAAAATGGCTCATCCAGAGGGTATATTATGATCTTCATTATTATTTCTTATTTCTTATTTTATGCTAATGTACTTTGATTTGTTAACATCTTTATGTTTTGCTTTAGTCATTTAAATTTGTAGAAGCTCATGCAAGTTATTGTATTAGCTTATTGGTCTTCAATAGAGTTACCTAATTCGCTAATCCCCCTACGAGTGTGCGAATTGAGACAAGCGAATTATGATCAGTTTTGGTTTACTTTTGGCCCATTTTGGGCGAATTGCAAACTCAAAAGGTGAATTAGACAGCGAATTAGGTAACTGGTCGTCAGTTTTGAGTTGCTTATGCAACTCTAACTGGTCACTGGTTAGAACTAACGTAATGAAAGACGCCTTTTGTCTATAGTAAATATATATGACCATGATCTGAGATTCAAAATGACTATCATGATAATTTATATTAGTGCAAGTCCAGTGTTTTGTACCAACTACCAAGTTTGGTAAAACTAGATGTTTCATCATATACGTGTGATGTTGAAACCATGTTTCTTTGCTGCTAGGAGTTAAGTCCTGAATTTGGTGATGATCATTTGTGGTCTTGAGTGTCTTCAAGAGGGGGAAAGACATCTTCTATTAGTTCTATATTTGATCTAAAGCTCCTTGTCTACAAAAATTACCTAGGTACTAGGAAAGGTTATATATTTTATGCTTCCCAGGGCATTCTCACCATGATATTATTAATGCTTTCTACAATGATTTTAATTGCTTTTTTTATTATGATTTTCAATAGATAATTATGGAACCTATTGTTTTGAAATGAGAAGACTAAGAAAAAACTCCCTTTTCTAAGGCAAAAGGATTATTATCTTGCAGGAGAATTCGCAACAGCGAGGGCAGCATCTGCTGCTGGCACAATTATGGTTTGGACTCACATAACTTGTAGTTTAAATTCTTTGATAGCTCTCATCCTTTTCTGAGCCTTGATCTCTTAAATTTCATTCCTTGATACATTTGTGACTAATTGATCCAGACATTGTCTTCATGGGCCACATCTAGTGTAGAAGAAGTTGCCTCAACAGGTCATGGAATTCGTTTTTTCCAGCTCTATGTGAGTAAATATCCCGGTTTCTGAATGATTGGGTTTTTCAGTCCTCTTAAATTGGTGAAATTTTTCACTTTTTAGATAGAAAGCTACGTAGTTTGGGATCCCAATGTCTGAGTTTATTCAGGTGATGATGATTGTATTCTAATAATCTAGGTGATGAGAGACAGGAATTTTGTTGCTCAGCTAGTTAAGCGAGCTGAGGAAGCTGGTTTTAAAGCTATTGTTCTCACAGTTGATACACCGAGGCTAGGTAGAAGGGAGGATGATATTAAGAACAGGTAAATTATATAATTTTTGTCATCTATTTGCTTTGCTTTTACCAGTAAAAGAAACATACTGAGAAGATTATATGATGTTTAAGCTAACTTTTTGTACAAGCGAGACTTACAAGTAATGCTCTGTTCAAACACGATAGGTCCAGCCTGCACATGATATTATTTCGCGTGGGTGCAGATTAAGTTCTATTTCTTTTTGTACTGACTGCAATGGTTTTTGGTTTTTTTTTTTCCTAATTTTTAAAAAAGAAAATTTCCGAGTGTGACCCCAGTTGGAATTAAAACTCTACCGTTGCGTTACAGAATGGTTGTTCTGTAACGGAGTTCCACGAAATCCCATTACGGAACGCCATAATAAAAATCACATACTTCTCGCCGCGTTGTTCGTTCCGCAACGCGAACTCGTTGTCTCAGAATATTTTTATCGCCGTTACATCCGTTCTTTTCAAGCATTAGCCAAAAATATTTTATGAATTAATTATATAGCTGATGAAACATGATCTTGTGATAGACTTGATTATATTATGTTGCAATAATGCTTCATAAACTAAAACAATGCAAATAAGTTTATTAATGTGAATTTTTTGAAAAAATTGACGTTGCGTCGGTCGCGATCCGTTCTATTCATCCGTTACAAGGCGCGACAGTGCAAACGTACCCCGATCGCGACCGCATCTGCGATTTTTTTCCTTGGACCCCACATCACAAGAGTTTCACTTTGCATACTTTGCAGATTTTCTCTCCCACCACACTTGACGTTAAAGAACTTTGAGGAGCTGGGTATTGGTAAGATTGATCGGGTGAGTGAAATTTAAAACAAAACATACAGTACATGGTAATCCTTCCAGAGACTCTCATTCAAGCACTAAATTTTTTCTGGAATGAATTTGCAGACAGACGACTCTGGATTAGCTTCATATGTTTCTTCACAAGTTGATCGGTCACTGAGTTGGAAGGTGAATACTATGGCTCTTTGCAATGCACTTCTTAGACTTCTCTGAAGCTTTCCCCATTAACACCTTTGGCAGGATGTGAAGTGGCTTCAGACCATTACCAAGTTGCCAATTTTGCTTAAAGGAGTGCTTACTGCTGAGGATGGTAAATGGAGTGTAGTTCTAGTGCTAAATTAGAAATGTGATCTCTACATATCGTGTTTATATGGCCTCTTAGTAACTTTTCTCATTTGCAGCGAGACTGGCAGTGCAAGCAGGTGCTGCAGGAATCATTGTGTCCAACCATGGAGCTCGACAGCTTGATTATGTTCCTGCAACCATCATGGCTTTAGAAGAGGTGTTTCCTCTTTACCTACATACATTTGGTAGATCTGGAAAATTTTAAATTCTCACTTCTCATTAAGAAACTAGAAAGTACCTATTTGTCCTGATTCGTGGCTGGTAATAAATGTTGTTGATGATATTGAAGTTAATTGAAAATTTGTGAAGAAAATGTCATAACAATCACCATAGTAATGGAGATTCGTCCCCTAAACATGTCATGTCTTCATAAATTTGCATTAACACGGATTACTACCTCTAAAATGGTAATTGAAAGTTAAGAAGAAAAGGAGATTTTGGGAATGAACAAGCATTATTATCATTTTCTTTCACAAAGAACAAAGTTGCAAACCACAGCTTATTACCGCCTCTTAAAGGGGCCTTTTGAGTTTATTAACATTCCATAACATCCTAACAAAAAGAGAATTGAATATGTTCTGAATCATTATACCCATAAATGTATCAGAGGATTGCTGAAGTTCCAGAATCCCCTTTGCGACAAAAATTAGATCTATACTATGATGTACCTAAAAAGGGTTCCTGGATGGTTTGCAACATGCCTGATTATAACCCCCATCTGTGTTAATTTTCAGATTGTGAAAGCCGTGCAATGCCAAATTCCTGTTTTCTTGGACGGTGGTGTTCGTCGTGGTACTGATGTTTTCAAAGCATTAGCTCTAGGAGCATCTGGCGTATTTGTAAGTGATTTCGTTTTGCTATATAGTACATGACAATCAAGTTTCATGTAAATTTATCTGATTATCTCGTTTCAGTATAATTTAACAACGATAGCAATACGTACTAGTTTACCATTTTGAAAAGTTGAAAGAACACGCTCAGCTTCTCTTTCCTTTGTTTCCAGATTGGTAGACCAGTAGTTTTTTCACTAGCTGTTCATGGAGAAGCTGGTGTTCAGAAAGTGCTTCAAATACTCCGCGATGAGTTTGAGGTCACAATGGCATTGAGTGGTTGCCGAAAGGTTGAGGAGATTACTCGTAACCATGTAATGACGGAATGGGTCACTCCCCGGATCTGTCCGAAGTTATAAGTCGTGCTCGTGAGCATGATCTTAAATTATGCGAAGTAAAATTCAGGAGTTGGTGGCAAATAAGGCTTGTTGTGTTTGGAATCTATGGTTGCACCTCAAAATAATGTCAAAAAATAATGAAATTGCTTGAATTAAGTAAAGTATCAAAGATTGCATAGTCCAAGAGTACCATGTCATTCGTTAGATAATAAAGGAACTCTTTTATGTTTGAGAATTTGTTATGATGCTCTCATTGAGAGAGAGACTACACAGAGTGACATACACTGATACACAAGGCGTAGATGGAATAACTATACACCAATAAATATTTGCCCCCACATAAATCCCAAAAAAAAATATAATCCAAGGCAAAAAATATTTGAGATACACATGCATTAATCAACTACTCTATGTCTCTACAATCTCATGTTGGTCTTTGTGGGAAAAAAATTAAAAGACAAGATAATATTTCTCTTCTTAAACCAACTAAATACAAATGTATATACTTCCGCCGTTCTGTTTTAAATGAAACATTGGGTGAAATGACACTATTCATTGATCAATTTTGACTCCAATGTATTGCAATTATATAAAGAAAAACATAGTCAAATGGGATTTTGTTAGATTCGACTCAATGCATATTATCAAATTATAACTTTTTTATATTTTTTACGTGTGTACAACTAAAGATATTAGTGATTAAAGAAGAGCGTTGGGTTGCGTTAAAAAGCAAACGTTTCATTTAAAACAGAACGGAGGGAGGATCAATACTTATTAACTAATGCTAACAATAGCGTGTCCTACCTTTTAGTACTCGTATATTAAAAAAAGCTCTTAAAATTTTGTAACCTCTCTAATAGACACCACTACACTATTTAATTGCATCGGTTTTATTCTTACACAACAACCTCAATTTCAAAAACAAGATTGTATTATAGTCTTTGATATTAATTATATATTTATATATATTTCCTCTCTTGAAGCTGATGGTTATGTTGATCAATAATTCATATTATAATTTAATATGTAGAAAATTTAAAAGGAACTGAAGATTATTTCACGAGCACAATCCAATGCGTATAACTCTTTTCTCCACTTATCTCAAGTTTTTGATTTAACACTTCAAATTCACATTGGTAAATGGTCCGAGCATCGCCCGAGTCAACAACTAGTTCACTGATAAAAAGTAGGGAAAATATGGGGGGGGATGTTCGCAAGTTGGTGGAAAAAAAATAAAGAAACGGGGAAACAAACGGATGGGTGGGAATTTCTTTAACCGAAGCTTTTTTGACAGAAAAGTATGATCTATATTTTCTTCACAAAATCTTGTATAAGACGAGTATGTAGTAACTTAGTGTACAATTTTTGGGGGTAACTTCCGGTGTGGCTTGGGTATGAGGGAGTAACAACCTTCGAGAGGAGTAATCGTGAAGCTGAGAGCAGTCCGAAGAGCCAGGCCGAAAACTGTTTTAAAGCATAAATCCTATTTATTTGCATGAAGGATCCAAAATCCAATTTTAAAGTCCAATTAATTATTCCTGGTAATTAATGGCCCACAGATTAAATATTTTGAGCTCAATTCTTTGGAAAGCCCAATTAATTATTCATGATAATTAATTGTATTTATTTATTATTTAAAAAAAATCAGATTTAAATAAATATTTTCAAGGATTTTATAAAGAAAAGGATTTTAAGGTTGAAATCAGTTTTTATCTCGTAAATAGCTGGTTTCCCGATTTAAAGATATTATTTAATAAAGATAAAAAAGAATCGTAGAAAATTGCGCTAAACAAAAAAGGAGTGCTAGATTAGTGTTGCATCTAGCGCGGGCTGTGCGCTCAACGCACCATTCTACGTGTGACACGTAACTTTGCGTGTCACGCACAGTTGTGCGCCCGGGCGCACTCTTTGCTCGACCCACAGTTTTCTTTCTTATCTTTTTTTTAATATTTACTTATAAATAAGCTAATGATTTCTTGATCTAAAGACACTTTTTTGACATCGGAATACTTGTGATCTCTCGAGGTGAAAATACTCTCATACTTTCATATACATCACACAAACACATAAACAAGTATTTTTACTTTGATCGATCTTCACAAGTTTTCGTTGAAAGGCTTCACGATTGCTCCTCTCGAAGGTTGTTACTCCCTCATACCCAAGCCACACCGAAACTTATTGTATAAATCTTTCTTATTGATTTTATTGAAGTTACTAACGATTTCATTCATGATGTAGATCTTTAATAAAAAAGATCGTTCTTTTGTACATTCTAATCTCAACTCCTTCTTTCTTATTCTCTTATATATTGTTATGATTGTCCTGCTTATGCTTTCATCACTAACGTGTTATTATTACTAATCAAGACCTAAGAAAATGTTCTAACATTAATCAGATAATCTAAACAACTTGTTAGGAACCCAGTAATTTTGATTGCTTAATAACGTGTCACTAAAAAGTAGTCTTTTTCACACTAGTGGAAAAAAAGGCAAGGGCTGCGGTTTATCGAAAACAGCAGCCCTTAATGTGAAGGGCTGCAGTTTATCCCTAAAATCGCAGTCCTTTAAGATAAAGGACTGCGGTTTTTGGGATAACCGCAACCCTTTAAGATAAAGGGTTGCGGTTTTGGGCTAAATGTAGCCCTTGGGCCTTTAAAAAAGTCTATTTGCCCTAAACTCCCTTCCTTTCCCCCTCGTATTACCCGCGTAGCTGAGAGCCTTTCTCTCTCTCCTCCCATCTCCGCTCTTTCTCCCCTCATCTCTCCGTGTCTCCTCGTATTATCCCGCACCACCGCAGCACCACTGCAAGCCTCGCGTCCCTCATCTCTCTCCTTTGTTCTCTACCTTTTCTCTCTCTCCTTTGTTCTCTCCCTTCTCTCTCCTCATTGAAACCCTAACCCTCATTTCTTCTTCGATTTCCTGCTTCTTGTTCGCTCTTTAATTTAATTTTTCGTGCTTTTGTTGTTGTTGTTGTTGATTTTTTTGTTGTTGTTGCAGATTAAAAGAGGCGATTTCCTCTTCCTTCTTCGGTTTCTCCTCTGTTCTTCTTCGGTTTCTCATCTGCTCGTCGATTTGCTTCCCATCGAGAGCGCATTAAGATCAAGCTTGGTTCATGTAAGTTAATTACTACTCTCCCATTAAAATTAGGGTTTTTGAATTTTTCCTATTATTTTGTGGTTTTGATTTTGTTGGATCGATTTTTCGTTTAAATTGGGTAATCAATATGTTGTTCTTTTGATTAATAGTAAGTTTGATGTAAATTCGGTTGTTTTTGAGGTGTATTTAATTCGTATTATATGGTTTATTTTTTTTTCGTGGTGCAATGTAAAAAGTTTTTAAATGGTTGGTGAAAGTTTTAATTTTTAGATGAATTAGCTATGCAAGTGTTCATGTGGGAAGGGGGTTGAAGTGTGCAAGTGTGCTCTAGAGGGGGGCTGTGTGTGCAGGGGGGCTGGCAGGGAGATGTGAAGGGGTGGCTGGCAGGGGTTTGAGAAGGCTGGATATGTGTGGAGGTGTGTGAAGGATGTGTGTAAGTGGGTGTGTGTGTCCAAGTGGGATGTGGAGGGGGGCTACGGTGGATGGTTTAAATGGCTGCGATGGAGGTTACAAAGGATTTAAGGATTTGTTAGTAAACTTGTTCTTTGTTTTCTCTGCCAGCTTAAGCGCGTTATGGACTCATGACGATGAACAAGAAGGACAAGGCTAACATTTATGCCTTGCATTTACTTGAATTGATAAGAGTGGTCATACACAATGTGGTATCCGATTTTTTACTGTCTTAATTAACGGTCTGATCCCACAAAAGTCTATCATTGGACTATGAGTTTTAGAAAAATTTGAAGTCGCCACCCTATTAATATCTGAATAAGGACAGATTTATTTAATAAATCATTTTAAAATCAATTTCAATGAATATCATTTAAAACGAGGATGACTTCATTTCGATAAGGCTTTTTGAAAATTGGTCGTATATACCATGAGATAGGGTTCGGGGGTTTAGGTTAAGAGGTGCGAAAATCTGGAACTCGTCTCTCTTACTAAATGCGTTATTTTCCATTTTAAAGTAATCATGGCTATTAAAAAGAAAGAAAAATCACATAATTTACACATATACACATCAACCATTTTTATTTTATATCAATATATCATTTGTACATGGTAGGTTTGAGCACTGAAGTTGCACTACGTACCAATCATTGCGGGATTGGAATCCACTCATGGATCAAAACCATCGTAGTTCGATCTTATGCCTCACCCTAAATGGCCAATCCATTGGGGAAGAAAAGGAAATAATAGATTATGAATAACTCACCTTTAGAATTAAACAAATATATTAGGAATAAGGTAATCAATCCAATTAGTGATTGTAATGGGGTTAAGATAATCACTTTAATTAGTGATTAAAAATGAAGGAGGATCAAGATAATCACATTAATCAGTGATTAGAAATGGAGGTTAAGATAATCACCATAATTAGTGACTAAACTTAAGAGGAAAGATAATTACCTTGCTTAGTGATTAAAAGTGAAAGGTTAAGGTAATCACCCTAATTAGTGATTAACGAAGGATACGATTATCACTCTAATTAGTGATTAAATGAGAAAAATAATCGTCCTAATTAACGATATTAAGGTTTAAGATAATCACTCTAATCAGTGATTAAATAAAGAATTTGAGTTAATCGCTCTAATTAGCGATTAATCTAGGATTGAAATAACCACCTTAAGTAGTGATCACGTTTATGATTTTCAAGAGGTCTTTGAAGTTTGCTTCCTAATTGAAGACTTTTGAGAAATAATCTTAATTGAAGATTATTAAGTCATTTAGAGAGAAATGATCAATTTGAGATCAAATTTGGAGATTGTGTTTGGCTAATTAGAATTTGGCCATTTAAAGCGAGACACGTGAAACTACCTAAAATCAATTTGGAGATCATAATTACCAATCTAATTATGTCAAATTATATGATTAATCCATTTGAAGATGGAGAACAAATTTTAAAATGTAGGATGTATCATCATACAATTTAACTTAGTTAGATTTGCAATTTTTCCTCTTAATTGAGATTGGGTCATTTGATTCATGTCCTATGATATATTGGCCCAACATGCAATATTTGTAACATTGGTTGCTCATTTTATTCGAAAGGATTGTGGAATTATTTATGAAAATTATGCATAAACATCTCCATAATTTTCATTAATTGAGTGATGTAATAACTATTTACAAAAAATTATTATTACAACAAAATGTACAAAATCTATGATCTATACAAAATCTTCAATCTTGATCTTCACCATGATGCTCGTCGGTCTTCATCTCCTTGAACGGGCTTTGGAATTCATGTTTATTTATAAACTTGTGAAAATTAGAGATTAATTAACCTCTTTGATTTTGATTTTTTATGACAATTTTTATTGATTTTTATTTACATAATAAAAAAGAACCATTTTAATAGAAACTTAACATTTCATGATTTTTAATTAATACTTTCGTGTGAAAAGAAAACAATTTTTTTTTATGAAACTTGAGTTAATCACTTTATTTCATTTTCTAGATTGCACTTTTGTTCTTGTACTGACTTTAAAAAATCATAACTTTCTATACATAGCGCTAAACTGAGTATGTAATACATCTATGGATAGGTCAGTGAGTTCTTTATGTTGTATCAAAATTGCACAAGCTTTTAGTGATAATTCGAATTATGGTGAATTTTATGCCAAAACTGGTCAAAACAGGACCTTTATTCAATTTGTTCTTTGAAATCCAACTTATTGAACTTAGTTTGAAGTGAATTTTGGTATGAACATTCTAGACACTTTGATAGACTATAATAGAAATTTTCACTTGAATTGAACATTTTTAAGACCATTTTCTCTTCTTTCCTTAACTGAAAAGAAAATCAGTATTCTGGAATTTAGTGATTTACATGAGCGTTTTTTGTAAAACTGATATAAAATTGTATAAAATTCATATGAACATGATTTTTATATTTTTTGAAATCCACTGATGTTTTATTTAAACTTTATGTTTTTAGTTTTTATATTTATCTAAATGATTTTTATTTAAACTTTATTGACAGAATAATCTTAGGTGGTACTGGATAAAATAAATTTTGCACAACAAAGTTGTATGATTTTTAATTAACTGTAAAATATTTTTTTTAGAAATTCCAAAGCTCAGTTGTTGAAAACATATTGCACTTCATAGGAAAAATATTAAATTCTACAAAATATTCTGATAATACAGACGGAAAATGAAATGAAATACGAAATTAAAACTAACCATAATTATAGCGTCACATTTTCTTTTTATGGAGATGTTTATGCACAACTCTTCTTGAATTTTTTTATGAAATTTTTTTTTGGTGATGAACAACAACTTGATTAAGGAAAATCACATAATCACATTGTTTCTTAAGAGTCTCCCCATTAGAGTTGAATATTCTAGGTAGGGTGATTTAAGGCTGGGACTATTAGGACTTCCACATACCCAAATCACTCCAAAAATTACAAAATGATAAGAAGAAACAAGGAGAAAATTAGTAGATGATTAAGAAGATAATCAAAAAAATAAACAAGAGCTTCAACTTTACCTTACTAGCTTAATGATGCACTTCTTTTTTGCAAATTTTTCTACCTTTTTTTTGTGATTTTCTTAATTTCTAAGTGAGTTTCTAAATCCACTTAATTACTAACTTAAACTATTTTTTTGTGTTTTTTCTTTGGTGATCGAACTTCTTTTCTTACTAATTACTTTCCAAACTTTTACTTTCTTTTTCTTGAATGAGATTTTTTAGAGGAAGGGAGTAGAGAAGATGAGAGTAGTATTGAGAGAAGTTGTGAAATTAAGTTGATTTTAGCTCAACTTGGTTTTGAAGTAAAAAAGGAGGGTATTTATAGAAAAATGAGGGAGATGAACTAGGGTTTCAAAGAAGTAGAAAATTAGATTTTTAACTCCAAAAAAATCTGATTTTTCTCATCCTTAATCACCCTAATGACATCACTCTAATGACACATCCTAATGACATAATCAAATCTCTTTGGAAACACAAAAAATTCTTAATTTTTTTTTTGATTTTCTCATAAATGAGGAAAAATTAGATTTTTAGAAAATATTCTTCCCTAAATACATCCTAATACGTAGAAATGCCTCGAAAAACGTGAAAAATAAAGCTGACTGGATCACTGCGCCAAACGCAGGAGCCTGCGTTAGGCACAGCCCCGTGCGCTAGGCGCAGAGCCCTGCGTCTGGTGCAGGATGCTGTTGTGCGCTAGGCGCACAATTATGCGTCTAGCTCATGATCGTGTGCCTGGCGCAGAACTCGAATCCACCGGAAAAAAACGGGATTCCTTCCTTTTACACATGGGATTTGATTCTTATTTTCACTCCTTTTCATGATTCGTATTCCCTAACTAATGGATAAAGGATGTGATTAGTGGATAAAGAATATATTCTT
Source organism: Beta corolliflora (assembly GCA_947648045.1). Classification (NCBI taxonomy): domain Eukaryota; kingdom Viridiplantae; phylum Streptophyta; class Magnoliopsida; order Caryophyllales; family Amaranthaceae; genus Beta; species Beta corolliflora. The sequence continues at coordinate 1,816,320 of CANSZD010000313.1, forward strand.
ATTCTTTATTCAATGAACAATGACTTGACCATCAAGAAAACTGATTACTACCGGTTTTTGGATACGATTAAAATCCCGACGCCTAATCGCGACTTTTTTTTTTTTGGTTTTTCGAAAGTCTAACTTAAGATAATTAACGAAAACTCGTCAAATTAGTAAAGACGAGCACGATTATACTGCGAATCATTTTATTAAAATGGTGGTTGTAGTTATTGACTACGACTCTAGGAAATTATATTTCTAAGCCGAAACTGCATGACTAATACGCAAAAATGGAAGGCCATACGACGGAATGAAATTCTCTCTCCGGGGCAAAACATGCATTTTGACGGGATGCGCGCTCCACCATGCTTGAAAAAGGGGTTCAAAATTTGGTGTCTACACACACTCATTTTTATTGTTGCATATTGGCCTTTTATCCTCTAAATTTCACTTGATCATGCTATATTTGTGCTTTGAATACCCTTTTGATCCCAAGAAACTAAGTAGTTTATATATAGGCTATACTTTAAAAGTTATTGAGTTGAAAATTTAGAGCTAGTGGAATATCTATTGTCCTTTCTTCCTCTTTCTTTGTCCTCTTTTTCCATCACGCCCCTTTCTTCTTCCTCCTTAGCTCCTCTTTCTTGCTCCTCCTTATCTCTCTCTCATCTTTGAAATAACAATGAAGGTTTTAAAACTTAGATTGAAGGAAGGCGAAGGTGGGCATTCAGAAGATATCAGACTTCGATTGTTCAAGTGAGAATTACATCCTGTATGCTGCAGCAGCATCTCTCTAGCAGCACCATGAATTAAAGAATGAGGTGAGCTTATTGGATATTCTTGATTATTTAGCTCTCTCCTTTTTTTATATATATATATTCTCAAATTGTGTTGGTATTAAAACCTTTTGTTGAAAACCTTTTTTAAAACTTGTTGGTGTAAACCTTGTTTTCAAAAAAAAAAAAAAAAAAAACTTCTTCAAAAATTCTTAAAACTTAACCCCTTTTTTTTTTTTTTAAAAAAAAAAACTTTTTATCACTCTTGTCGTTGTCATCTCCTCTGGTAACGGTTTCAGTTGACGATTCATGTTAGCCGACCCCAAATCACTTTGGGAATAAGGCTTAGTAGTTGTTGTAGTTGTTGTATATATTCTCAAATGTAGAATTTCTTAGACTTGTTTTGTTAGTATAAAGGTATTGGGGCAATTGGATGAAAATGTTTTCTGTTTCGTTCTTTGTACAATGTTTGTCAATGCATACAAGTTCTTTTTCTTTTTCTTTGTGATCTTAGTTCTGTGTTCCTTAGAATCACTTAAATTTTTTGTTTATTATAGTTCCAATTTTGGTCGCTTATTGGTTGATTTTCTGTTATTTACTTCGAACTATTGGTGGCCAACTGTGGATGCCAACGCAAACATAGACCAGTTGTGATGTGTTTGTGTCCTGCTGTTTCAGACAATTTATGACTACTGTTGGAAGCACATTTAGCTTCAGTTGCATTATAGTACATAGCAAGCGTAAATTTTATTTATTTTAGCTCTGAAACTGTATACTTATTTATTTTGCTTGAAGGCTTATATTTGTTTTGCGTTCCCGTTGTATATTTGTTCTATGAGTTGATTGTTAAGCAAGTATAGAGGAAGGTTGCGAAAGACGAAAGTAGTCTTTCTTTGATATAAGTATTGAGCTGCTACTGTTGTAGCGAGCTGCTGCGGCTATCACGGTCTTCTACTGCCCCTGCTCTTACGTTGTGATTCGATAAGCATTATCAGCATGGCAGCTTGTTAGAAGGTTGTTTTTTAAGCTGATCTTTGCATGAGATGTGTATATTTGGATACATAGCTCCTCTCATACGTATGGTACCTGTTCACATGACCTGAAGAATACTACTATTAATCACTAAAACTGTGTATGCGGTTTTTGGTTTCAAGTTTTTCTTTTACAAGTTAATCACTAAAACTGTCTTGTGTTTTTATCTTTGATGGATTCATGGCTGTCAGTGAATTGCTTTTTTTTTTTTTCATTGTCAATAACTCAATGGTTTAGCTTTTCTCAAATAACTAAAACTGTCTACGTGTTATAAGGTTTGTATTTTTTTTCTGCAGCTTTTGGAAGTTAGGATTTTCGCTTTGCGTAATTTTGGAGTAATTTGTTTTAAAGGTAAATCTCTCTCATTGCTGCTACTTTTGGAGTCTAAGTGTCTAACTTCATATATTCTTATCACTGTTCACTTATTTTCATTGTTACAACTTTGTCATGTTTTATCTTTCAGATTAGAGTTTATGTTTATAGTTCTTTATGAATTAGTTTTAAATTTCATTGGATATACGTTTTTCTACAGTGATAATGAGATAAGCATATTATTAAGTTCTTACAACTTTATTTATTTATTTATGTGATTTCTACATATTAGTAATTCGTACCTCATCTGTTGTTTCTGTTCGATGCTTGATGCGAATGAGTAAAGTTGCTAATAGACCCCTAATTTTCTACATACATTACCAGTTATCTATCATTATATATTTATATTTGTCTGACATCTTATATTTCTATTACTCTGATTCTACTGCCTTTTACGAGAAATTTCTTGGTGTTTTAAGTTGTTATATCTGCTGGGATTTTAGATTTGTCTCACCCTGCATTCCTGCTACCTGAAGGCTTGTTTATTCTGCATGATGTATCTACAGGTTTGAACGGATACTGTTCTGGGTTTGGCTATAACTTTCCCACGATCAACAACATAATATTATTGTGAAGTATTAAAGAATATTCAAGAATGAGAGTTTCTGGCAAGAGCTTTTTAATACATTTAATTCTCTGGTTATTATATTTTGTAACTCAAATCTATACGTATTTCATTTTATTAAAAATAATATTTTGAATGTGTTGGATGTACGATTTGCGTGCGTGTTTTTTGTAAATTATGTTGGGTAAATGAGAGGAAAATGATACTTATATATATATATATATATATATATATGTATGTATGTATATATATATATGTATGTATGTATATATATATATGTATGTATGTATATATATATATGTATGTATGTATATATATATATATATATATATATATATATGTATATATATATATATATATATATGTATATATATATATATATATATGTATATATATATATATATATGTATATATATATATATACATACATATATATGTATATATATATATATATGTATATATATATATATATGTATATATATATATATATATATATATATATATAACTGTCTAAGGATCATTTAGGACTAAAAACGCAAAAAAAAAATTGTTTTTTTTGAGTCACAAGGGTTGTGGTTTTCATCAAAATCACAGCCCTTAATTTGTAAAAAAGGCTGCAATTTAGGTCCAAAACTGCAGCCCTTCCAGATTTGAAGGGTTGCGGTTTTGGGCGTAAACTGTAGCCCTTGGGAGTGAAGGGTTGCGGTCAAAAACGGCAGCCCTTCCTTCTTGCCCAAGGGCTACTACGTCAAGGGCTGCGGGCCAAGAACGCAGCCCTTAGGGCTATTTTGACCGCATCCCGTGACTTTTTTCCACTAGTGTTATTTGTTCAATAAACCCATCTAGACTAATATTTTTTAGGGTGCATGAAAATATTATTTGGTTGTTCTTTGGCATAAACTTTGATATGAATTGATATTTAGTAGAGGTCATCAATGGGCGAATTTGATTCTTGGTCTTATTTGTACCCTCACCTCCTGAACTCAATCTATGGTTCATTGAACATTAATGGAGTCATGACGGGGAAATCTACATTGGATAAGTCCCTAAGTTGTCCCTACAATTTCCTAATATCCAATTAGGTTTATAGTCTTCCTAAAGGACTTGTTGACAACTTCAAAAACGTTCTCAATAAAACCTTTACAATGATGTAGTCAAATACTTGCTCATCTCGCGTAGGCGAATAAAAACACGCCTACAATTTGGCAACTCCATTGGGGAGAATTTAATAAATTTGTTGAATTATGACCAAACCTATATGGGGGGTCGGGAAATCTAAGGAATTGTTTGGTTATGTGATTGGAAAAGTATATGTGAATTGTTTGGTTATGTGATTGGGAAAGTATATGTTGAATTATGAACAAACCTATATGGACATACCTTAATGGGATGGGGAGGGAAATCTATGGAATGGATTGGTTTGTGCTGTTTAATTGCAATGTGCATCATTTTCCTTGACACCCGTTCGAGGCTTACTCATTAGGAGTAAGTTTTGAATAGTCCCCAGTCTGGGACTATCTTTGAGTTTCTTATCTCACTTAGGATGTGAATGAATGTTTGGTTTTCGATTCTAAGAAAGATCTAGCTCATTTCCCTAAGCGTTCTCTGGGTACATATGTTGATAGTTTACCTACTATCTTCATCGTGTACTTGGAGAACTGTAGGGAAGTACTGAGGCATATTACACTTAAAATACCAATCTAAACCATGACCAAATGTTGGGTATCTCTTTGCTTCTTCTTTCAACTTGCACCATTATCATGTTGCCCCCTTTGTCGTGCTCCTGTTGTTAATTAAACTGAGGTTGGGAATTATGGTTCCGGTGTACCGAATTCGAGTAATTTTCAGCTTTGAGGGAGGATGTATGAAGAGTGAATTTTGATGGTAACAAATTGACAACGGAGGGTCATTTTCAGGGGGAGGTGAGGAGGGTAGTAATGGTTGAAGAGGATTATGAGTAGAGAGAGAAAGGTAGACCCAGTTGGGAAGTCAGGATAGGAGTAATTAGGTTAAGTAGGACAAATAGACAAAAGGGATATATATATATATATATCTAAAACATAATCCTTGAAGCCACGTGGCATAAAGTTAGAGAATTTGTGCCCATGTGGCATGCTCCATTGTTTAGAGGCTCAACTAGATGGTCCACGTGTCAAACACCTTTTTTTGAAAAATTTCAGATAATTAGGAGATTACTCTCTCCGTCCCAGAATAGTTTGAACACTTTCCTTTTATGTTTATCCTAAATTAGTTTGAACACTTCCATTCTTGGCATGGTCCTACTATTAATATATTATTTCTTTTACACATCTTTGGCCCACACTCTATCATTTAACTATAAAAATTACCCAACTCTCTCCTCTAATAAAAAAATACCCCACCAACTCCTATTACATCTACTTTTTAGATAAAATAACATTTGATAATCATACTACAACTTATCACCTTAAACTACGTGTCGCAACAAGTGTTCAGATCTTTTTGGGACGGAGGTAGTAATTGCCTACAAATATGCCTTCTGATTGAGATTTTAATTGCGGTAGTTTAGGAAACAAATATACTACACCCTCAATAACTTATTTTAGGAAGCTAAATTCAAGGAAATCATTATAATTAATTGATCCTAAAAAGTTGTAACACCATTAGTTTCTAAACATGTAACTTACGGTTTTATAAGCCAGTATCATTTGTAATTTAGTACAATTGACTTTATTACCCACTACATACCCTAGAGTCTCTCTAACCCTTCTTCTCTATTTGTAAATTCAAAGAATCTTTGAAGAAGCAACATATTGGTTTATGTTTAAAATTATTTTCAAGGAATCTTTTTTTATTCAATCTTAAATTGTTAAGACATATTCATTTTCATAATCTCTATTGACCAAATTAGGAGTATCATTTTTAATTTTTAGGATCCCTAAAGTCAATAAATTAAATATTATACAATGACACATGTAAGTTGCAGTAGGCTATTTTTTAAAATGTTGTCGAGGAATGTAATTGATCATCTCAATAAAGGTTTTTTTTAATATATTAGAAACCATTAATCAATATAGTTTTATTCTCATTTAAATTTTTGTATTTCAAGTTACAATAGTAGTTGTTATTGTTATTTCGTGAAATGGATAAACTTAATATTAGATAGATTTTGTCATATTTTGTCGTTTTTATAAATCTGTGCTTTTGTAGTCTTTTTAAGATCGTAAATCAATGTGCAGTTGTTGCAACGATAAAAAATAATAAAATTAGCAGTATGGATAATTATTGATAGACTGACAAATATGTTGATTGTTGACTACTTAAGCTAAAAAAAAAAAAAGAATTGCAATATGCAGCAAAAAAGAAGCTAAATACAGTATAAGGAAGTTAACCACCAGTTAGATTAGTGTAAAGATATCTTAAAACACATCCCCTCCACCTGCCTATCTTTGAAAATAGAGGTGGCCATTGGACGGGCCCAACCGGACCCAGCCCAGGACAGGCCCGGCCCGGACCACCATAAAACCTGTTCAAAACCGGCCCTGAACCATCCAAAAGACAGGGTTAGAGTGGGTCGAGTTGTGGAGGAAGTGAACCGGACCGGACCACCCTTGAACCGCGGTTTGAACCGCCCGCCCATTGAATCACCAGAGAACCGTCTGTTTTCCTAAGGAGAGAGGGAGAGAGAGAAGGGGAAGCATTGAACCGGTGGTCTGGCCCTGAACCGGACCGAACCGGCCCGTGCATTGAACCACATCGTAACCGTTTCAGGGTTGACAAATGCTAACCCTGAACCTGAACCGGACCGCTCAACTATCCGGTCCAGTTCAGGTTCATGGTTGTCTGAACCGGCCCCGCCTCGGAACCGACCCTGAACCGGCCCGGCCCGGACCGTGGCCACTTCTATTTGAAAATAATAGACTTTCTCTTTTCACGCGCTAATTTATAGTGGTCTATACACGTTGTTTAATTGTCTTTTTGAGATCTTTTCTTGATATTGGTTACATGCGAGTTAGTTTTTCATGATAGAAAATTACTTTTCATGTTAGTTATTCATAAGTTGAAGTTGAGAATATAATTATCTAACCGTCGCTTATCGCAAACACTTTTTCCTCTATCGAGTTATGTACTCTTAGCACAACATATCTTTCTAACCATGGTCCAACAGGGGGATCATCTGTCCTATCACAAATGACCCACCGAAGTATATTGTTTTAAGGGTTATATTTTCAAAAAGGTAAGTTTGTTATTTTTATCTTTTTTCTATATTTATTTTTTTATTTGTCAAATATAATAGTTTTTTAAAATTTTGATTTATTGTCAAATATAATATAGCAAAAACTGCCAGAATAAAGCCTACATAACATTATTAAAATGTTAAATCACATATAATTGGTTATGGTTTAAAATATATTTAATATAGTTTCTATTCTATTCGATAATGAAAAGAAAGAGAAGACATGATTTCGTATTTTAACATTGAAAAATATATTTAAAAAAATCTAAATGATCTTCATAAAGATTTCTCAAACCACAAAAGTAAATATATGTCTAGGATATCATATATGCATCTAAATTCAGTCATTTTCATTTACCATTTATAGTATACGATAATATAAACTTCTAAAACCATTATATCAATAATACTAATTATTATAAATAATTTATAAGACATAATTGGGTAACACATGCAGTCCCGGATCCAAGATTTTGCAGATTGCGGGTCAACACCGTCCACCAACAAAATATAAATCAATATCTAATGCATGAAATGCTTCCTAAAGTTTCGAAAGTAATATTATGATTTCCAAACTTTAGCCATATCCATAAAAAAATTAGTATCAAAATTTTGACCATATCCATTAAATTTTTAGCCATATTATGCATTAGTATCATAGCCACATCCATTAAATTTTTTTAAATATTTTCGATGAACATTCACTAGAATAACTTTCCTTTTAACTCATAAACCAAAACCCGTAATTTAAAAAATGGAATAAACAAGACAAAAAGACAACAGAAAGGAGTAGGGGTCTCAGACACATGAGCAGAGTGAGCGACCGCTTAGGGCCCCCAATCTTAAAGGACCCCACCTATATATTTCTATGAGTTTATTAGATGGAAAAAATTTCACATTTGTTATTCCAAAATTTTTGCCCCTAATCTATGTACTTTATATTTTTATATATCATATCTTATTTTAGTTATATGTTTGGTATATCTTTACTATTTTTTATGTCTAAGGTGTCTCTTTCCTAAAAATGAAACTAACATTAAAGTATTTAAGAAAGTTGATAATTGTTTCAACTATTTTTAATAAAAAAAAAATTAATTAGTATTAAAAAAATGGGATTGTGGATCCTTTTTATATATCCCCATAGGGCTCATGTTTAATGCCTAACTCAGGGCCCCGAAATCGTCCGAGACGGCTCTCAAAGGACCCGTGAAAACTATTGTGGAAGAGAGAAGAGAGAGAGAGAGAGAGAGAGAGAGAGAGAGAGAGAAGGTATTCTCACTAAAAAAAATCACAATTAAATTGAACACAAACTACTATACGATATTAAAAGCATTCAAAAACAAAAATAATGATTAGGTATAATTTTCAAATTATGTCAATCAAAATTTTGTAGTAGAACTTACCTTCTTGCAAATTAACTAAAACCCATCAACAAGTTACAAAATCAACAGAAAAAAATTAAAAGTCAACGAAAAAAGGGTACATGTAGATTGCAGGTTGCAGTGAAGCAGACAATCAGTGGTGGCTGCTGGGTGTTGGTTAGTAGGTGGCCTGGTGCACTACAGCCGTGGTGCAAGATAGCAAGAGAGAAAGGTTGAGATGATAATAGTCATAATTGTACAGCGTATGGGTCATATAAGCCCGATCTAATTATTCTCAAAACAAGATCATAATATCTAAATCAAAAGTTATTAGTTTTGAAATTTAGATACAATTGTTCGCGTGGAGTTCTCAAAATATAAAAGCATTAACTATAGTCAATGACATTGATGGTAATATGTAAAAAGTATTTCATATTAACAATCCAAAAGTATCAAACAAAATTAGCAGATGTCAAGTCCATTTCACAAAAATCATAAATGTACAACGTACATGTCATAAGCCAATTTAATTATTATCAATACAAGATCATAAAATTTAAATCACAAGTTATTAGTTTTGAAATTTAGATAAAGTTGTTCTCAAAGTTGAAAAGCATTTACTATTGTCAATGACATTGATGGTAATATGTAACAAGTATTTATTTCTTCTCTAGAATGTCCATTCACTTTTGTTTTAAGGTCCAAAATTTGAAAAATTAAGTATAATTTTTTCTCTTTACTCTATATGTGTTAATAATATCGTATAAGATATGCCTGATCCATTTAATTTATTAGGTATATTACAAAAAAAAATTGATGATCAAATGTGTGCATTAAATACCCTGAACAAGCAAAGATAACAATATTAAAGAATAGAGTGTGCCATTTAAAAAAAAAAAATAAGTAAATCATGAATTCAACCATTGATTTTCTATAGCTAACCACTCATGCTTTAGAAGATATATATATGGTTAATAGCAAATTAAAATTTACTTTTTCAAACTTATATGTGTATATTTATTTTTTATATTATTAAATTTTATATTATCACTTTTATAAATTAACGGGTTAAATATTTCCACCCTGATTTTAGGGGAAATAACATAAAATCTTAAATTTATAAAACAAAAAAGCTTCTCGTGCAACTTGCACGGATATAAAATAATTAAAATCATGGCTAAGTGGGGCAGGCCAGTGAGTGCCCAACTATGGTGCAACGGCGGTGCAAGAATGCAAGAGAGAGGGTGAACGAGACTGCCAGAAGTGGAAGCGGAAGCGAGAGTATGGCTGAGTGTCAAAGTGGTGCGAATTGTGATTTTATCTGAGACTATATGGGAAGCAGTAGACATAGCACAAACTATTTCAATCAACTCTTTATGAAAAAAAGGTAGGTCACGTGATCTGCCATAATATTAATTACATCAATCACTAAACACACATGTTATAAGACTTTTTAAAATAAAATACATGATTATAAAATTTTAAATCACAAGTTGATATTCACCACCATGGTTTTAGGTGAAACTTCTTAAATTCTTTCAATTTATGAAACAAAAAACTTCCCGTGCAGTTTGCACGGGTAAAAAGCTAGTTTTATTATAAGACAAGAATATGCGTCTCTTTTATAAATAAGGAAAAAACAGGCTTTTACTGTATTACCAACGAGACGAGAATGTATGACTTGCCAGGAAGTTGGTCGGACTCGGGTCAGACCCATTGGAGGCTGCGCAAAATCCGAGTATGACCCAACTCATATTCAGATTCAGACTTTTTTAGCAGATTTGGAGTCAGATTCATTTTTTACGGATTTGGATGGGATTTTTTCTTTGAATTCGGGCGGACTTGGTTTGGATTTGGACTCAATTGTCATTCCTATATGTTGTATCAAATATAATTCATTATAGCGGTAATAGTTCAGGATTCAACTTTTAATATAAGGGGCATGTTCTATTCACCTTATTTTCAGTTCTCATTAGAAAAAATAAATAAGTTCATATAAGGTCTAATAAGGTCTAATGAATAAGTCCAGTTAAGCAAAAATTAGCAAAAATAAGGTTTACCGCTCTCACAAAATAAGGTTAGTAAGTTCATATAAGTTCAAATAAGGTCTAATAAGGACTAATAAGGTCTAATAAGTTCAAATAAGTAAAAATAGGTTGAATAAAACATGCGGAATGTGTTAGGCCGAATGTATAGGTATTTGGTTCAATCTTTGGCATGAAAAGAGAAAAAAAATTATTACCACCAACGGATATATTTTGTTATTTGAGGGGGAAGGGCGCATAACAAACTAGGAGAATTCATGGTAGTAATGCATTGAGGAGTTGAACGAAATAAGAAAATAAGGAGTAGGTATTTGATTCTATTCTTATAAACCAAACATATTGAACTAAACATATTTTAATACTTATAAACTCCTATTACATTTATCTTTTTAATAAAATAATAATCTATAATCAAATAATAATCTATTATCAAATAATTTATCATCTAAAACTCCACAAAATCATAAGTGTAAGATATAATGTGCCGATGTGCGAACACGAAGTAGTCATAGCAATATTTGCATTGACTGATTTCATCAAGTTGACAAATGGCGTCTTTTTATGGAATGCTAGAGTTGGGTCACAGCTCATGAACATTCGTCAATAAGTTTGTTGCATTACACAATCTCATGATTCATGAACCTTGTTCTCACTAACATTTCCTCTCTTTTTTCTGCTATTACGGAAAGTACATGAAAATATTAGAACAAAAAATTTAGGATCATATACCTTCTTAAGTAGATGTTCATTTTGACTTTAAAACTATACACATACTCTATTTTAACCATATTTTTCTATATATATATATATATATATATATAACTTGATAAACACAAATAATTAAAATAGGCGGTACAAATTCAAGCTTGCACTCGTCTAACAAGCCCACGTATCTCACCCTAACGCAACACTATCCCTAGACATCTCACGCCAACCGTGTTATCCCTTCTCTTCTCCTTCCTTTGTTTCACTTTGAATCTCGCACTACAATACACAATTTTTAAAAAATAATCTGGCAGTCTTACCAAATGGATTAAATTAGTCAGTGAATGGATTAAACTAATCACTGAATAGGTTAAAGAATGTGATTAGTACTAAAAGCATTAAACAAGTCACTAAATAAATTAAACTTGTTCCAAAATACTTTAAACTATTCACTATATTTAGAAAGGTGGCATGTTCACTTTTTAATATTGAGCTTTGTCGTGCCTAATTTTAAATTAAAAGTAGGCAATTTCTTACCAGACCAACTGTTAGCAACTTTACATGCAAGTCAAAGACAGAGCATCTATTATGAATGGAGGGAGTAATAGATTATGCCAAAAGAATCAGATATTTGGAAGAAAATTAAACTTTGCATGCTCAAACCTTGGCCATATATTTGATTTCCAAAACTTTACAACAACATAGAAAGGCTCATAAAAATCAATCAAGACAATATAACAAAACAAACCCTCTGAAAGGGAAAGAAATCTCTATATTCTTCTACTAATACCTAACGTTTTTAAACTAAGATTTCAAATTCACACTAACGATGGTAGGGAGAAGTGGCTTGTATCCTATGCTTTCGCTTCCCCAAAAATTGTCGCAACGATTTCTTCATAGAAAGACCATTTGGAGTGTATAATTTTTGACATTGAAACGTTGGTGAGATAGGATCTGCTCCTCCCATTGAAGTTCTACTCTTTACTGCTGACGTTTTTGATCTACTTGCAAGAGTTATTATAGATCTTGCCTGTTTCAATAACAACAATACACACAAATATAATTATTGGCAGTACTTCAATGTATACAAGATCATATCATTTGCGTATAGTAGAGAAGTAAAGTCATATAAAACCATTATATTAAACCAACACCTTTTAAATTAAATACTCCTAGTATATATTCTAGTTGTATTCCATGTTTTGATGATGCCAAATACTTAGGTTAATTTTATTATATAGTTTTTATTTTGCGAAAAATATAAAATACCAAAAATAATGTAATGTTTAAATTTTGCATTTATATCTTGTGGAGAAAGATTATTTATTTAATCTAAGTCAAGATATTATTTTATGCACTTTGAATTTTTATCATATGGTATGTTTAATATTCTAGTAACTTAGAATCTTCGAATAAAAGATTCTTTAAGTTATTTGATATTTTTGTTGCTGTTGTTGTGCTTGAAAATCAGTTGGAAAATGCGTGGCTAATTTTGTGGAGCTAACTGCTGAAAGCTCTCCAACAAACTCAACAACCTCGTTGATTCATTTCCCACTAACGGATAGTGGAAGGTGGTTAGTTACCGTTGCAATGTTCGTGGAGAAGTGCAGCGAATTTAGGACCATGATATCCACACTATTACAAGCACTTATCAATGAGGACGTGGAGCATAATATTTCCAGAAGAAGAAGATTAATTACAGTAGCTATATAAGAAGAAAACTATTCGAAGAAAAAAGTGAGAACTTTCAAGCGAAAAAAGTCAATCAATACTTAGAAAGTTTTTCTTGTAATTTCCTCTTCTATTCAACATACTTATTATTGTAATATTCATAGTGTGTGGGTGAGAGAAAATTCAGAGAATATCCTTGTATTCAAGATAGAGAAAGAAAGAGAGAAAAGAGAAGACTTCGAGTGAAGTCATGAGTGAGTGTCATCAGTTCAGGGGGAACAAGTTCCTAGAGGAACAGAGAAGGTCCGTTAATAGGTTGTAAAAGATAGAGTCTTTTGGCCTATTATAGTAAAGAGAGTTTGAGTCAAAATCCCTCATGGTCAAGGTTTTTCTTCCTATTGGGCCTAGGAAGTTTTCCTTGTAAAAATCTCGTGTGTTTGTCTTTTTTTACTTTTAAGTTTGTTTTAATTCCGCACCACAAATCGAAAATTTCCCCTCAACTACAATTCACCCCCATCTTGTAGTTGGTTTAGTGTTCATACAAGAATAACAATTGGTATCAAAGCCTAGTACCACCAGAATCAGCTAACACTGAGGAGATTGTACCTGGAACAATGAACACAACGGGAGAAAAGCTTGATGAAGGGTATTCAACTCAACACCCACTTATGTTCAATGGCAAACATTATCCATACTGGAAGAACCGTATCGAGATATTTATTAAAGCTGAAAATTACCAAGTGTGGAAGGTAATTGAAATCGGTGACTTTGAATTCACCAAGAAGAACGAGGAAAGGGAGCTGGTTCCTAAACCCCTTGTCGAATTTGACAAAGAGGACTTCGACAAAATGGAGATGAACAACATGGCCAATAAGCTACTCCATTGCGGTCTTGGTCCCCATGAACACAATCGAGTCACGGGATGCAAGACTGCAAAGCAAATGTGGGAACTCCTTCAAATTACTCATGAAGGAACAAGCGAAGTGAAACGATAAAAGATCGATATGCTCATGCATAAGTACGAATTGTTTCACATGAAACAAAAGGAGCCTATTCAAGATATGCTCACTCACTTCTCAAACATTATAAACGAACTTGAATCTCTGGGAAAGATAATCTCCCCAGAGGAACAGGTTCGTAAGGTACTAAGGAGCTTACCACAAGATGAAAAATGGATGGCCAAGACAACGGCACTGTTGGAAACCAAGGACTTCACAACGTTCAACATTGAACAACTTGCTGGTTCCTTGATGACCCATGAGTTACACCTCGAAACTCATGAAACTGAATCATCAAAGCCTAAGGCTCTGGCCCTCAGAGGAACAAGAAGACTCAGAAAACTGAAAATGAAGAAGCTGCAATGATTTTTAGAAGATTCAAGAAGTTCTTCAACAAGAACTACAAAGGAAAGGTTACCAAGAAACCAACGAAGCTAAGTTGTCACAAGTGTGGAGGCCTTGATCATTTCATCAAAGAATGTCCTCAATGGGAAAACAAGAAAGCTAAAGGAAGATACAAAGAGAAGGGCAAGGAACAACAAAGGTCATTTTCGAAAAATGATATGAAGAAAGTCATGGTGGCAACATGGGGAAAGTCTGACTCAGAGGAGGAGCAGGAACAAACTGAGGAAGAAACTGCCCATCTTTGTCTCATGGCAAATATCGAAGATAAAGTGGAATCATTAAATCCCAAGGTAAGTCTTAATGCCAATTAATAAAACTTTTACTAGAAACCTTAGATGATTACAAGGATGTATGTATAAAATGAGATCAATTAACTAATGCCTTGAAAATCACTAAGAATCATTCAAATTGGCTTAACTCACTAAAATGTGACACTGAAAAAAGATTCTTTGAACTTTTTGACAAGAGTAGAGCTTATCAAGATGCATTTGAAAAAGTCAAAAATGAAAATTATCTTTTGATTTTGGAACTGGCAGAATTGAAACTGTTTGTTCCTGAAGGAACAGTCTCTTCATCTAATGCCAGAAATATTGCTGAAAATTTGAAAAACGATTATGACAATATTTTTCAAGAAAACCTGGTATTAAAGAAAAAACTGGAGCCCTCAAGGAACAAGCTTCCTGACCCAGTCACATGGATACAAAAGTATCAAAACAAAGGAAGAGACGGTCTAGGTTTCAATCACAAGAAGAAGAACAAAAAGAAAAAATATGTTGATCTGCCAAGTAGTAAAATATGCTCTCACTGTGGGAACAGTGGTCACATTGTGTCTGACTGTTCCACCAGAGAAGAACGTATTGAGAGGAACACGTACCTAGTGAAACAGGTTTGGAAAATTAAGAAAGGCTCAAGTCCAACAATGGAACCCAAGCTAGACTAGGTTCTTACCACTAACTAGTTTGCTATGGTACAGGCTGAAGTGAGGGGGAACAACTTGTGGTACCTCGATAGCGGTTGTTCTAAGCACATGACAGGAGATAGATCAAAATTTCTCTCACTTTCAGTCTTCAATGGAGGAACTGTGACCTTTGAAGACAATCTTACAGGAAACATAGTAGCTGTTGGTAAGATTGGTAAATCTCAGTCACATTCCATAGATAACGTATTTTTGGTCGAGGGTTTAAAACATAGTTTACTTAGTATATCTCAGTTTTGTGATAAGGGAAATACAGTGAAGTTTACTAATGAGTCTTGTGTAGTCAGCAATGAAAGTACAGGAACCAAGATCATTGAGGGAACGAGGAAAGGGAACACCTACATGGTTGACCTGAACCTTGTTCCTAGGAATAATCTCACATGCTTAAGTGTGATCGAAGCTGATCCTTTTCTGTGGCACAAACGATGCGGTCATGCAAGCCTATCCCTACTACATAAACTGAGTGGGAAGGACTTAGTGGTTGGTCTACCAACAATTAAGTCACTAAACCACGATGTTTGCGATTCATGTGTAAAATGCAAGCAAGTGAGATCCTCATTCAAATCCAAGAAAATGGTAAGTACACAAAGTCCATTAGAACTTCTTCACATGGACTTATGTGGCCCTGTACACATCCAAAGCCAATCCGGTAAGAAATATGTATTAGTTATAGTAGATGATTTTCGAGATACACATGGGTTATTTTTCTTCATAGTAAGGATGAAACGTTTGATGAATTTCAAACCTTTGCTAAAAAAATTCAAAGAACAAGTGGTTTTAAATTAAAGCATTTAAGATTTGACCATGGTAAGGAGTTTGAAAACTCCAAGTTTAATGAATTTTGTAGCAATGAAGGTTTAGATCATAACTTTTCAGCTCCAAGAACACCACAACATAATGGTATAGTCGAAAGGAAGAACCAGACTCTTGAGGATATGGCAAAGACGATGATCATTGCAAGCGGTCTTCCGAAGAATTTTTGGGCTGAAGCAGTGAACACGGCATGCTACATCATAAATCGTGTCATGCTAAGACCAATCACCTTGAAGACACCTTATGAGCTCCTTAGAGGAAGAAAACCCAATATTTCTTATTTTCATGTTTTTGGATGTAAATGCTTTGTACATAAAAATGGAAAGGACAACTTAGGAAAGTTTGATGCTATAAGTAATGAGGCTATTTTTCTATGATATGCCTTAAGTAGTAAGGCTTATCGTGTCTACAATAAGCGAACAATGTGTGTCGAGGAAAGTGTCCATGTTATTTTTGATGAGACTAACTCCCTGCAGGAACAGAGTCACAATGATAACTTTGAAATTGGTTTGAATCATCCTGATGAGTTTAATCAATATGATGAGGAACTAACCCCTGCAGGAAAAGAGAAGAAGCAAGTTCCTGATCCTGATAACCCTGTGCCTGATCCCCATGAGGAACAAGCAACAGGAGGAACTCAGGAGGATCAAGGAGCTCCTGATCCAGAAGAAGATCAAGTGAATCAATCACCTAAAGAAACTCAAGAAGCAACTAGGAGATTTGATCCAAAGCCTTGGAAACACCAAAATTCTCATCCTTTAGAATTGATAATAAGTGACATTGAAAAGGGAACTCAAACGAGATCCCAATTGAAGAATTTTTGTGCCTTTCACGCTTTCTTATCTATGACAGAACCTAAGGACCATATGGAAGCACTCAAGGACTCTGATTGGATCAACGCTATGCAAGAGGAGCTACATGAGTTCCAGAGGAACAAGGTATGGCACCTGGAGACCAAACCAAAGAACCAAAAGGTTATAGGACTTAAATGGGTCTTCAGGAAAAAGCTTGATGAGCATGGAACTGTGGTAAGGAACAAGCCCAGACTTGTTGCCAAAGGTTATAATCAATAAGAAGGTATTGATTTTGATGAAACCTTTACTCCTGTTGCTAGAATAGAAGCAATTAGAATTTTGATTGTCTTTGCTGCCTTTATGGGATTTAAGTTGTACCAGATGGACGTCAAATGTGCATTTCTAAATGGTTTTTTAATTGAAGACGTCTATGTGGAACAACCTCCTGGATTTGAAAATTCGGAACTTCCAAATCAAGTCTATAAGCTTGATAAAGCTCTTTATCGGCTGAAACAAGCTCCTAGATCTTGGTATAAAAGGTTGTCAAAGTTCCTGCTTTCACATGATTTCATAAGAGGTAAAGTTGATAGAACCTTGTTCCTTCGATCAAAAGGAACAGACATATTAGTAGTTCAGATTTATGTTGATGATATAATTTTCGGTGCTACTAATGATCTTCTTTGTAAGGAGTTTGCTGATCTTATGAGTAGTGAACTCGAAATGAGTATGATGGGAGAGTTGAACTTCTTTTTGGGATTGCAAATTAAGCAAACTGAAAGAGGAACAATGATCCATCAACAAAAATATGTCAAAGAATTGCTTAAGAAATATGGACTGGAACATTCAAAAACCAACCACACTCCCATAGGAACAGGAACAAGGTTAGATGAAGATTCAAATGGTAAGTGTGTAAACGAGAAGCAATATCGAGGTATGATTGGTTCATTACTTTACTTAATAGCAAGTAGACCCGATATTTCTTTTAGTGTTGGTTTATGTGCTCGATTCCAATCAAATCCCAAAGAATCTCACTTAACAACAGTTAAGAGAATTTTAAGGTATTTGAAAGGAAGCGATGACTTATGTTTGTTCTATCCTCGAAGTGATATTTTTGAACTAGTAAGCTATTCCGATGCGGATTATGCTGGAGACTTGGTTAACCGTAAGAGCACATCAGGCATTGTCCAGTACCTAGGAACAAGCTTGGTGTCATGGAGCTCAAAGAAGCAAAATATTGTTGCCTTATCCACAGCAGAGGCATAATATGTGGCTGCTGCTGCATGTTGTTCCCAGGTCCTTTGGATCAAGCAACAAGTAAGAGACTTTGGCATTAAGTTTAAGTGTGTTCCTATCTATTGTGATAATACTAGTGCAATTTGTATTCCAAAGGATCCAGTTCATCATTCAAGGGTCAAGCATATTCACATTAGACATCATTTCCCTAAGGATAATGTAGAAAAAGGTCTTGTTAAAGTCGAATTTTGTCCAACTGAAAATCAAATACTCCTTCTGTCCCAGAATACTCTTTACACTTTCCTTTTTCATCTGTCCCAGATTACTCTTTACACTTCTATTTTTGGATATGACCCACTATTATTTTAATCCTTCTACCTTTTAAACATTGGCTCACACTCTCTCTCCTCCAAATAAAATAATACCACTCCTATTACATACCAACTCTAACCATGGCCCACATTCTCTCTCCTTAAAATAAAATAATACTACTTTTACTAACTACTAACTCCTATCACATCTACTTTTCAATAAAATAATAATTGATAACCAAACAACAACTTATCATCTAAAACTATGTGCCTTGATAAGTGTCAAGAGTATTTTGGGACGGAGGGAGTAGCTGACATTTTGACTAAACCACTTCCTAGAGAAAAATTTGAGAAAATTCGCTTAGAGCTAGGGATTATTAGAATTCATTGAGTGTGCTACTTCAGATAAAACCCTTAGTTACAAGATTACACTAAGTGGCCAGCAACATTTTGTGAATTTAATCACTCATTACACAGTCATTGTAAATGACTCACATTAGTCTTCATAATACTCCCCTTATAGTCCATGCATATACTTGAGTAAAAATCGAAAGGTTTCTGTACATATAGGTTGAACATGTAACATGCATGAGTTCACACCTTCTTTTCTTTTCTCTCTTTCCACGTAAATACTATCTTTATTTTATTTTATTTTCTCTTCTTCCATTTATTATCTTTCTTCATTCATTCTCCACAAATATTTTTTAATGGCAACGCTTCACCAGCGTTCATGTACAAACCTAAAACTAAAATTATTCACCGGATTTAAAAGAAGGAAGGGAAAAGCCGCATTTAATTCCTCTTCACAATACCCCATAAATTCCTCCCTAAATAAAAACCCATCAAATCAAACCAAAATTTACACGGCAATTCATCCCATTTGCCCAAAACCATTAACTCTGCAAAAACCGCCTTTCTCTCTCTCTCTCTCTACACAAATCTGCCAACTTCATCCTCTTCACCTAAAACCCTAAATGGCTCCCAAAAGAAAAACCTCCGATGATACCAAAAATTTTCCGGCTGAAAAATCTTCACCTCTGGTGGATTATAACGAAAGCGAAAATGATTCTTCCAACTCAAATGAAGATTCCCTGGGTTCTCAAGCAAATTCGGCGGAACATGAAGTGCTCTCTCCAAAGAAAGAAGATGATTTGGATGATGCTGAAACAGAGTAAGAAAAGAAAATCTTGGTACCTACGAAAAGGGGTAAGAAATCAAAATCTTCCAAGTATATCATTGGGTTTTGTGTTGATTTCACCTAGTGCAAGAAAGTTAAGTGGAGTCAATTTCTTGATCTTGTTAAGTTTCAAAAATGGGTTAAAGTGTTGAGTTTTGATGAGGGTCTTTATGAGAGTGAAATGAGTGAATTTGTTACTAGTTTTGAAAATAACGAGGGTTTATGCATAAGTGTTGTAAATGGAAAACTGGTTAAGGTCACTGAAAAGAACTTAGGGGAATAGTTTGATGTACATACTCAGGGGTACAAGGAATATGTCAAGGGTAGGGGTAGTGCTAAGTTAAATGTTAATGGGGCTTCAAACTCTACTGTTTTGAGTTACTTTGGGGGTAAGGAGTCTGACCAGTCCCTAGATAAAAAAGATCTCTCTCCTTTTCACAAATTTTTGTTTCACTTAGGCCCTGTTCTTTTGAACTTATTTTGGCTGAACTGAACTGAACTTATTTTATTTTTGCTGAACTGAACTTATTTTTGCTGAACTGAACTTATTTTTACTTATTTCTGCTGAACTGAACTTATTTTTACTTATTTTTGCTGAACTGAACTTATTTTGGCTGAACTGAACATATTTTTGCTGAACTGAACTTATTTTTGCTGAACTAAACCGTATTAACATAATATTATCAATAAATATTAACATAATATTATCAATACTTATTATTATTATTTTATTATTTTATAATAATAAATAATAAATAATAAATAAAAATAAAAATAATAAATAATAATAAATAACAAATAATAAATAATAATTAATAATAAATAATAAATAACAAAAAATAAATAATAAATAAAAAATAATAAAAAATAATATTAATAATAATAAATAATAAATAATAATAATAATAATAATAAATAATAATAAATAATAATAATAAATAATAATAATAATAAATAATAATAATAAAAAATAATATTAATAATAATAAATAATAAATCATAAAAAATAATATTAAAAATAATAAATAATAATAATAATAATAATAATAATAATAATAAATAATAAATAATAAATAATAAATAATAAATAATAAATAATAAATAATAAATAATAAATAATAAATAATAAATAATAAATAATAAATAATAAATAATAAATAATAAATAATAAATAATAAATAATAAATAATAAATAATAAATAATAAATAATAAATAATAAATAATAAATAATAAATAATAAATAATAAATAATAAATAATAAATAATAAATAATAATAAATAAATAATAAATAAATAATAAATAAATAATAAATAAATAATAATAAATAATAAATAATAATAATATTATTAAAAAATAAAAAATAGTAAATTATAAATAAAAAATAAAAAATAATAAATAATAAATAATAATAATAAATAATAATAATAATAATAATAAATAATAAATAATAAATAATAAATAATAAATAATAAATAATAAATAGTAATAATAATAATAAATAAATAATAGATAATAAATAATAAATAATAATAATATTAAATAATAATAAATAATAATAATAATAATAATAATAATAATAATAATAAATGATAAATAATAAATAATAAAATAATAAAATAATAATAATAATAATAATTAAATAATAATAATAATAATAAAATAATAAAATAATAAAATAATAATAATAATAATAATAAAAAATAATAAATAATAATAATAATAATAATAATTAAATAATAATAATAATAATAAAATAATAAAATAATAATAATAATAATAATAATAAATAATAAATAATAATAATAAATAATAAATTAATAAAATAATAAAATAATAATAATAATAATAATAATAATAATAATAAATAATAATAATAATAAATAATTAGAATAATAATAATAATAATAATAATAATAATAATAAATAAATAATAAATAATAATAATAAATAATTAGAATAATAATAATAATAATTAGAATAATAAATAACAAATAATAATAAATATTAATAACAATAATAATTAATAAATAATAAATACTAAATAATAAATAATAAATAAAAAATACAAATTCGTCGTTATTATAATTATAATATTAATAATAATAATAATAACAATAGTAATAGTAATATTGAAAACACAAATAATAATTACAACATTAGACAAGTCTAAACTTATTTTTGCTGAACTGAACTTATTTCGGCTGAACTGAACTTATTTTTGCTGAACTGAACTTATTTTGGTGAACTGAACTTATTTTTGCTGAACTGAACTTATTTTTACTTAGTTTTGTTGAACTGAACTTATTTTTACTTATTTTTGCTGAACTGAACTTATTTTTGCTGAACTGAACTTATTTTTACTTATTTTTGCTGAAAATAAGTCCAAAAGAATAGGGTCTTAGTTTGGCGCTTTATTCTGCCAAGGACTTCCAAGAGGACTCAAGCAAGCCTCATGGATCTTTCTTTGATGTTTTGTCTTGCTAAGAATATAAAAATAAACTTCACTGCTTTAATGATTTCTCACCTTTCCTACTGCATCTCCCACAACACAAAAGTGGGGTATGCTAACCGGATTTCTGTTATCCTCAAGAAGAATCAAATTAAACTCCCTTCTAGTACCTCTTTTGATCTAGAGCCTGATAACTATTTGACCAAAGAGACTTTACCCAGGCTGTCTCTAAGGGTACAGGGTGGGAAGTTAGACTTTGAGGTAGCAGAAACTAAGGGGAAGGTTGAAATTGGGATTAAGAGGAAGTCAGAAGAGGAGGTCAGTGCTGAAGGACCTAGGTCTGTGCGTAAGAGTCAGAGAATTGCTGATACCAAGGCTCCCAAAGAACAGGGTCCGGGTGCAGTTCATATTGATCTTGAGGAGGATCAAGCTCCTTCAGGATCAAGGACTGTTGATTTTCCTCTTCTCTCCACCATTGGTCATGGTATACTTCATACAATTCAGGAGTCTCTGTCTCTCCTGCACACAAGAGTCCAGGGTCTTGAAGCAAGGATTGCTAGTGTTGACCTTCGGCAGGAGCAGATCCTAGCAGGAGTGAAGAGAGGCGAATCAGCTGTTCGGGAGAAGATTTATGTTGTGGTCACTGCTTTCATTGTTCGCCCCAAGCCCTCCAATCCCTAATCCCCTTCCCTTCTATATAATCGGATGAAACAATGTTTTTTTTGGTTGGTTTGTATTGAACAATGGTGACTTGCTGTTACTATCTTTTATCACCCATCACTTTTTTGTGATAAAATGTTTTGGTTTATATCTTTTATTTTCTTACTTCTCTTTTTGCTTTCTTTTCTTTCTTTTATATTCATCCTGAACTCAGCTTGTGCATTTTTCATGACTATGTGCATTGATCTCATCTTCATATGCTCGTTATAATGTTTGGATGGCTAGTATTATTAGATGCGTGTTTGAGCTACTCTGCATTGACATTGTTGTATATGATGCACTCTTAGAATACTGCTGGGTACTTAGTTGTTCTTGATGATGACAAAAGGGGGAAGAAGTAGAGTGGCACATAAAAAATTCAATTCTAGTCCTTTTAGTTTCTAGGTGATGCTTTTTGGATTTTTTTCTTTGCCTTATATTCAAGACTGATTCATGTTAGTTTAGTGCTAGATTTATTTTATTAGTCTTTTGTTAGTTTTGTTTGTTTTATTTTTTAAAGTCATTAGCTCTTGATTCTTTTGCTCTAGTTATTTTCTTTTTTATTTGTTTAGTTTATTCATTATTGTTTCTTTTATATTTTTATATGCCTTATATTTGCCATCATAAAAAAGGAGGAATATTGTTGTATTCCATGTTTTGATGATGCCAAGTACTTAGCTTAATTTTATTATATAGTTTTTATTTTGCGAAAAATATAAAATACCAAAAATAATGTAATGTTTAAATTTTGCATTTATATCTTGTGGAGAAAGATTATTTATTTAATCTAAGTCAAGATATTATTTTATGCACTTTGAATTTTTATCATATGGTATGTTTAATATTCTAGTAACTTAGAATCTTCGAATAAAAGATTATTTAAGTTATTAGATATTTTTGTTGCTGTTGTTGTGCTTGAGAATCAGTTGGAAAATGCGTGGCTAATTTTGTGGAGCTAACTGCTGAAAGCTCTCCAACAAACTCAACGACCTCGCTGATTCATTTCCCACTAACGGATAGTGAAAGGTGGTTAGTTACCGTTGCAATGTTCGTGGAGAAGTGCAGTGAATTTAGGACCATGATCTCCACACCATTACAAGCACTTATCAATGAGAACGTGGAGCATAATATTTCCAGAAGAAGAAGATTAATTACACCAGCTATATAAGAAGAAGACTATTCGAAGAAAAAAAGTGAGAGAACTTTCAAGCGAAAAAAGTCAATCAATACTTAGAAAGTTTTTCTTGTAATTTCCTCTTCTATTCAACATACTTATTATTGTAATATTCATAGTGTGTGGGTGAGAGAAAATTCAGAGAATATCCTTGTATTCAAGAGAGAGAAAGAAAGAAAGAAAAGAGAAGACTTCGAGTGAAGTCAAGAGTGAGTGTCATCAGTTCAGGGGGAACTGAGTGACTGGGGAACAAGTTCCTAAAGGAACAGTGAAAGTCCGTTAATAGGTTGTAAAAGATAGAGTCTTTTGGCCTATTATAGTAAAGAGAGTTTGAGTCAAAATCTCTCGTGGTCAAGGTTTTTCTTCATATTTGGCCTAGGAAGTTTTCCTTGTAAAAATCTCGTGTGTTTGTCTCTTTCTACTTTCAAGTTTGTTTTAATTCCGTATTACAAATCGAAAATTTCCCCTCAACTACAATTTACCCCCCCTCTTGTAGTTGGTCTAGTGTTCATACAAGAATAACATTCTCGATAATACTGATGTCATGTTTTTCACTAAAAAGGACGTCGATGACCTTTGTTTTTATATATTACTTATTTCAATTTCATATAGAAATATTAGATAGATCTAGATTAGTAGTTCGGGTTTGAAATTCATTCCCCTAAAGTAGCCATAATTATAAAGGCTATGAAATAGAACATAATTAGTAAAATTATTATGGACTTAAAAAAAAACACACAAGTACCAAGAAGAAAGAGAGATGCATGAGTGTTTGTGTAAAAATGGCATATTCCACGTGTGGTTTAAAAAATAGACGGTAAAAAGAGGGTGTTGTATATCGGATAATATGAATGAGTAAAGTGTAAAATTTTGTTAAAATTTATAAATCCTGAAATTGGGTTGGAAAAAAAAAATCCATCCATATTACTCTTTACAATTTCCTTTTCGTCGAACCCACTCTCACATCTACAATTATCTTCGTATGGTCATCATGTCAAAATCACTAATTTTTAGCAGAAAATGACATAATAATTCAACTATTTTTAAAAGAAATGCAATACAATTCACACATTATCAGTAGATAAAATCTCACATAAAGTATAAATTAAAGAGATGAAATTTATTATGATGAACATGAAAAAATTTATACATTGGTAATTACCTGAAGTTCCGTAACATCGCAAACACAGATTCTTCCATTATAGAATATCGTCATCTGTTCTTGCTTCATAGTTTCTCCATCATTAGATCCCCTGTAAAATTTAAAAAAGTAAATCAAACATTAATCACCATTAAATCACATCATTTGCACAAAATTTATTACTCTTAGAGAGAGAAAAGAGAGAAGACATACATGGAAATGGTAGAAGCAGATGAAGAGAGAGAAGTGGAAAAAGGAAAGAGGCCAAGCTCAAGATTACAATCCAAGGCTATTTTTAGAGAGAGAAAGGTTACAATTTGGATAGCAAATTAATGGTTTAATTTGTTGGAGAATTTAAAAAATATAGGAGGATGGTACAGAAAGGCGATTAGGCATACTTTTAAAAATGAAAGATGCCTATTGCCTTAGGCCCTTAGATGGGCTGGAAGTTATTCTAGGAAAAGTAACACGTGAAAAATGGTATTTAGGATGCACACTGAATTAACTCTGCATTAACAAATTGCGTATAGCCGAATTGGAGTTGTAGGCGCTTTGGTGCTTTATTATTGTTATTCACCCACGTGTATCAGTCGGCACACAAAGTGTCCGCCTAACTTCCTTTTCATCTGGGTTATAGCCTACATAGTGAAAGGTGTCGATTTGGGAACTTGATTGGGTCGGGTTATCTTGGATTTTAGATTATGTTTGGATTGGGCCATCTTGTGTCAACTTATTATTCAAACCAGGTTTGGTTAAATCACGTTAAATTCTAGTCGAGTCAAATTAGAATTGTTTATCCATTTGGATTTAGATTAAGCTCGGGTCGATCAATTTCGTGCTGAATTAGGATTTGGGTTTGAGTTATTAATTGGTTCCAGTATACGATGGATTCTTGGGAGGTAATTTTGTGTTCATGGCAAGTTTGGAGTAGATAATTGTCGAGTCGTGTCATGATTAGTTTCTAGTCAAAATTCGATTCATTTTCGGACGGGGTGAGTCGAATCGGGTCACTATCAAATCTGTTCATGTTCAGACCTAATCATGAAATCTTTTGTTCAACACTTTTAAAACTTACTCCGGATATCATACTTACTCATCTAAGGTTATATATGTCACGTTTGTACAATAATTATATATACAAAAATATAATGTGAAAGTTCTGATCTAGATAGCTGTTTGTGCATACGTTTGTTGTTACTTTGAAATTACTTCTAAAATTTGGTGAAAACATTTGTGTGATAGTTATATAAAAAGAAAGTACTAATTGATATGAAATAAATTTTTAAAAATGATATGAAACAACGCCAAAATTATACTAACTTCCGTTGCTAAATAAGTGAACATTTCCCATTTTAGGAAATGTCATAATAAGTGCAACATAGCTCAAAATGGAAAGTTTTCTTCTTTTTTTATTTAATACATGCCATTACTTAATTTATTAACAATTTAATTAACTTATCATTTACCAACCTAAACAAAACTAATAATCAACCCCCAATTCCCCCCACTCATCTCAGCCACGCCTACTCTCAACCCACCCACCCCTCTTTCTCCTCAACTCAACTCACCCAACCCCCCTTCTTCTCAACCCAAACCACCAACCCAACACCACAAGTGCCAACCGGACACCACCTCTAACACCACCAATCCGACACCACTACCAGTGCAATTCCACAACCAGTCGACACCACCACCCCACCAGTACCATCTATCTCCTCCTCTCCTTCTTTTCCTCCAACTCATCCTTCTCTTCTTCTCTCGCCTTTCTCCAGATCCGATGGTCGTGCTAGATCCTTTTTTTCCTTCTCTCCTTCTTTTCCTCCAACTCCTCCAGATCTGGTGGTGGTTGATGCGTTTTGAAAATGGAAAATAAAAGGGTTTTTAGATTTACAGTGATGGCGAATTTTGGAAATCATGGTTGATGCATTTCTAAAATCGGAAATATTGGTGAATTTTGCTACCGCCTTTCTCCAGATCCGGTGCTGGTGAATTAAGGAAATCGTGATTTTTGAATGGTGGTGGTGTCGTCTGGTGGTGCAATTGCGCTGGTAGTGGTGTGTTGCTGCAATGTTGGTGGTGGGGAAAGACAACACAAATGACGGTGGTGGTGGTGGTTGAAGCGAATTTGCGATGGAAATGGTGGTTGGTGTTTGGTGATTGTTGTTGGTGGTAGGGCTGCGAAAGGCAGGGTGTTGGTTTCAAGGGTGGGGGAAGGGGGTTTTTCGGTGGGGCGGGGTGGGGGTGGGGTAGGGGAAAGAAGTTTTCTGGTGGTGGTGACGGTGGTCGGTGGTGGCGGTGTTGTGGTGGACGGCAGGTGGCAGGTGGCAGGTGTTGGGGATATAAAGTTATTAGGCTAGTAGTGTAGATATTTTATTTAACGGTTTTTCTATCCTATGCACCTAGTGCAAAGGATTAGGTCTATCTTTTAAGCAAATTAATTAACTAAAATAGAATATTCTCCTTAAAATTTCTAAATTTTTTTTTATTTTTTTAGCATAAGTTTAGGGAGAATCAAATATTTAGCATAATTTTAGAAAGAATCTTCAGTTGTAGTTAATTAATTGGCTTAAAAGATAGGCATTATCCTTTGCATTAGGTGCATAGGATAGAAAAACCGTTTATTTAATTAGGTTGCGTAATTACTCTTTCAAGTGTGGTCCCCAACTTTCTCTCTCTAGATGCCCCAGTTTGTGAGTCACTTCTCTATGTTGCACTTATTTAGAAACAAAGTAAGTATGAAACACACGAATAATGATATAAAAGAGGTTTATAATGACATGAAACAGTTATATTAATTCACACATGTGAGATGTTATTACGCAATAAGTTATGGTGTAAGTGTGTAACGTGTTACGCCCAAGAGCACTCTTTGAAAATTTATCGTCCTATTAAACTTATTCTTTAATTTATGCAGATGTATCTGAACAAGCTCAAATTCTAATAACTACGATTATAATCTCTATAAGAAGCAAACTAGTTTATACGTACAATTATACGGAGTAATGTAAAAGTGAAACATATGTCGTTTTTAAAAATTTATATGAAGTTCAATTAGTAAATATAGTTGCTTAAAAAGATCATTTACATAGGTCTGAATATTATTGGATACTGCAGTTGCAATGTCTTACTACTTTAGTGAGATTGGGATAGTAGCTAGTAATATATAGAAAAATAGTTATTAACTGAAGCAATTTTAAAGTTATAGCATATGTTTGGCTCCGTTCATTTTGGAGGAAACTATTTTCCAGGAAAATGATTTTCCTTATTTTATGTTGTTTGGTTGGATAAGGGATTCAAAAACTAAAACTAAGGTGAAAAAGAGATTTCCATCCCATTGGAAACATTTTTCCCCATGATTTGAAGGAACGTTTTCCTCCACTCTCTCATTCCCAACATCTCCATTTTTCATTTCTTAACTTAATAATTTTCCATCAAACCAAAGAAAAGAAATCAAGTATTCACTTCTTTCGTTTTCCGACGTAAAATATTTTTCATGAAAAACCATTTTTCATTAAGCTAAACGGATCCTAAAATCCATACCGAACGGAAGAAGGTACCCGTGTTATACTCGTCGTAGAAGCACTTCAATTTGGGTTGGTTAAACTCTAATTAATCGGTTGGGATCGTAAGATATCGAGTTCGGTCACAATTCGGGTTGGGATCGTAGAACATCGATCGAGTCAAATCAATTACGGTTATTTTCAGGTCGGGTTGGAGTTACGCATCTCTAGTTTTCACCGCATTTTCAAATATGGGTCGATTATTGGTCACCGTGGGTTTTGGCCGACCGATTTTTCGAATTGGATTAGTTTTTGACAGCTTTAGGTTCTAGCACTGAATTCTTAAAAGGTCCATGGCTTGCCCTTATATTTCCTCTGTCTAGCTCCAAATCAATTTGAAGACTTTAATTTTCAGCTTAAACATACGAAGTTTTAGGTCATTTTAAGTTCTTTGCTCATTTAAAGATATTATCGTTCAAAATCAACAAAATTTACTTAAACTGAGCAAAACGAAAATTAAAAGAGCAAATTTACAACAAGAAACAAAAATTAAGGCTGAAATTTTTTAAAAAAAACCATAATTTAGCTAAAGTACAAGAAAAATAAGCTTGATTCTCGAAATAGACAAATAAAAGAAAACGAACAACCAAATGCAAACACTAACCCAAACCAAAATATTGAAAAAAATCACTAAAAAAGTTAGAAAATGAAAATAAACTAAACCTAAAACCAAAAAATAATTGAAAGTATACTCGATTTATCAATAGAGGATGAAAAACACTGCAAAAATAGGAAGAAGATTGAGCTTAGTGGATAGAAGAATGTTCTATAATATAATGGAAGGAGAGTGGAGAGAGAAAGTTTTTGGTAAAAAAAATGGGATTTAAAGCTTACTCAAACTAGCAATGGAGGATGATAAATGCTGCAAAAACTTAAAGAAGATTGAGCTTAGTGGAGAGAGGAGCGTCCTTGAATAGAATGAAATGAGAGAGGAGATCAGAGAAAGTTTTTGGTAAAAAAAAAGTTTTAATGCTTATGAAGGTCAAGAAAGATATTCAGCACAATGATTTATGTCCACGAGATTGAAAGATCAACGACCAAGATCTAATGTTTTCAGTTTTCAGCCTAAGAGTGGTTTTTACATGATCCAATTCCTACACATATATATAAGCAGTGCCATAATAGCTATAATATATATAAAAGTATAGAATTTTAGATGAGAAATATCATTTTAAGTTTATGAAAAATTTATATGCTTACTAGTTTCCACACTAAAACTATTGTTAATTAATAAATTTAGAATTTGAAACTAGTTTATATAGATTGGTAGCATTTCCCATAGTTAAAAATATACTTCATATATAGGGAGAATTTCAAATAATGAAAAACAGAGTTGGATGTGGAAAAAACTAATAATATACATATAATTGACTACAACTTTTCCAAAGTGCTATTTAAAAATTTATATTGTGTTTATACCATGGGAAGTTGCTCGACATACGTTTCAAAATAAGATCCATTTTTAATATAGCTATACAACCAATAAAGATATAAAACTTAAATGAAAAATAACGCATTATTTATTATTCAATGTTTTTAACCAGTGCATATGAACATATTTATTCTGTAATTTTAACCCATGCATATAGTTATAATATGATTTTAGCACAAAAATAAAATAGGATATACGAAAAGAAATGGAGGACATAATAAGCAATTTAATTTATTGTCATACCTAATGTCACATAGACTTAACCGTTCCACAAGAGATACAACCCATGCGTCGCGGGCTTCGAAACTAGTATATATCTCTAAAGGATAAACTTCTCGAGAGCATAGGACCTCCTTAGCTTTTCGTGAGCATAGGAATGGCCACCTAAATGTGTCACTCACAATTCTTAATTTTTTATTTTTTTAAAAACATCTAAAGTTCTACTAACTAGAGTTTTAGACAAGGGAAAACTAGTGTTTAGTTTTGAATAAATAACCTAAATATATTTTCATATACAAATCGATTATAACTTTTAATACAAAATATTATAAATTTATACTATTAGTAACTGCTCAAAAGTGCTTTAAATGAACTTTAATAAATATGGTTATACAATCTATAAAAATATGATTTATTTAACCCGTTCATAGTAATTTTCTAAAATAGTACTAACATGTATGAATTTGGGATTTTTGTCATCTCACCACATAGATGCAGCGACGCGAGCGACATTCTCCAAAGCCCAAACTAGGTCGGCCATGAAAACAATAAAGCTATACGAAAAAGAAGAAGAAGAATGCGGACGAGTAATTGTGGATAACGATCAAATTCCAATAAAAAGCACTGTCTCATTTGTATAGGGACATAAAAACTGCACAAATTCTAAACCAAAAAAAAAGCTGCACAAATTGAGTACCTTTTGGTAAGTCAATAGAATGAATTGTCGAGTAGCAAGACGTGATTTATTTGGTAAGCCTCTTAGTAAATGAGTCGTTTAAAGTATGCGTTACCTTATCTTTTTTTTTCTTATCTCCAAACACCAGAATTTGGAGCTGTTAAAAAATGATATGGAAATCCGACCTGAACATGTAACGAATTGTAACTGATTTGTACCTGAAATTTTGGTAAAACAGGTAACCTGCAATTTGACCTGAACCCGACCTGATAATAACTGATACCTGATCTTGACCCAATACTCTACGTGTAACAACCCATAATTTTGCTCCTAGTTTTTTCGTAAAAGGTTTCCCTAAAACTATTATTTTCTCTAAATTAATGATTTTTATTTTTATAATTTTGGGACCGAATTATTATTTTTTATTTTTATGGCGTGCTAATGTGTCTATTATATTTATATTTATATTTATAATATAATTTATTAGAATTATTTTCATTATTAAGTATTTTCAAAGTTTAGGCGCAATTTAGGAAGTTATCGATTTATCGCGTGATGGGCTTTTGATGCATGGATCCTTGATGACTTGGGCCGAAATTATTTTTGGTGTGGTTGGGCTTGGACAGCCGGCCATGTGGAGGGAGAAGGGAGAAGTTTTTCTTCTTTCATTTCTTTTTTTTATTTTGATGACTCTTTGTATTTTGTAACCTTCATAACCCCCCTCATCATTTCTCCTAATAAACCCATTTTATTTATTCCTTTAAACACTCCAAAATCTGATTAAAAATCAAAACTTCATTGCTGCCATATTCTAAAAAAATTCGGATATCATCATCTTCATCATTCTCTCTCAAATTTTTCCATTTCTACTCTTCATCAATTGTTCGTGACTTGTTCTATTTGCCTCTTTCTTGTACGTGGTGCTTTGGGTTTGAAGAAGGAGAAGGGTGCACGCCTATAACGGGATTTTCCAGTAATTTTCAGCTCGCCTCCGACGATCCAGGTAACTAGTAGGTATCTTAGAACAATAGTGATTAGGGTATTATTCGGTATTAGATTTTTACGCTAGGAATTGTTCAAAATATTTTTGAATGAAATTATTGATGAAATTTGACGTGAATATACTTGATGCATGCTGTATGAATATTGTGTGCAGAAAAATAATTTTTGTCTGAGTTTTAGTATTTATTCGCTTTATTTGGTAATTTATGCGTTAATGGCTTATTTGCAAAATAAATAGTGAATGAATGTTATAATTACTGAAATTGTTTTTCTTGAAGCATGTTATATGTTTTTGGGAGTTTATTTAATTGGTTTATCTGTTTTTGCTTTTTCGTGTCTGTCAGTATATAAATCGTGAAAATTATTTATGGAGGCCGAAAAATTCATTTCTTTGCATATTATGTATTACCATGAGTTTATGCATGTTATGTGAAATTTGGGAGTTTATTTCTATTTTTAATTATTATATTGGCTTTATTGAGTATTCTGTAAATTAACGTTTAAAAATACTTTTAGAGTCCGAAAATTAGAAATAAAATTTGTATCATGTCAGTGGAGCCATAATGGTTGTATGATAATTTTTGTGTTATTTTACTGTTCGTTTTTATTAGTTTAGTAATTATTATTGTGTTTTAGTTATGAGTTTGTGGATATTCTTTTTAATTATTTAAGGGCTCGTTAATCAGAAATAATTTTTGACCTTTTATATTCTTGGAAGCTGGTGTTTAGTAGGTTACTGTGGTTATTATTGAGTATCATTATGTTTACGTTTGGTTTATGTAAAAATGATTAGTCGTGTACGTTTCATTGATTTAATAAGCCTTGGTGTTAATTGGTGGTGGCGTCAGACGCACGCTGATGCGTCAGACGTAGTTTGGTTAGTGCGCCAGTCGCACAGTGTGGCGCTGAGCGCAAGCTCATGCGCCGAACGCTCAGTCTGGTGCAGTCTAATTTTTCGTATGATCTTGTATATATGTTCTACTTGTGTTGGTGATCTTATTTGATATGATGCATTTATGATTGATACTGTTAGCGCTGTATAAACTATTTCGTTATCATTGCTGATGCTTAGTGATGTGCAAAGTATTTATTTGAGACATTTGTTGTAAGTTTGTAAGTTACTATTTTGAGGAATTTTGAAGAATTATTTTTGATGAATCATGGGTATAAGGCCGGGTGGCATCCCTTTTCTCCTCTTTTTGACGAATGGTTTTGAGATGGTTGATACTTATGATTTTATTTATTTTGAGATAAGAACATCCGGTGGGATAGATGTAGTCCCCGGTGAAGAACATGCCAACCACCTGGTTTGCGAACTAGGAGTATACCTGGGTTAATTATTATCGTCCGAGAGGTCAGGGAGTTCTGCGTGTTCTACCCTGCATCGGGAGTTTGGCCATTCTTAGACACAGGCAGTGGGGAACGTAAGCCCATAGACTGACCTGGAGATTGCGATCTGACAAACCTTAGGAAGTGAATTGCGATTCACTGGCGTTCGGTTTCTGACTCAATAACTTGTTGTACCTTTGTTTTATTATTATTTATGTATTCTAGAGTTGATTTACTCACTATATCTTGTTTACTTGATGTTGACCATCACTTGTATCACTTGTGACCTTTATGGTTTTGGATGCATGTTATTGTTATCATGATCGTATGCTTTCCTTTCTTATTAATCTATGTCTGAATCATGCTGTGATTTCTTTTGTTCTGGGAGAACTGCTAGTTACTCCCCACTGACTGTGGAATTATTTAATATATCCTTGTAGATGGAAATGACTGCTAGGCTTGTGACTGCTTGGGCTAGCAGAGTGTGGGTTGGTAGTGAGAGGAAGCTTCTGGTAGTCTTTTTGGTATATGAGTTCTATGCAGACAATAGAGAGTCCTATGTTATGCTAGGTCCCAAAGACATCTAGTTTATGTGAGTTTTAATGGGAGACTTGCATATCTCGTAGTTTTGGATGATGTTATGTTTTATTTTGATTTGGGATGTTCCTTTTTATTAGAATTATAATGTTTTCAGATATTTCTTTTGGAAGCTATGAAACTTTGGTTTGAGGTTATCTTTATTTATTGTTTTAGAGTAGCATAACCGTCCTGACGTTATTTCCGCTAACATGTTTTTAGTAAATCTTGATTATATATTATTTAGTATCTTAGTAGTAGAAGGACGGGGTGTTACAGTTGGTATCAGAGCAAAGTTACCCTAGACCCTTACTTAGTCACTAAGAAACTCCCGAGAAATGTGTAGTTGAAGTAACTAGGAACATTAGAATCTTAGGCTTCAAGAAAAGTAGTGGTGAGAGGGTCACTTGGGTAGGAAACCACGGGAAAATATTTTTCTTACTTTTATGTGATAAGTTGTTATTTACAACGAATACTGTGTTAAGTAATGAATGTTTAATTTGTGTTTGTAGAATGCCGCCTCGAGGTTTGTCTAGTGCTAGAAAGGAGGCTGCCCGAAAAAGGTGCCAAGCACTTGAGAACGCTATCATAGCTGTGGCTAATCGGTCTACTGCTCCGTCTAATGGGCAATCTGTCTTTGATCAATTTGACCGTCACCTCTGCCTACTTTTGACGGGACTTCTGACCCTGTTGTGCTAGACGACTGGATAAGAGAGATGGAGAAACTGTTTGCTGCTACTAGTTGCCCTGCTGCTGAAATGGTGTCTATTGGTACCTACTATCTGAAGCTGGAAGCTGATAACTGGTGGAGCACTATTCGTGCAAGCTGCATGGCTACACCGGGTTTTGGATGGGATGAGTTTCATGTTAAGCTGAAAGAGAGGTTTTATCCTGATGAGCTCCGTTGACAGAAGCAAGAAGAGTTCTCAACTCTGTCTCAGGGTACTTTGAGTGTGCAGGAGTACACTGATAAGTTCACCAAGCTGTCCAGGTTTGCTACCACAGTTGTACCTACTGAAGCTGAGCACGTGAAAAGGTACATCAAGAAAATGGATCCTAGGGTGAGGACCCATGTTCTGAGTTCGGGTGCTTCGACTTTCCAGGGAGCCTATGAGATAGCTCTGAGTATTCATGCCTCTTTGAAAGAGGAAGATTCTGCTAAGGTGGTTGCCGCTAAGAAGCCTGCTGCTACCTATGTTCAGTTCCCGACCAAGAAGCTGAGGTATGAGCCGTCTGGTCGAGGAGGTTATCAACAGGGTTCTGGATCTGGTTATCGCCCGAGTTTTGATCCGAGCAAGTGCCGAATCTGTGGTAAGGCTGCTCATCCAGCGAAGAACTGTGATGGATTGACTGTTGTTTGTTTCTATTGCAAGGAGGTGGGGCACAAGTCTTTCCAGTGTTCTAAGAATCCTAGAGCTCCATCTTATTCTGCCGGTCCTGCTAAGCCAGTTGATTCTTCTGCTCCTCCAAAGAACAGGATTTATGTGATGACGCAAGCTGAAGCCGACGTCCATCCTGATGTCATCTCCGGTACTTTTCTTGTAAATAATACCCCTGCTTTTGTTCTGTTCGATACTGGTGCTACTGTATCTTTTGTTGCTAGTTCCTTCGTTCGAAAAGTTAATCTTTCCTCTAGAGCTCCTGTTAAGTCCCTAATATCTCTTCCGTCTGGTGAGAATTATCCCTGTCATTCTGAGTTTAAGGGCGTGCCTGTCAGCATTATGGGTTCTGAGTTGCCAGCTGATCTTAAGGAGTTTCCTACGTCAGAGTTTGATGTGATCCTCGGAATAGACTGGTTATCGAAGTATCACGCCTGCATTCAGTGCCGTGATCAGAAGGTGGTGCTCCGAGATTCTAAGGGTAAAATGATTTCTTATTCTGGCGTTGTAGTAAAGAAAGGTGTTAAGTGGGTGTCCGCTCTGAGAATGCGGAAGATGCATCAAAAAGGTGATGTGGTATACCTTTGCATGGTGAGGGATTTGTCGTCTGAAGACCAGCTCGAGAGTATTCTGGTAGTTCGGCATTATCCTGATGTATTTGCTGAAGAATTGCAAGGTATTCCTCCTGAAAGAGATGTGGAGTTCTGCATTGATTTAGTACCGGGTACTGCTCCTATATCCAAGGCTCTGTATAGAATGGCGCCGTCTGAATTGCAAGAGTTGAAGACTCAATTGCAAGAGTTGATAGATAAGGGCTTCATAAGGCCTAGTGTGTCTCCTTAGGGTGCTCCTGTTCTGTTTGTCAAGAAGAAAGACGGAAGTATGCGTCTGTGCATCGATTACCGTGAGCTGAATATGGTAACAATCAAGAATAAATATCCGTTGCTTCGCATTGAAGATCTATTTGATCAATTGAAGGGTGCTGGGGTATTTTCCAAGATCGATATGAGATCTGGATATCATCAAATCCCCGTTAAGAAGGAAGACGAAGACTGCTTTCCGCACCAGGTATGGGCACTATGAATTTGAAGTGATGCCATTTGGTCTCACGAATGCTCCTGCGATTTTCATGGATAAAATGAATCGCTCTTTCCACGAGTACTTGGATACTTGTGTGGTCGTGTTTATCGATGATATTCTCGTTTACTCTAAGGATGAGAAGGAGCATGAGAAGCATTTGAGACTGGTGTTGGATGTTCTGCGCAAGCAAAAGTGGTTCGCAAAGCTGTCTAAGTACGAGTTCTGGCTGAAGGAAGTTGCTTTTCTAGGGCATGTAATCAGTAAGGAAGGAGTTAAGGTGGATCCTGCTAAGATCAAAGCTGTTGTCGAGTGGGAGAGTCCTAAGAATGTGACCGAGGTTTGGAGTTTCCTGGGTCTGGCTGGCTATTATAGGAGGTTCGTTCAAGATTTCTCCAAGATAGCTCAACCTCTGACTCGCTTGATGCACAAGGACTGCAAGTTCGTCTGGTCTGAGGAGTGTGAAGGGGCATTTCAGAAGCTGAAAAAGAGTTTGACCTCTGCTCCCATTCTCACCTTGCCATCTGAGGGTGTTGGGTATGAAGTATTCACTGATGCATCGAAGAATGGTCTGGTTTGTGTTTTGATGCAACAAGGGAAGGTAATAGCCTATGGTTCGAGACAGCTGAAGGTGCATGAGAGGAATTACCCGACCCATGATCTGGAGTTAGCGGTTGTGGTGTTTGCACTAAAGATATGGCGACACTATCTGTATGGTGTTCCGTGTAAGGTGTACACTGACCACAAGAGCCTGAAGTACATCTTCACTAAGCGTGATCTTAACATGAGGCAGAGAAGGTGGCTTGAATTGATCAAGGTTTATGATGTGACCCTGGATTACCGAGAGGGTAAGGCGAACAAAGTAGCGGATGCTCTGAGTCGCAAGAATAAGCATTCATTAAACGCTGCTATGGTGGTGCCTCGTGAATTGTGTGAAGAGTTTCACAAGCTTGATATCGAGGTTGTTCCTTAGGGTTATGTGTCTGCGTTGTTGGGTTCCATGAGTGCTGAGCCTGAGTTGTTCTAGGAGTTAAGAAGCAAGCAAAAAGGTGATCCGAAGCTAGAGAAGATCCGTGAAGCAAAGATGCAAGGTCGTGCAGAGAATTTTAAGATCTGTGCTGATGATAGCTTGAGGTATATAGGGCGTTGGTGTGTGCCCAATGATGGTGAGCTTAAGAGAAAGATTCTCGAGGAAGCTCATAGTACTCCTTATTCTGTTCATCCTGCAGGTGACAAGCTTTATAAGGATCTGAAGGTTAATTTTTGGTGGCCTGGTATGAAGAGAGAGATTGCCGAGTTCGTAGCTAGGTGTTTGGTCTGTCAGAAGGTGAAAATTGAGCATCAGAGGCTTGGTGGTTTGTTGCAACCTTTGCCTATTCCTGCTTGGAAGTTCGACTCGATCTCGATGGATTTCGTGATGGGTTTGCCTAGAGCTGCTGGTGGGATGAATGTTGTGTGGGTAATTGTGGATCGGTTGACCAAAGTGCCTCTTTTTATTGCGATAAAGAACACTTGGTCTACGAAAGAATTAGCTGAAGCTTATGCTAATGAGATCATTCGTCTTCATGGGGTTCCCAAAGACATTGTCTCTGACCGTGATCCGCGATTTCTATCCCATTTCAGGATCGCTTTGCAAGAGGCTTTTGGTTCGAAATTGAAGCTTAGTACTACATTTCATGCAGCTACCGATGGTCAGACTGAGAGAACTATTCAGACCTTGGAAGATATGCTTCGTGCTTGTGCCTTGGAATTTCAACAGTCTTGGGTCAAGTCGCTTAGCCTGGTGGAGTTCTCTTATAACAACAGCTATCAAGCCAGTATCCAAATGGCTCCGTATGAGGCTCTCTATGGAAGGAAGTGTCGTAGTCCTACTTGTTGGAGCGACATCAGTGACTCATTGATTTTGGGCCCGGAGTTAATTCAGGATACGGTTGAGCAGGTGAAAGTAATTCAAGCTAAGATGAAGGCTGCTCAAGATAGGCAGAAGTCGTATGCTGATTTGCGTCGGAAACCTATTTCCTTTAAGTTGGGAGATAGGGTGCTTCTGAAGGTTTCTCCTATGAAGGAAGTAATGCGGTTTGGTCAAAAGGGCAAGTTGAGTCCGAAGTACGTAGGTCCCTATGAGATTCTTGAAAGGATTGGGGAGGTCGCGTATCGTTTGGCCTTGCCGCCAGAGCTGTCGAAGGTTCATGATGTATTTCATGTGTCGCAGTTGCGCAGGTATCGTAGTGATCCTTCGCACTTGATCCCTGTTGAGTCGGTATCAGTCGAGCCAAATTTGACTTTTGAAGAGCGACCTGTTCGTATATTGGACCGTCAGAACCGTGCTCTTAGAAGGAAGGTGATTCCCTTGGTTAAGGTACTCTGGAGAAGTCAAAAGTACGAAGAAGCTACTTAGGAAACCGAAGAGTCGATGCGACTGAAATACCCAGAACTATTCGTTTCAGGTATTCTGTGTGCTTGTCTTGTTTGTGTGTTTTCGAAGTTTCGAGCACGAAACTTTATTTAAGGAGGGGAGATTGTAGCAACCCATAATTTTGCTCGTAGTTTTTTCGCAAAAGTTTTCCCTAAACAATTATTTTCTCTAAATTAATGATTTTTATTTTTATAATTTTGGTAGCCGAATTATTATTTTTATTTTTATGGCGTGCTAATGTGTCTATTATATTTATATTTATAATATAATTTATTAGAATTATTTTCATTATTAAGTATTTTCAAAGTTTAGGCGCGATTTAGGAAGTTATCGATTTATCGCGTGACGGGCTTTTGATGCATGGATCCTTGATACCTTGGGCCGAAATTATTTTTGGTGTGGTTGGGCTTGGACAGCCGGCCATGTGGAGGGAGAAGGGAGAAGTTTTTCTTCTTTCATTTCTTTTTTTTATTTTGATGACTCTTTGTATTTTGTAACCTTCATAACCCCCCTCATCATTTCTCCTAATAAACCCATTTTATTTATTCCTTTAAACACTCCAAAATCTGATTAAAAATCAGAACTTCATTGCTGCCATATTCTAAAAAAATTCGGACATCGTCATATTCATCATTCTCTCTCAAATTTTTCCTTTTCTACTCTTCATCAATTGTTCGTGACTTGTTCTATTTGCCTCTTTCTTGTACGTGGTGCTTTGGGTTTGAAGAAGGAGAAGGGTGCACGCCTATAACGGGATTTTCCAGTAATTTTCAGCTCGCCTCCGACAATCCAGGTAACTAGTAGTTATCTTAGAACAATAGTGATTAGGGTATTATTCGGTATTAAATTTTTACGCTTGGAATTGTTCAAAATACATTTTGAATGAAATTATTGATGAAATTTGACGTGAATATACTTGATACATGCTGTATGAATATTGTATGCAGAAAAATAATTTTTGTCTGAGTTTTAGTATTTATTCAATTTATTTGTTTATTTATGCGTTTATGGCTTATTTGCAAAATAAATAGTGAACGAATGTTATATTTGCTGAAATTATTTTTCGTGAAGCATGTTATATGTGTTATATGTGTTTCATGCCGTGGAATAATTTTTGCCTATTGTTTACAGGTTTATTTAATTGGTTTATCTATTTTTGCTTTCTCGTGTCTGTCAGTATATAAATCGTGAGTTTATACATGTTATGTAAATTTTTGGAAATTTTTGGGCGTTTATTTCTATTTTTAATTATTATATTGGCTTTATTGAGTATTCTGTAAATTAACGTTTAAAAATACTTTTAGAGTCCGAAAATTAGAAATAAAATTTGTACCATGTCAGTGGAGCCATAATGGTCGTATGATAATTTTTGTGTTATGTTACTGTTCGTTTTTATTAGTTTAGTAATTATTATTGTGTTTTTGTTATGAGTTTGTGGATATTCTTTTTAATTATTTAAGGGCTCGTTAACCAGAAATAATTTGTGACCTTTTATGTTCTTGGAAGTTGGTGTTTAGTAGGTTACTGTGGTTATTATTGAGTATCATTATGTTTAAGTTTGGTTTATGTAACAATGATTAGTCGTGTACGTTTCATTTATTTAATAAGCCTTGGTATTAATTGGTGGTGGCGTCATACGTAGTTTGGTTAGTGCCAGTCGCACAGTGTGGCACTGAGCGCAAGCTCATGCGCCGAGCGCACAGTCTGGTGCAGTCTAATTTTTCGTGTGATCTTGTATATATGTTCTACTTGTGTTGGTGATCGTGCTGTAAAAACTATTTCGTTATCATTGTTGATGCTTAGTGATGTGCAAAGTATTTATTTGAGACATTTGTTGTAGGTTTGTAAGTTACTATTTTGAGGAATTTTGAAGAATTATTTTTGATGAATCATGGGTATAAGGCCGGGTGGCATCCCTTCTCTCCTCTTTTTGACGAATGGTTTTGAGATGGTTGATACTTATGATTTTATTTATTTTGAGATAAGAACATCCGATGGGATAGATGTAGTCCCCAGTGAAGAACATGCCAACCACCTGGTTTGCGAACTAGGGGTATACCTGGGTTAATTGTTGTCATCCGAGAGGTCAGGGAGTTCTGCGTGTTCTACCCTGCATCGGGAGTTTGGCCATTCTTATACATAGGCAGTTGGGAATGTAAGCCCATAGACTGATCTGGAGATTACGATCTGAAAAACCTTAGGAAGTGAATTGCGATTCACTTGTGTTCGGTTTCTGACTCAATAACTTGTTGTACCTTTGTTTTATTATTATTTATGTATTCTAGAGTTGATTTACTCACTATATCTTGTTTACTTGATGTTGACTATCACTTGTATCACTTGTGAGCTTTATGGTTTTGGATGCATGTTATTGTTATCATGATCGTATGCTTTCCTTTCTTATTAATCTATGTCTGAATCATGCTTTGATTTCTTTTGTTCTGGAAGAACTGCTAGTTACTCCCCACTGACTGTGAAATTATTTAATATATCCTTGCAGATGGAAATGACTGCTAGACTTGTGACTGCTTGGGCTAGCAGAGTGTGGGTTGGTAGTGAGAGGAAGCTTCTGGTAGTCTTTTTGGTATATGAGTTCTATGCAGACAATAGAGAGTCCTATGTTATGCTAGGTCTCAAAGACATCTAGTTTTATGTGAGTTTTAATGGGAGACTTGCATGGCTCGTAGTTTTGGATGATGTTATGTTTTATTTTGATTTGGGATGTTCCTTTTTATTAGAATTATAATGTTTTCAGATATTTCTTTTGGAAGCTATGAAACTTTGGTTTGAGGTTATCTTTATTTATTGTGTTAGAGTAGCATAACCGTCCTGACGTTATTTCCGCTAACGTCTTTTTAGTAAATCTTGATTAGATATTGTTTAGTATCTTAATAGTAGAAGGACGGGGTGTTACACTATGCCCTGAACCTGAACCGACAGCCGTCCAAAAAAGAACGATAACTAAAGTGATCCGACCAGACAGCGATCCGAACCCAATTCGACACCTGACCTGATTAGGACATGAAATTGATTATAACTCGACGCAACCTGTTAATGTCCCGACCTGTTGCGACCCATTACCTGATTTACCAGACCTGTTGCGACCCTTACATAGTTTTACCCTTGTTGCTACAGGTTACCCGGTTTTACCCGACCGGTTGATTAATACTCCCTTTGACATTATTCATGGAAAAAGTTCTTTATACTCTAGCAAGTTACTAACTTACTGTATTATCCAGCGAGACGAGAATGTATGACTTGAAGGGAAGTGGGTCGGACTCGGGTCGGACCCGTTGGAGGATGCGCAGGATCCGAGTTCGACCCAACTCCTATTCAGAATCAGACTTTTTTAACGGACTTGGAGTCTGATGCTTTTTTTGCGGATTCTGATGGGATTTTTCCTTCGGGTTGGGACGGACTTGGTTTGGATTCAGACTCAATTGTCATCCCTATATGTTGTACAAATATAATTCATTATAGCGGTAATAGTTAAGGATTTAACTTTCAATATAAGGGGTCTTGTTCTATTCACCTTATTTTCAGTTCTCACTAGAAAAAATAAATAAGTTCAGATAAGGTCTAATACGGTATAATGAATAAGTCCAGTTAAGCAAAAATTAGCAAAAAGAAGGTTTGTCACTCTCACAATATAAGGTTAGTAAGTTCATATAAGTTCAAATAAGGTCTAATAAGGACTAATAAGGTCTAATCATTCCAGATAAGCAAAAATAGGTTGAATATAACAGGCGGAATGTGTTACATCGAATGTATAGATAATCGGTTTTTTCAGCAGGTACCCCTAAGGTTTCACGAAATGCACCAGATACCCTCGTTGTTTCGAAAATACACCAGATGCCCTTGTGATTTACATAAAATGCACCAGACACCCTTAATGATTAACGGCGTTAAGTTTATGTTAG
The DNA here is from genome assembly GCA_947648045.1 of Beta corolliflora. NCBI lineage: Eukaryota > Viridiplantae > Streptophyta > Magnoliopsida > Caryophyllales > Amaranthaceae > Beta > Beta corolliflora. The sequence continues at coordinate 1,858,803 of CANSZD010000313.1, forward strand.
CTTTATCTACAATTTTGCCATCTTTAACCCCTAACCCTAACCCTAACCCTAACCCTAACCCCTAACTTCCTAAACCCTAAACTATAAATCCTAAACACTAAACCCTAACCCTAAACCCTAACCCCCTAATGCTTCCCCACTAACCCGGTAGCCCCCCTCCTCCCCCACCACCCCAAGAGCCCACCCCCCACCCCCGTAGCCGCCCTCCCCCACCCCCGCGGCCCCCCCCCCACCCACGCAGCCCCCTCCCCCCACCCCGCAACCCCCTCCCCCACCCATTCAGGCTTGGTCAATGAAAATTGGACTATTTCTAGGCCGAAACCGTAGCCAATGAGTCTGCTCCACTCCTCTTTGTTCTGCACCACTAGGCTATAGTTATTTCCCCACCTAGGCTCCCGACGCTTCCTTAGCCTAGGTTCATTGTTATATTCGTTGGCTTTGTCGCATTGAGCGTGGCATACTATCGAGATCAGCAAGACTTCTTCTCCTTATTGATCTCATACGAACTACTCGCTTTTACCGCCACTAGTACTGTTCATCTATATATGGATGGCTCATGCTTTCTCCACTTGGACAAGCCCGGAAACAGTTTGGAATTGGGGATGTCTACTGCAGCCCCTTCCCCCACCCACGCAGAACCCCTCCCCCCTCTGCCCTCCCCCGCAAAGAAGTTTTTTAAGTTTTCGAATTCGGTTTTCGAAGCAGAGAAGGGGAGAGATAGAAGGAAGCAGAGAGGGGAGAGGTGGAAGTTTTCGAATTTCGAAGCAGAGAAGTGGAGAGGTGAAAGTTTTCGAATTTCGAAGCAGAGCAGGGAAGATATGGAAGGAAGCAAAAAAGGGGAGAGATGGAGAATGTTCGAAGCAGAGAAGGGGAAAGAAGTGGGTTTTGCGGGGCCGAGAGGGGGAGGGGGCTGGGGGTGAGGGGAAGGGGAGCCGCTGGGGGTGGGGGGAGGGGGAGCCGCTGCGGGGGTGGGGTGGGGGAAAGGGGAGGGGTTGTGGGGGTGGGGGAGGTGTTGCGGGGGTGGGGGGGGGGGGGGTGGGGGAAGGGGGAGGGGGTTGTGGGGGTGGGGGTGGGGGGAGGTGTTGCGGGGGGTGGGGGAGCTGCTGTGGGGGGTGGTGGTTGGGTGGTGGTGGGGTTAGGGTTTGAAGTTAGGGGGTTAGTGTTAGGGTTTAGCTAGTTAATTAGGGCTAATTAGGGTTTAATTAGGGTTAGAGGGATTAGAGGGGTTGATTAACCCTAAAGACTAACGGAAAGTTGACGCTGTTAATCATTAAGGGTGTCTGGTGCATTTTATGTAAATCACAAGGGCATCTGGTGCATTTCTGAAACAACGAGGGCACCTGGTGCATTTCGTAAAACCTCAGGGGTACCTGGTGAAAAAACCGTATTTAATTTGGTTCAATCTTTGGCATGAAAAGAGAAAAAAAAATTATTACCACCAACAAATATATTTTGTTATTTGAGGGGGAAGGGCGCATAACAAACTAGGAGAATTCATGGTAGTAATGCATTAAGGAGGAGTTGAACGAAACAAGAAAATAAGGAATAGGTATTTGATTCTATTTCTTAGAGACCAAACATATTAAACTAAATATATTCTAATACTTATAAATTCCTATTACATTTATCTTTTTAATAAAATAACAATCGATAATCTAATAATTTATCATCTAAAACTCCACAAAATGTTAAGTGTAAGATATAATGTGCTGATGTGCGAACACGAAGAAGTCATTGCAATATTTGCATTGACTGATTTTATCAAGTTGACAAATGGCGTCTTTTCATGGAATGCTAGAGTTGGGTCACAGCTCATGAACATTCGTCAATAGGTTTGTTGCATAACATAATCTCATGATTCATGAACCTTTTTCTCACTAACATTTCCTCTCTTTTTTTTTGCTATTATCATAACCTCTATGTTCTTAAATAGATATCCATTTTGACTTTAAAACTATACACATACTCTATTTTAACCATATATATATATATATATATATATATATATATATATATATATATATATATATATATATATATGTTTGGACCCATGATCTGGTCCAACGGTGTTGTGCAAAGCCCATTTAAAAGATCTGATCAGCGTACTCCCAAGGGGCCCAACAGCTCTTTAGGTAAAGAATAACTTTACCATAAAAGGGAGGTAAATTTCCCACAGACATGGATGTCCCTCAATAGGGTTTCCTGTCTGGGAAATCACCAACATTATAAAAGCAACCAGCCCAATCAATGGTCAGGTATTGAATTCTCACCTAACAGAACCAAAGCATCTCTCTCTAGAACTATTCACTTTCTCTCTCTACCTCAATCTCAACTAACTTGAGCGTCGGAGAGGCTTTCCAGGGAACACCCCCGGGCTAGTTTTACTTGTTTTGCAGGATTCCAAGTGACAAGACTCGGGATTATACTCCAACTCGGGATTTTAAACTCTTTACACACACTTAACTCTTTTGACTAGTTTCAAGGCAGAAACAGTTTGGCGCCGTCTGTGGGGACACTACATCTCAAACCTACGTACCGAGAGTAACTTGGCACCCCGAAGGAAAACCACCCGAGCTTCACATCCGCATCAACCAACCCCGATTCAGTCCCAGCAACCCAATGTGCTGATCGAGTAGCTTGCCATCGATGATGAGGGATCTACTCCTCGTAACGAGGAGCACAATGTTCCCCGGGAAGAATACCAACCTGATCCGCCTCCCATCACCATGGTGGACCTAGAAAGGATAGCACAACAATTGAATGCAAACATGCAACGCAGCTTGCAGGAACTCATAGCGGGAATCCCCCAGCTCAATCAAGATATACCCCGAGAGTTGACCCAAGGAGATCAGTGGGCCAGGGGTGATCCAAACACTCAAGTCCCTAACCGAGACGGGCAACGAGTGGGAGGAGAAAGATTCCGACAGGTTAACTCCCATAGGACACCAAACTCAGATGCCCAACGGATCATTGAGGAGAATCGTAGGCGTCGGATGGCGCAGGACGCTCGGAACCTACTCAATAACAAGAGGAGGGCCGATCAGGAGAAGACCCACCAAGAGGAACAAGCTCAATCTAGGACTCCACGGCGGGATCGGGAAGGATCCAAGAAGACCCGAACTGAGTATGAAGGGGACTCGGGACCCCCACGAAACAAGAGTCCCATCTTGGTAAACAGAGGAGTATTGAATTTCATGACACCTGTTAGTCGGGAGATCATGGAAGTCCCCAACCTAAGCAAGGTCAAAGTTCCACTGATCGAGCAATACTCGAGAAACAGTGATCCTGACGATCACATGGCGGCTTACAAGGCCCAAATGAGTGTACAGACCGGGTGCGAGGCCGCTTGGTGTCGTTACTTCCCGACGACCCTGAAGGGCTTAGCACTCAGCTAGTTCTCGGGACTTTCCCCTGGCATTATCACGAACTTTTCGGTATTAGAAGCATTATTCCACCAACATTTCGTCGCCGGGCGCCGGCACAAAAAGACCAGCATCCACTTAATGTTAATCAAGCAGCAGGAGCATGAAAGCTTGGCGGACTACATCAAACGGTTCAACGAGGAGTCCCTAAAGATCTATGATCTTCAAGACGGGGTAGCCTTCACCGCCTTGATGTCGGGACTCTGGCCGGGTAAATTCAGGTGGTCCTTGACCGAGAACGAAGTCACTACATTCACTGAGGCTATGAGTCGGGCCAGAAGTTAATTCAAGCCTCGGACATTTGCAAGCCTGGTGCCGAAAAGTGGAAGAAAAAAAAGGAGGAAGTCCCTTACCGGGACTCCAACAAAAACAACAAAATTAATCAACAACTCCTCCCGAGAACCACAGATAATGGGAACGACCCCCGCTTCAACAGGAACAGGTGTTAGATCTACTTAGATCTGAAACACAAGTCGGTATTGCCTATCCCTCCCCCTATAAGGACCTCAAAGGAGAGAAGGGATCAACGACTGTGGTGTGAATATCACCGAGAATGTGGGCACACCACTAGAGACTGTCGGGAATTGAAGAAGGCCTTGGATCACTTGGCTGATCAAGGAAAGCTGAACAGATACTTCAAACACTCTCGGGAAGAGAAAGAGAAGGAGAAGGAAGGAAAAAATGACAGTGACAACACCGACGGGTACGTCGGGGTAATAGCAGGGGGACATGCCTCGGGTGGATTAACTAGCCGAGCCCGCAAAGCCCACCTGCACGCAATGATGCAACATGTCTTAGAAATTGAGCCGACGAAGGCGGGATGTCCAGTCATGACATTTGGGGAGCCTGACCGGCACGTACATACCCCCCATGATGACTCCCTCGTCATAGAGATGAAAATTGTCAACTCAAGGGTTAAGAGGATCTTGGTCGACAGCGGCTCATCAGCAGACATCATCATGTTAGAATGTTTACAGAAGCTGAAGTATATCGAGAATGATGTAACCCCGACCAGTCAGCCGCTAATAGGCTTCGGGGGAGGATCAGTGTACCCCCTCGGGTTCGTAAAATTGGCTGTGAGACTCGGGGAAAGGGGTAAGGGAATAAGCCTACCAGTCGACTTCCTAGTGGTCGATACCCCACTTCCTTATAACGCTATCATGGGCAGGCCCACCATGAACAAGATAAAGGCAGCTATCTCGGTGTACCAGCTACTTCTGCTATATGAAACAGATGAAGACCAAGTCGGGAAGATCTACGGAGACCAGCAGACAGCCCGGGAATGTTATACAAACAGTTTTAAAGCAACAACTTCAGAAGAAAGACCAAGGAAGAGAAAGAGGGAAGATCCCGTAGACACCCCTACTGGTCTCGGGGTCTACCTTTCAGAAAATCCAAAGTTGTACGAACGACCCCAGCCGATCGAGGAGGATAAAGAGATAATGCTTGATGAAGGCCTCGAGCACAGGGTAAGGATCGGCAAAAACCTCCGTCCCGAAATCAGGGAAAAACTCGTCAACACCTTGCGAGAATACAAAGACGTTTTCGCTTACTCCACCTCTGACATGCATGGACTGGATCCCAAGTTCGCATCCCATGAGCTGAACATCAAAGGAGGGATTCCGCCCTATCAAGCAGAAGCTCAGACATCAAGGGCCCGAAAGAAACGCGGCAGCAGTAGAAGAGGTCAAGAAATTGTTAGAGGCGGGCATCATCGAAGAATGTCAATACACAGAGTGGTTGGCCAATGTTGTTTTGGTTAAAAAGGCTATGGAGCTTGGCGCATGTGCGTCGACTTCACTGACTTGAACAAGGCATGTCCTAAGGACAATCATCCTCTACCAAAGATTGATAGGCTGGTCGATTCAACAGCTGGTCACGAGTTGCTAAGCTTCATGGATGCCAACACGGGATACCACCAAATCCCGATGGCGGAAAAGGACCGAATACATACAGCATTCGTTACAGCCCAAGGCGTATACTGTTACAGGATGATGCCCTTCGGACTAAAGAAGGCAGGGGCTACTTATCAACGAACAATCAACAAAGTCTTTGAGGAGCAACTCGGGAGGAACATTGAGGTGTACTTAGACGATATGATCGTCAAGAGCAAAAAGGCAATAGATCACGTCGGGGATTTAGCGGAAACGCTGAATACCCTACGACGCCATGGCATGAAATTAAATCCCAAGAAATGGGTGTTCGGGGTCAGAGGGGGGAAATGCCTCGGGTTCTTGGTTGATGAAAGAGGAATTGAGGCTAACCCCGACAAAATCAATGCGGTGTTAAACATGTCCTCACCAAGGAATGTTACAGAAGTTCAAAGGCTAACAGGGTGCTTGGCAGCACTGGGCCGCTTCCTATCTCGCTCGGCTGACAAGAGCTTGATGTTCTTCAGAGCATTCAAAAGGAAAGAGTTTGATTGGGATGAGGAGGCGGAACAGGCCTTCCAGCAGCTAAAACAACACCTAGCAACGTTGCCCAAACTCATATCACCCTTGCCGGGCGAAGCTCTCTATATTTACCTCTCGGTATCAGAGTACGCCCTCAGTGTGGTACTTGTAGCAGAAAGAGAGGGAACTCAGCATCCTGTATACTTCATCAGCCATGCTTATAGGGGAGCAGAAGCAAGGTACAGCCAGATTGAGAAGATGGTTCTTGCGCTATTAATGGCGAGTAGGAAGTTGAAGCCATATTTCAAGGCACACCCTATTAAGGTCCTAACCGGACAACCCATAAGGAAAGTAATCGAAAGCAGGAATCATTCGACTTGGATGACCGAGTGGGCGGACCAGTTGGCAGACTTCGGGTTGGAATATGAGCCTCGAAGAGCTATCAAGGCGCAAGCACTGGCGGATTTCATCAGTGAATGCAGCTCCCGACCCCTGGACCTAGAAGAAAGGGAGTCGTGGGAGCTACAAGTGGATGGTTCTTCGTCTAAAGCAGGCAGCGGAGCTAGGCTTGTGATCATTCTCTCAGTCGAGGATAAAATGGAATATGCTGTGAAGTTTGACTTTCTGTCCTCAAATAACGAGGCCGAATACGAAACTCTAATCCTAGGCCTCCAAATCTGCATTAACTCGGGAGCACAGGCAGTTGTGGCCAAGTCAGATTCACAGCTCATAGTGGGACAGGTCTCGGGGGAGTATGAGGCCAAGGAAGATAACATGAGGATGTACCTTAACAAAACCCAGGAGCTCATCAAGAAGTTGTCCACATTCAAGATACAACACTTCCCGAGGTCGGAGAACCAACAAGCCGACGCCTTGACCCGCATGGCAAGCTCAGCGGAGGGGCTGACCCCTCGAACCATCATCTGGGAAGTCCTAAATCAACCAAGTATTAACTCCCTTTAGGTCCACACCCTGAACAGAACCGGTACATGGATGGAAGAAATTATAAGCTTCCTCAGAGATGGCGTGCTGCCCTCGGGAGAGAAGGAGGTCGAAGCTTTAAAGAAAAAGTCCGCTTGGTTTGTCTAGCATGAAGGGGTCCTCTACAAAAAGTCTTACACGCATCCACTACTGAAGTGCGTTACACCCTTCGAGGGCAACTACATCCTTCGGGAAATCTATGAAGGTGCATGCAGCAGCCATCAAGGGGCAAGGACCATTGCCGGGAATGCCCTGAGAGTCGGGTACTACTGGCCGACATTGAAAGCTGATGCCAGGGATTTAGTGAAGAAATGTCCCAACTGCCAACTTCATGGAGACATCCCTCGGGCCCCGACCAACCCCCTGACAACCATACAAGCAGTGTTGTCATTTGATAAATGGGGGATGGATTTGATAGGACCATTTCCAGCAGCCTCGGGGCAGAGAAGGTTCCTCTTGGTGGTCATTGACTACTTTACCAAATGGGTCGAGGTTGAACCACTAGCTTCAATAACAGACAAGCAAGTGCAAAATTTCATCTGGAGGAACATCATGACCCGCTTCGGGATCCCAAGAACCCTCATATCAGACAACGGGAGACATTTCAACAGCAGGCCAACCCGTGATTATTGTTCCAGGTTCGGGATTCAAACTAGGTTCTCAGCAGTCTCCCGGCCCCAGACAAATGGCCAAACTGAGGCCGCTAACAAAGTGGTGCTGAATGGAATTAAGAAGTCGCTAGAAGGAGCGAAGGGGTCCTGGGTCGACGATCTTTCAGGCGTACTCTGGTCTGCAAGAACAACAGTGAAAGAGGCAATAGGCAATTCGCCCTTCAACTTAGTCTATGGCAGTGATGCTGTCCTTCCAGTAGAAGTCGGGATACCTTCCCCAAGGATGACATTCTATGAGTATGACAAGAATGAAGAAGAGAAGAAAGTCGAGCTGGACTTACTGCCTCAGTCCCAGGGTAATGCGCTACTCAAGTCAATCCACAACAAGCAACGGGTAACCAGGCAATTCAACCTCAGGGTGAAAGCTAGGCCAATTCATGTAGGTGATTGGGTGGTCAGGAAGGTCGAGGCCACAGGGTTGACACACCTAAAAGGCAAGCTAGGGCCTAAGTGGGATGGACCTTACAAGGTCACAGAAGTGATCAAGCCGGGAACCTACCGACTCGAATCACCCGAAGGCACCCCACTGGCCCGACCTTGGAATGTAGACAACCTGAAGAAATATTACATTTAATTAGGATGTAACTTGAGCCACACTTGAGCCTCATTTTGTAAACGGGCCACACTTGAGCCTCATTTTGTAAACGGACCACGCTTGTGCCCCTAGTTTGTTTTGTTTAACCACAACTCGGGGCAACCAGTTGTACCCTATTAGAGTTGGAGGGACTTCTTGAACTTGGCCACACCTGAGCCTACAGTTCATTTTGTTAGACACAACTCGGGGCAATCAGTTGTACCCCATAGTTGACTATCTCGGGAATATGAATTTGACTATCTCGAGAATATAAATGAAAGAAACAATTTGGATCATACAATTTGGTTATAGCAGTTGCATCAAACAAAATAACACATTGAAAAGATTATACTCCGAAAATTTTTAAAACAACCATTTCATTAAGATGGAGAAATACAACCTAAGGACCCCGGGAACGAACTCCACAGAATCCTAGAAATCTAAGTACAAAGTAGGAAGAAAAACGCACAAATCTAAACAGCTAAGGCCTTGTCAGGAGATCTTTTGGTGCTTCATGCACCATCCTTATCTGAATCCGTGCCGGAACAGAGACCCTCGGGGTCAGCAGTATCAGCAGTAGGATCCACAGAGCACGGGGTGACCTCAGCAGTCGCAGAAGCCTGAGCAATAGCCGGCTGAGAAACGACAGTCGGGATCTGAGAGGCGGGATGAGCATTGGACGCCTCCTTCTGTTCCTCGGCAATACGGCGCTCGAACTCAGCTTCAACTTCGTCCCAGTTCAGAGAAGAGTCGGGGCCAACAAGAATTCCCTTGAGACGCTCCTTCGTCTGTCGAACAGCCATGCGGTAGGAATTGGTGGCCATCTTCCCCAGGAAGGCCAAGCCCTCTGGGGACCTCTTCCACTCCTATAAAAATTCCACCCGCACCTTCTCGAGCTTAGAACGAGCCTTATGTGGTTTATGCTTCGAGCTCTTAGCCTTCTTCGCCGCTTCGGTCGACTGAAGTTGAAGATCCTCGACACTCTTTTGAGCGGTATTACGCTCGATTGTGATAGCCTCGAGGTCAGCCTTGATCTGCTTGTTGGACTCCTTCAGCGTGGTCATCTCGTTCACTGCTGTTCGAGCCTACTTGAAGGTCTCTTTCTGGCCATCAAGCTCGGTATTGAGCCTGACAATCTCAGCCTCTTGATCCGAGACCTTCTTAGTCAGAGCGTCCACCTCTTTGTTTAGAGCGCTGATGCCCTCCTCGAACTGTGCTCGACAGTTGATGACCGAGGTCATTCAGATGGATGTCTGCAGAAAGAGAACTCAACAAGGGTCGAAGTAAATGAAATAAAAAAAAAGACAAGTGCGAAAGAGAGCATACCTCGAGCTAGGACTCATAGAGAGCGTTAACATCTCCATGACCCAAGGCCAAAAGGGCCTCATCATCGGCGTCGGTATAGATCGCCTTGACAGTGTCCTTCACCCGGGCCAACTTCTGAGGTCTCGTGATTGCAGTAAACGGAACATCCGACCCAATTTGATCAACTCGGGGTCGCTTTGGGGGAAGATCATCAAAGACCTCGAGATGGCCCCCGTCCTGATCCTCGGGTCTTCTCTTGCTTCCCGTAGAAACGCCCGAGGTAGTCTTATCCAAGGCCTTGGAAGCAGCAGCCTTCTCCAATGCCTGAGCTTTCTCAGTGTCCCCTTTCAGCTTGCGGGAACGAGCCTGAGATTTCTTGGCCCTCTTCAGGTCGGTATCCAAAAAAGGGAGGAGGTCAGCACAAAATCAAGGTACAAACTAAAACAAGCTACGGATCTAAGTTACCTTTGGAGGTGGCGGGATAGACATGGTCTCAGCATCGAGCTCGTCCAGAATCTTAGCAGCTAGGGCGGCACTGTCGACATACCTCTCAGCCATCGCAGGATCAAGTCGGTGTCGGGCAAGAGCTGAAACAGAAAGAACGTCAAAACTTTAGCGAAAAATGGAATTCATACAATTGATGAAAGGGAATTACCCTTGTCACAGCTACAACTCAAGCCCGCCGACACCAGGAACATCTCATTCCGCATCTCGTAGCGGGTAGGTAGCCAGTTCTGGGGTACGTAAGTCAGGGCACCCGTGGATGTCCTCGGGGTCGTCGAAAGGTAAATTCCCACTACCGCCTCCTCCCGAGACATCGCGGGGACCGTTTGGTTGAGCCTAAAGCGAGGTGCCTCATCGGGGGAAGAATAGGGAACCCCCACTCACCACTGGAGTAGACGTGATAGAACATCCGTCTAAACCCTTTCTGATTCGAAGGGGCATCGCGGACGACTTTGTAACCCGCTCGTCATTGAAAGCAGAACCATCCGGGGCCATGACGGTCAGCAGGCCCTAACATCAATATGAAAATATTGCGCCATAAGCGCATACTCGGGGCAACGCCGAGGAGATCACAAATGAAAATGAAGCCATTTATAGTTAACTAACTGTTGGGCAGAAGATTTGTCAATGTCAGTTGATAGGCATTGAGAAGCTCCTTGATAAAAGGATGCAAAGGGAATCTAAGACCCATCTGCATACTCTGATGGTATACCGACACACACCCCACCGGAGGAGTCATCACCGAGTCGGTATGCATGGCTCGAATCACAAAGTACGGGTCCTGAATCCAAAATTTGGTCGCCATATACTTGACGTTTCTCTCCATGTATTTCAACAACGTAGCCTCGGGGTAGTAACTATGAGGATCGCCCTCGGGATCTAGAGGAGGGTACTCCTGACCTGAAGTGGTCAGGGCCTCTTCTACAGCCCCCTCGGACACAGTGACAACCCCATCAGAAATAAATAGGTCAAGGTAACTAGTGCTACATGGCCTATGAGCTAAAGAGACCTCCCAGGGACCTGGAACTACTCCCTCATCCTCCTCACTTAACGAATCCGAGGGGCTGGGTAAAGGAACCGCCTCGGCAACGGCCAATGGGCCCTCACATGGGACTCGGGTGCTAACTAAGAACCCATCAACCCCACGTATCTCTTCTGACAGCTGAGGAGAAGCAGGGACATTTGGATCGGACTCAGGATCTATCCTAGGGACCGCAACTAACTATGTAACACCCCAGAATTTCAAAGCGGAAAAAAAAAGAAAAAGAAATAATAATAGTATTATAGGACGATGTCGGAAACATCGTCTTCTGGGAATGCCACTTCTAATACAAAGGTATTTAAATAACTATGTTAAGAGACCAACTTAAATAAATAATATCAATAGATAACTAATTCAGAGTATTCCAAATGAGAAAAGTCTAACTAGCAGTCTAGGCCTAAAGCAACTATCATTTCATTCTCGCATCTCATCCCGAGGCCAAAACCAAAGAAGGTTCACATCAAAAAAACCTGCAAAATATACAACAACATCCACAATCAGTGGGGAGTAACTAGCAGTTCTCCCAGAACAAAAGAAATCAAAGCATGAATCAGACATAGATTAATAAGAAAGGAAAGCATACAATCATGATAACACTAACATGCATCCAAAACTATAAAGCTCACAAGTGATACAAGTGATAGTCAACTTCAAGTAAACAAGATATAGTGAGTAAATCAACTCCAGAATACTTAAATAATAATAAAACAAAGTACAACAAGTTATTGAGTCAGAAACCGAACGCCAGTGAATCGCAATTCACTTCCTAAGGTTTGTCAGATCGCAATCTCCAGGTCAGTCTATGGGCTTACGTTCCCCACTGCCTCTGTCTAAGAATGGCCAAACTCTTGATGCAGGGTAGAACACGCAGAACTCCCTGGCCTCTCGGACGACAACAATTAACCCAGGTTTACCCCTAGTTCGCAAACTAGGTGGTTGGCATGTTCTTCACCGGGGACTACATCTATCCCACCGGATGTTCTTATCTCAAAATAAAATCATAAATATCATCAAAGTATCATTCATCTCAAAAATATTCGTCAAAGGGATGCCACCCAGCCTTATACCCATAATTCATCAAAAACAACTCTTCAAAATTCCTCAAAAATAGTACTTACAAACTTACAACAAATATCTCCAACAATAAATACTTTAAACATCTCTAAGCATCAACAATGACAATAAACTAGTTTTTACAGCACTAACAGTTCAATCAGAAATGCATCATATCAAATAAGATCACCAATTAACTCCAAGGCTTATTAAATAAATGAAACGTACACAACTAATCATTTTTACATAAACCAAACATAAACATAAGGATACCCAATAATACTCACAGCAACCAACTAAACACCAGCATCCAAGAACATAAAAGATCACAAATTATTTCTGATTAAGAAGCTCTTAAATGATTAAAAAGAATATCCTCAAACTCACAACAAAAACACAATAATAATTAATAAACTAATAAGTACGATCAGTAAAATAACAAAAAAATTATCATACGACCCTAATGGCTCTAATGAATGGTATAATTTTTATTTATAAGTTTCGGACTCTAAAAGTATTTTTAAACGTTAATTTACAGAATACCCAATAAAGCCAATATAATAATTAAAAATAAAAATAGACTCCCAAAAATTACAAAAAATTTACATATCATACATAAACTCACGGTAATACATAATATACAAATAAATTAATTTTTTGGCCTCCATAAATAATTTTCACGATTTATATACTGACAGAAACGAAAATGCAAAAACAGATAAATTAATTAAATAAACCTGTAAACAGTAGGAAAAAATTATTTCAAGGCATGAAATATATACTACACATATAACATGATTCATGATAAATAATTTCAGCAATTTTAACATTCGTTCAATAATTATTATGCAAATAAGCCAAAAACGCACAAAATACTAAATAAATCGAATAAATACTAAAAAATCAGACGAAAATTATTTTTCTATATACAATTTTCATACAGCATACATCAAGTATATTCATGTCAAATTTCGTTAACAATTTCATTCAAAAAGTATTTAAAACAATTCCTAGCGTAATAATCTAATACCGAAAAATACTCTAATCTCTATCGTTCTAAGATAACTACTAGTTACCTGGAATGTCGGGAGGAGAGCTGAGTCTAAAGAGATAGTTAAGAGTTACACATCAAGCCAATTCCTCTTCTAACCCCAAAGCACAACGAACGATAATTGTAGTAACAATTCACTAGGCGTTTTCTTCTTGAACATTGAAAAATCTCATTTCGTGCTGTTCTGGTCCGACCATGATTTCCGGCGATTAAAAGATCATATTGACAATCCCTCTGATCAAAGTGAAGATCGAGATGTTACAAACGTGCTATCCAAATTTGAAGACGATCCAACGGTAGATCCCCGGCTACGGTTATTTTCGTGAAGGTGTGACAGGAAAAACCGGGTTGAACCTTTCTCTTCTTTTCCTCTTCCTTTTCTCTCTTTCTTTTCTTGAAAACGGCGTGGGTTAAATGACAATGATGCTGAACTTGTCTTATTAAAAATCAGAATTTTATGGCAAGGAAAAATGAAGGGTTTAGGAGAATGTTAATGAGGGATTAAATGAGCGGTTACAAGAGATCCAAAGGTTAGCTTAATAAGCACCAAAACTCTTCATCCTCCACTCCATAATGCTGATTTTCGGCCAGCATAATACGCCACACGTGATGCAACATTTCATCACTCAAGTCGGTCCAACAACGTTACAAAAACGCTACGCGGCATTGGAAAAACTGCATCCTAAACGCCTAAATAAATAACAAAACAAATATAACCTTTAAAATAAATAACTAACAACTTAAAATAAATATATATAAATATATCACAATATATAAATATATATACACATTTTCACAACACATTCCAAAATAATTTAAATAATAAATTATTTATTTTTACGAAAAAATATCATTTTAATATAAACAAACACCAAAAATAAAGGGTGAAAATTACGGGGTGTTACAATCACTCCCCCTTGAAAGAGTTTCGTCCTCGAAACTTCAAAACAACCAAGAGATCAAAAGAAAATAGTACTCTAGATAAAGAACATTAAGAAAACAGAAATTGATGGATTTTAGTTAAGAACTAGACAACTTTACAGGTATAAAATTTGATAACTCAAATAATATATATTTTATTTTAGAAGACCAAAAGAGTTGTATAGTAAAGAAGCACGGTAACAACATCATTTTATAAAATGTGAAAGAACCAAAGACAAGTATTAGAAAGTTTAAGGTAAAAACTTTTGCACAATAAACTATAGGTAATTTTGTAAAAGAAGCAGGAATAAATATTTACGTAAAATTATAAAAGAATAAATCCGACCATATATAAATATTTTTAGAAAAGAAACGAAGAAGAAAAAGTTCGTAAATAGATAGCCAAACCAATTTAAATAGAGGTAACCACACGGGCTTATACTCCACTTAAAGAGATAAGAACACTTTAATAAAGAGTAGCTAGCTGCTTTATTAAAATAGCACTTACGAACACAAGTCATGACATATGTTATAAGAGCGTACGCCTCCTAAACATATATATGAAAATTAAAGTTCGCAAAAGAAATTGAAAACTTTAAAATAAATTTCACAACGACGAAACACTAATAATAAATAGGCGATAAGTAATAAATTATAAACAACAATTATATAATTTGCTAAGTCGACACAAATGTGCATGGAACCACCCACTGCAATCTAGTATCAATGGAAGTCAACTTATCAGATCTACATTAGAGTTTACTGGAATCACCTAATATAAACTTAATATCAACTGAAAAAGGAAATTAAATCAAAACAGATAAAATGTATCAACTTATCAAATTGACATACAAGTCAAAGGAATCACCCATTATGATTCAATATCAACTCAAACAAGTTTAAAATTTAGACTTATCAAATTGACCTACAAGTCAAAGGAATCACCCATTATGACTTAATATCAACTCAAACAAACTTAAAATTTAGACTGAGTATATAAATTTCCTTTCCAAAGAATATGAAACAAAATAGTTAAAGTCAGATAATTAAATAAGAAGTAAAGAAACAACCAAAATTTTGCCATGAAATGAGAAAGCACTAAATATTTAAACAAGAAACAACAAATAGTAAATGAGATCCTTTCACGCATTTGAGTTTGAAAAATAATGCTAATAAGAAAAGTAAGTAAAGTAAAAGTTGTTGAATGCTAACCTTTAAAACAAAAATAGTTTGCGTCTACATTTCAATCTAACACCAAGACAACTCAATAAAGTACTTTTATTTTCAAAGACTACAAAACTTATTACCATAGTTAAAGGCTAAACAAGGATTAGCATGAAAAATAAAAATATTAAAAGGAAAATATTTACAAATATAGATGGTCAAAGACGTTAAGAGAAATTTGAAAAATATCTTGAACCCCTTTCTTTTTCCAAACCATTATAAAACAATTGAAATTAAACGTTTTTCAAAAGAGTATGTCAAAATATTAACAATAACAAAATTTGAAAGCCAGAAAATAACTCTAACATAAGTATAAAATTTATTAAGTTTAAAGATCTAAAATATAATTTGGAATATAAATTCAAACTGGATAGTTTTGTAAATAATAAAACAGATACGTAGTACTCACATAAAAAACAACACTTAATTGAAAAAGAACAGAAAGTATATACTGTCTCACACAATAACATATACTATCAAGCAACTAGCAAATAAAATAAATACAATGCAACACACAAGACTATATTAAAATAAAATTAAAGCTTAATTCTAAATTGCAAAACACAAAATAAATTAAACACAACTAAACCGAGAAGGCTATAAATTACTTCGCTTTCGCTGCGCACTCTGATAAAAGAGAAAATAAATTACATGTAAGAGGCCCTGCAAATAAGATTAGCAAACTTGGTAGACTAATTTCACCAATAATACAAGTAACTATACATATAACATATGCTCCATAAGCATGAGAGCACACCACATTCCAATAAGGCTTCCCTTTACTTACTCTACCCATCACACTCTCATTATAGTGAAACAACTAAACTTAATTATAAACAAATTTTATATCCTATGGCTAACTAATAATTCTAAAGAATCATTAGCAACTCTTTTTCAGAGTTTAGGAGCGTTTTGCTCTGATACCAACTGTAACACCCCAGAATTTCAAAGCGGAAAAAAAAGAAAAGAAATAATAATAGTATTATAGGACGATGGCGGAAACATCGTCTTCTGGGAATGCCACTTCTAATACAAAGGTATTTAAATAACTATGTTAAGAGACCAACTTAAATAAATAATATCAATAGATAACTAATTCAGAGTATTCCAAATGAGAAAAATCCAACTAGCAGTCTAGACCTAAAGCAACTATCATTTCATTCTCGCATCTCAACCCGAGCCCAAAACTAAAGAAGGTTCACATCAACAAAATCTGCAAAATATACAACAACATCCACAATCAGTGGGGAGTAACTAGCAGTTCTCCCAGAACAAAAGAAATCAAAGCATGATTCAGACATAGATTAATAAGAAAGGAAAGCATACAATCATGATAACACTAACATGCATCCAAAACTATAAAGCTCACAAGTGATACAAGTGATAGTCAACTTCAAGTAAATAAGATATAGTGAGTAAATCAACTCCAGAATACTTAAATAATAATAAAACAAAGTACAACAAGTTATTGAGTTAGAAACCGAACGCCAGTGAAACGCAATTCACTTCCTAAGTTTGTCAGATCGCAATCTCCAGGTTAGTCTATGGGCTTACGTTCCCCCACTGCCTGTGTCTAAGAATGGCCAAACTCTTGATGCAGGGTAGAACACACAGAACTCCCTGACCTCTCGGACGAAAACAATTAACCCAGGTTTACCCCTAGTTCGCAAACTAGGTGGTTGGCATGTTCTTCACCGGGGACTACATCTATCCCACCGGATGTTCTTATCTCAAAATAAAATCATAAATATCATCAAAGTATCATTCATCTCAAAAATATTCGTCAAAGGGATGCCACCCGGCCTTATACCCATAATTCATCAAAAACAACTCTTCAAAATTCCTCAAAAATAGTACTTACAAACTTACAACAAATATCTCCAACAATAAATACTTTAAACATCTCTAAGCATCAACAATGACAATAAACTAGTTTTAACAGCACTAACAGTTCAATCAGAAATGCATCATATCAAATAAGATCACCAATTAACTCCAAGACTTATTAAATAAATGAAACGTACACAACTAATCATTTTTACATAAACCAAACATAAACATAATGATACCCAATAATACTCACAGCAACCAACTAAACACCAGCATCCAAGAACATAAAAGATCACAAATTATTTCTGATTAACAAGCTCTTAAATGATTAAAAAGAATATCCTCAAACTCACAACAAAAACACAATAATAATTAATAAACTAATAAGTACGATCAATAAAATAACAAAAAATTATCATACGATCCTAATGGCTCTACTGACATGGTATAATTTTTATTTATAATTTTCGGACTCTAAAAGTATTTTTAAACGTTAATTTACAGAATACCCAAAAAAGCCAATATAATAATTAAAAACAAACATAGACTCCAAAAAATTACAAAAAATTTACATATAATACATAAACTCACGGTAATACATAATATACAAAGAAATGAATTTTTCGGCCTCCATAAATAATTTTCACGATTTATATACTGACAGAAACGAAAATATAAAAACAGATAAATCAATTAAATAAACCTGTAAACAGTAGGAAAAAATTATTTCAAGGCATGAAATATATACTACACATATAACATGATTCATGAAAAATAATTTCAGAAATTTTAACATTCGTTCAATAATTATTATGCAAATAAGCCAAAAACGAACAAATTACTAAATAAATCGAATAAATACTAAAAAATCAGAAGAAAATTATTTTTCTATATAAAATATTCATACAGCATGCATAAAGTATATTCATGTCAAATTTCTTCAATAATTTCATTCAAAAAGTATTTTAAACAATTCCTAGCGTAATAATCTAATACCGAAAAATACTCTTATCTCTATCGTTCTAAGATAACTACTAGTTACCTGGAACGTCGGGAAGAGAGCTGAGTCTAAAGAGATAGTTAAGAGTTACACATCAATCCAATTCCTCTTCTAACCCCAAAGCACAACGAACGATAATTGTAGTAACAATTCACTAGGCGTTTTCTTCTTGAACATTGAAAAATCTCATTTCGTGCTGTTCTGGTCCGACCATGATTTCCGGTGATTAAAAGAACAAATTGACAATCTCTCTGGTCAAAGTGAAGATCACGATGTTATAAATGTGCTATCCAAATTTGAAGACGATCAAACGGTTAGATCTCCTGCTACGGTTATTTTCGTGAAGGTGTGACAGGAAAAACCGGGTTGAACCTTTCTCTTCTTTTCCTCTTCCTTTTCTCTCTTTCTTTCTTGAAAACGGCGTGGGTTAAATGACAATGATGCTGAACTTGTCTTATTAAAAATCAGAATTTTATGGTAAGGAAAAATGAAGGGTTTAGGAGAATGTTAATGAGGGATTAAATGAGCGGTTACAAGAGATCCAAAGGTTAGCTTAATAACCACCAAAACTCTTCATCCTCCACACCATAATGCTGATTTTCGGCCAGCATAATACGCCACACGTGATGCAATATTTCATCACTCAAGTCGGTCCAACAACGTTACAAAAACGCTACGCGGCAAAACTGCATCCTAAACGCCTAAATAAATAACAAAACAAATATAACCTTTAAAATAAATAACTAACAACTTAAAATAAATATATATAAATATATCACAATATATAAATATATATACACATTTTCACAACACATTCCAAAATAATTTAAATAATAAATTATTTTTTTTACGAAAAAATATCATTTTAATATAAACAAACACCAAA
Source organism: Beta corolliflora (assembly GCA_947648045.1). NCBI lineage: Eukaryota > Viridiplantae > Streptophyta > Magnoliopsida > Caryophyllales > Amaranthaceae > Beta > Beta corolliflora. The sequence continues at coordinate 1,877,660 of CANSZD010000313.1, forward strand.
AATAAAGGGTGAAAATTACGGGGTGTTACAATCACTCCCTCTTGAAAGAGTTTCGTCCTCGAAACGTCAAAACAACCAAGAGATCAAAAGAAAATAGTACTCTAGATAAAGAACATTAAGAAAACAGAAATTAATGGATTTTAGTTAAGAACTAGACAACTAGAAAGCTGCGGTTGAGGGGGAGAACCCAGAAGATGACCAAGAAACTCGTGCTGAAGACGAAGCCTAATTTTAGATTTATTTTCATAAGTTTCTTGGCTTGCTTGCCGTTGTAACTTTAACTCTTATAGTCTTAGGTTGTAATTCTTGCCCAAATATATATGAAGGAGATTTTTTGACAATTGCCTGTCTTTTATTTATCTGAATTCCAATTTGACTGAGTATAGAATGAGCTTCGTCCTGAGTGTTGGACGTTCAGCACAGATGTTTAAAGAAAAAGCAACGTGCTTGCCTTTAGACGACCGTAAATCTTTCCAAAATGCATCCAAGTAAAAGAAGAGACTCGTCCTGAACTTTTGGACGGTCTACGAAATTTGAATGAATTACGCTTGCCACTTCTGATCCTTGCCCTTGGACGGTTTGCAAAGCACATATTGCAAGAGATTGCCTTCTTTGTCCTTGGACGATTACAAATCTTCCCAATAAGTGTCTAAGTGCTTATAGAGGATCGTCCTGGAACTCTAGATGGTCTTCTCCTTTTAGACGAGTCTTGCCCCAATTGGGAAAGCGACCAATACATAATGGCCTCCTGGACGAGCCATACTTTAGCCGTTTTTCTTGAGTTGGTAACACTCGTCCTGCAGTATCAAAATATCACAAAGGCATTTCTAGTTTGTCCTGGTTTTAGACGACCTTCTCTCTTTAGCTCGTCCTATAGGCTTGTCTCATCCCCCCCTTCTTGGGTTAAGCTCAACCATATATGATGGACGAGCCATAGTCCAAGAAGGAGAGCAGCCAACATTGGCCAAGCCTGCTGAAATTACTAAGGACGAGCTTTAGAGACATGGTCTAACAATTTCCTAGCCGCCTTCCTTGAGGGAGCAACACTCGTCCGAAAGTAGCGATCCCTTACTAGGGTCTTTACTACTTAGCTGCTCGTGTATTTGAAAATAAGTATCCTTTACTAAGGGCTTATTTATGGTCGGCTTTCTCTTAGAGACTTTGACGTTTCTCTTACTAGAGATTTTGTCAATTTGATTGCCAATTTGTGTTGTCAACCTTTAGGTTGTTATACTTTTGGTCGGTCCCTTCGAGGGAGTGATGTTCGGCATAAAATGAGTATTTTTGTTCCAAGTTATTGTCACTTTTAGACTAGTAACTGATTTAATGCCCTAAAGTGAACTAACTTGGTGAAAATAAACATGAAAATACACAGACGATAAGATAGTAGGAATTGTATTATATGAATTTTGCTTGACTAAGTGCCAAGATACATGTATACAATTCTTTTTTTGCTAGCATGTGCCGTGGCACTTTTTTCTTGCTACAAACTACAGGCTAGTTTTTTGTCGATGAATTGAGCTAGACGTGGTACTTCTTCAGATTATCTGAGTTCCAAGATCGCTGTATAACTCGTCCATCCAAATTTTGGAGACGAAAGGTTCCACTGCGCAGCTCTTGGATAATCAGATAAGGTCCTTCCCAATTAGGTGTTAGCTTCCCCAACTCTTTAGCTCGTCCAACCGCCTCCATCTTTCTTAGAACAAGATCCCCCACTTTGAGTGGTCGTCTAACAACTCTTTTGTTAAACTCCCGAGCCATTCGCAGTTTGTACAATTGCATTCTAAGCAAGGCATTGCCCCTGACTTCTGGCACTTGGTCTAAAGCCGTGCGTAATGCAGCCCAGTTGGCATCTTCTGTGTACAACATGACTCGTAGGGTGGGTTCTTCAATCTCAATGGGCAAGACGCCCTCAGTGCCATAGACTAACATGAAGGGCGTCTCCCCTGTAGAGTTTTTGGCGGTTGTTCTGATGGACCATAACACCAACTGTAGCTCTTCAACCCATTGTCCCTTGGCGTTCTCCAGCTTCCTTTTGATTCCATTTGATAGAATCTTGTTGAAGGACTCTACTTGCCCATTGGCCTGTGGGTGGGCGACTGCAGCGAAGTGAGCTTTGATTTCTCTTTCCGCCAACCAACCTTTCAGTTTAGGCGTTTCGAACTGCGGGCCATTATCAAAGACGATGGACTGAGGCATGCCAAAACGAGTTATAATGTTTTTCCAAATGAAGCCCTTGACATCGTTTGTTGTTATTCCTCACATGGCTTCAGCCTCTATCCATTAAGTGAAGTAGTCCACAGTAACTATCACAAACTTCTTTTGCCCAGCGGCCACTGGGAAAGGTCCTAGGATATCCATGCCCCATTTGGCAAAAGGCAGAGGGAACAAGATGGGACTTAAGTAGTTGGACGGCTTCTGATGCACGTTTCCATGCTTCTGACAACTATCGCACTTCTTTGCATAGACTAAGGCATCCTCCTTTAAGGTAGGCCAGTAGTACCCCGTCCTTAAAGCCTTCTCTCCTAATGCTCTTCCCCTAATGTGAGATGCACAAGCTCCTTCATAGAGTTCTTTCAGAACCTCTAGACCATCTTCTCTGGTAATGCACTTGAGGAGAGGTCGGTTGAATGACTTCTTGTAAAGGGTCTCATCCCAAAGCTCAAACCACTTGTCTCGAGCCTTCACATACTTGGCCTCCACAAGGTCTGATGGCAACCGTCCTGTTTTCTTGTACTCTAATATGGGCTCCATCCATACTGCTCCTCGGCTAAGAAACATGATTTGTTCTTGGTCAATACTCTTTTTGGGTTTGACTTCCCAAAAAACCGTTCTTGGCACATCACCTTCAGCCGAGCTGGCCAATTTTGAGAGAGCGTCTGCTTGATGATTTTCTGACCTTGGTACTTGGTCGAGAACAAATCGTTTTAATGGTTCAATCTCATCCTTGATCAGTCACATGTATTTGCTCATTGAGGCTTCTTTGCATTCAAAGTCTCCATTGACCTGACTGACGACTAAGAGAGAGTCCGACTTGGCCTCAATCTCTAAAGCTCCAGCCGCCTTGCACATTATGATTCCAGCGAGAAGTGCTTCATATTCAGCTTCGTTGTTGGACGCTCACAGCCTGGGTGGACACAGCCAAATATACAAACAGTTTCTCCCCCTCGGCTGGGCTGACCAACCTAGGCAGCTGTCGAAGATGGTATTTGACCTGCTGCAGTGCTTGCTCCGCCTCAGCTGTCCACTCAAACTTAGCCCTCTTCTTAATAGTGGCGAAGAAGTGATGGCACTTGTCGCCTGACTTAGACAAGAAACGTCCCAGTGCAGCCAAGCAACCCGTCAGTCTCTGAACTTCCTTTATCTTTGACGGAGATTTCATGTCTAGAATAGCTTGGATCTTTTTGGGGTTGACTTCTATTCCCCTCTGGTCTACCAAGAAACCTAAGAACTTCCCCGACAAAACCCCAAAGACACATTTGCTCGGGTTCAGCTTTAGCTTGTATTTCCTGAGAGTTTCGAAAGTTTCTCTCAAATCACCAACATGACTTTCTTCTTGCCGGCTCTTGACTATCATATCGTCAATATATGCTTCCATGTTTCTTCCCAACTGTGGCTGAAAGACAGTATTGATCAATCTTTAAAATGTGGCGGGAGCATTGCGTAGGCCAAATGGCATTCTCAACCAGCCATAAAGTCCTTTTTCAGTAATGAAGGACGTTTTGTCCTGATCCTCTGACCACATGGGAATTTGATGAAAACCTGAGTAGGCGTCCATGAAGCTCAGTAAAGCATGGCCGGCTGTGGAGTCCACTAGACGATCCAACTTGGGCAGAGGAAAATTGTCCTTGGGACAAGCCTTGTTGAGATCAGTATAGTCTACACACATCCTCCAAGTGCCATTGGGCTTTGGCACCATGACCACATTTGCTATCCAGTCTGGATAATAGGTTTCTTTGATGAATTTGGACTCCAACAACTTCTGAACTTCCTGGTCGACCGCCTGATTTCTGGCCGGTCCTAAATGCCTTTTCTTCTGACGAACATGTTTTAAATTGGGATCAACATTCAGCTGGTGGACGGCTATTTCTGGATCAATTTCGGGCATCTCTTCAACACAATAAGCAAACACATCTTGAAATTCTTTCAGCAAGTTGATTAGATGACCCTTCAAATCAGGACTGAGCGAAGACCCAATTTTGAGGGTTCTTTCTGGACGAGCCTCATCCAGACGTACCTCTTCAGGAGCTTCCACCGGTTCTTGACGTTCTAATGCCAGTCCCATGATGGCCATCACTTCTTCAGACGAGGGAGGTTCTTCCTTGATGGGCTCATACTTTCCTTTCTTGCTGGGGAGATGTTCAGACGTTTTCCTTGAGGGGGCAATTATCGTCTGAGGACTCTCAATTACCATTCTAGGCTCCTTTAACTTTTCAGACGCCTTCCCTTCTCCAGCCACCTTCGTCTTTTCTTTCTTAATTTCAGACGTTTTCCTTCCGCCTTGGGCTTTAGTCTTATCTTCATTGCATGCTGCCCATGATGACGGCCTGAGGGTGGTTAGGTAACATTCCCTAGCCACCTGCTGGTCTCCATACAAGGAGCCAACCTTGCCATCATCACACTCATACTTCATAAGCATCAAATGAGTTACTATTACAGCTTTAACATGATTCAGAGTTGGCCGTCCAAGAATGATATTATAAGCTGTCAAATCTCGGACGACCAAGAACTTAACAAACAAAGTCCGTGAGGCCTCCTTCTCACCAACTCGGACGGGTAACGTGACTGTTCCCATGGGATGGATGACTCCTCCCCCAAACCCTATGATGGGATGGTGGATGGGAACCAAGTTCCTTTCGTCAAACTTCAACCTGGACAAACAATCAGCACTAATGATGTCCGTTAATGATGTCCGTCGAGCTTCCGGTATCAATCAGAATTATTCTTACTCTCAGGTTTGCTATCTTCATTTCCACAACCAAAGGATCGTCATGGGGGGTCCTCAGCTTGCCCCGATCTTGCTCACTAACCACCACTTTTGGGAAGGGCTCGGCCTTGGTCTGATCAGCTAGCAAGACTTGGCCGAGTTCCCTAAGGTAGTTTTTGTGACCTCTATTGGTTGGTCCTCCCGCCGCAAATCCTCCTGAGATTACAAGAACAACATCCTCGTCTGTGCTTTCACTCTCTTTCCTCTTAGCCTGCCGATCATCCTTCCTCTGAAACTTCCTCCCCCCTTAAGGCAAATAGGAGTTCATCTTTCCTTTTCGAGCTACATCCTCCAAAGCCTTCTTGAGGTGCTTACATTCATTAGTCTCATGACCACAGTCCTTGTGAAAGTGACAATACTTGCTCTTATCCCTATTTCTGTAAGGAGTCTTCATCTCAGCTGGAGTCTTCAACTCATATTGATCCTTTATCTCCATGAGGATGGAATATTGGTCCTTGCTCAATTCGATAGGAGTAGATGAAGAAGGCTCAGCCTCTTTCCTCTTGCTTCTTCTGGACGAAGTAGTGGTGGAGGTTATAGCCCAAGTCTCGGCCTTCTTGGGGTTGCTCTTCTTTGACTGAGCAACCTCGTCAGGCTTCTTGGACTCAGGATGCTTTGCCTCGGCACACACTTCGGTGGCGTGTATAAACGCTTCGGCTTCCCTCAAAGCCTCAGCAAGAGTGGTGATTTTCTTTTTAACAAGATCAAACTTAAAACTTCCTGGCCTTAGACCCCTGATGAAGGCGTCAAAAGCCACCTCGGCATTAAGATCTTGAATCTGAAGGGCTTCTAGGTTGAATCTCTTAACGAAACTTCTAAGAGCCTCCTTGGGTCCTTGGACAACCTTGCCTACGTGCATGCTTGTTTTTTGTTCTTGCTTGTTGGCAACAAAGTGACTAGTAAATAAGAAACTGAGTTCGGTGAAGTTGTTGACGGAATTTATGGGGAGATTATTGAACCACTTATGAGCTACACCCTTTAGAGTAGCCGGGAAGTTCTTACACCAAGTAGCATCATCTACTCCTTGGACGTACATTTGATGCTTGTAAGCAGACAGGTGATCATCTGGATCAGTTGTTCCATCAAAAGGTTCGAATGTTGGGAGCTTCACCATAGGGAAGGGGGGCCCCTCCATGATTCTGGCCGAGAAAGGCGTAGGCTAATTGATTTGGAGGGCTCCCAGCTGTCCCTCAATAGGTATGTATTCTTTGCGATATTCTCTTAACACTGGGTTAGATGAAGTGTTGACTGGTTTTGGATGCTTGTAGACCAACGGTTGAACCACAGTTTTTTCTTGCCTTGGACGAACAATTGAAGGACCTAGACTCCTTCCTTCTGTTCGGGAGGGCATTCTTAACGGGGGGTCTCTCAAATACGGGGTGGAGCCAGTAGCCGACCGTTGCAAAGCTGTAGCCCTCTTTGCCTCTAAGTAATCCCTGACATCTGTATCCATTCGGTGTCCATTTGGACGAGCTTGATCTTGAGTCCTTACCACCAGATTCCAGTCCATCTTCCTTCGCTGATCACTGTCTTCTGGCTGCTTTCCTCTCGCTGTCCTCCTAGAGGGTTCCTGATGAACAGGTTGACTAGGACCTGGACGATTTTCTTGGGAACGTCCCCTAAGAATAGCTGGATTGCCGGCAGCTGGCTCCGGGTTATGATGGAAAAACAGCATGTTGTTCTTAATCTGCTCCTGGACTACTGCTGCCATCTTAGTCTGAAAGTCGTTCAGAACATTCTCTAGGTGGGCGGCAGTCACTGGTCGATCAAGATTCACCTGGATGACCGGTTGCTGGCTTGATCCAGGAACATTGACGATGGACGGAGGTTTATCTCTTCCTCGAGGTGGTCTTTCATGTTCCACCGTATCTTCGACATTAACTTGTAGGCTTCGGTTCCTAGCTACATTGGACGATTGACAGTCAGTCATTGTTGCGTCTCCCCACAGACGACGTCAAATGTTTCGTCCTCTACTTGTCCAACAAGTAAGCTATAGACTGAGCTTTCTTGTCTAGCAAGTAAACGAGTATCCCTTAGATATTCTTCCTTGGAGACTTGTGCAACAATGTCTGAATCAACTAGGTCCAAGCCTAAGCTTCGTTCCCGAACCTGCAAAAAGGGACCCACCCTGGAGGTTTGGGTGGTGGTTCCCCCTCCGAAGCTTAAGTCAGATATCAGGAGTTGTAAGAGAAAGTAGAGATAGAGAGAGAAAGTGAGAGAGTATTTTTTTCAGAGTAACTTTACACTGTTTTGCATTGAATGATCTTTCTCCTGATTTCAGGGGTATTTATAGTGATAGCAAGATGACAACTATCCTTAAAATCTGCCCTAGAATAGTGACCTCTGATTGGCTGGGGAATCAGAACATGACACGTGGCAGGCCATGATTTGTGAAGGTTTATCAACCACTCTCCTGCAGCCACCTCACATTACTGGGTTCTGACTGTTGGGCCAGAAAATTAACCTTTTAACCCAACTGAGTATAGCCCAGAGATTAAGCCTTCTTTCTATATTAACTAAGGGAGGACACGTGTGCGGCCCTGATGAGCCCAAGTGTCTTTAAAGGAGCCGTAGATGTTAGGCTACAACAGGCGGTATAATTCCAACATAAAATTAGACAAACCCAAGCTTGCACTCTCTTAACAAGCCTACTTATCTCTCCCTAACCCCAATACTATCCCTAGGCATCTCACACCAACCTTGTCATCCCTTCTCTTCTCCTTCCTTTGTTTCACTTTGAATCTCGAAAACAACACACAATTTTTAAAAAATAACCCGGCAGTCTCTTCTCTTCTCCTTCCTTTGTTTCACTTTGAATCTCGAAAACAACACACAATTTTTAAAAAATAACCCGGCAGTCTTACCAAATGGATTAAATTAGTCAGTAAATGGATTAAACTAATCACTGAATAGGTTAAAAATGTGATTAGTACTAAAAGGATTAACTAAGTCACTAAATAAATTAAACTTGTTCTAAAATACATTAACCTGGTTACTATATTTAGAAAGGTAGCATGTTCACTTCTTAATATTGAGCTTGGTCGTGCCTGATTTGAAATTAAAAGTAGGTGGTTTCTTATAAGACCAACTGTTAGCAAGTTTACATGCAAGTCAAAGATAGAGCATCGATTATGAATGGAGGGAGTAATAGATTATGCCAAAAGAATCAGATATTTGGAAGAAAATTAAACTTTGCATGCTCAAACCTCGGCCATATATTTGATTTCCAAAACTTTACAACAACATAGAAAGGCTCATAAAAATCAATCAAGACAATATAACAAAACAAACCCTCTGAAAGGGAAAGAAATCTCTATATTCTTCTACTAATACCTAACGTTTTTAAACTAAGATTTCAAGTTGACACTAACGATGGTAGGGAGAAGTGGCTTGTATCCTATGCTTTCGCTTCTCCAAAAATTGTCGTAACGATTTCTTCATAGAAAGATCATTTTGAGTGTATAATTCTTGACATTGAAACGTTGGTGAGATAGGATCTGCTCCTCCCCTTGAAGTTCTACTCTTTACTGCTGACGTTTTTGATTTACTTGCAAGAGTTATTATAGATCTTGCCTGTTACAATAACAACAATACACACAAATCTAATTAGATAATTAGAAAATTACGATTTATTGGCCCTACTTCAATATATACAAGATCATCTCATATGCGTATATGATAGAGCCGTAAAGTCTTATAAAACCATTAAACCAACACCTTTTAAATGAAACTAGTATTTGGGTCCGGGTGTTGTCCCAGGTGGAATTTTTCCCGAATTTGATATGCATTTTTTTCATACGCATTAAAATATAATAAAGAAAACTCTCTTATCAAAAAATTAATAATAATAAAGAAAAATCAATATTTAAAAGGTACAAATATAATAATATGGACATGTGAAACATGATTAAAAGTTGATTGAGATGGTAATTGTACTATGTGTAATAGCAAGATGTCACGAGTTCAACATATTAGTATAGATACTCCTAGTATATATATTCTCGATGGTTTTCCCACTTCAATACTGATGTCATGTTTTTCACAAAAAAGGACATGGATGACCTTTGTTTTCATATATTTACTTATTTTAGTTTCATATAAAAATATTAGATAGATCTAGATTAGTAGTTCGGGTTTGAAATTCATTCCCCTAAAGTAGCCATAAAGGCTATGAAATAGAACATAATAAGTAAAATTATTATGGATTTAAAAAAAAAAACACACTACTGCCAAGAAGAAAGAGAGATGCATGAGTGCTTGTGTAAAATGACATATTGCACGTGTGGTTTAAATAATAGACGGTAAAAAGAGGGTGTTGTATATGGGATAATATGAATTGAGTAAAGTGCAAACAAAAATTTGTCAAAATTTAAAAATCCTGATTTTGGGTTGGAAAAAAAAAAAATCCATCCATATTACTCTTTACAATTTCCTTTTCGTCGAACCCACTCTCACATCTACAATTATCTTCGTATGATCATCATGTCAAAATCACTAATTTTTAGCAGAAAATGACATAATAATTCAACTATTTTTAAAAGAAATGCAATACAATTCACACATTATCAGTAAATAAATCTCGCATAAAGTATAAATTAAAGAGATGAAATTTATTATGATGAACATGAAAAAGATTTATACATTAACAACTACCTGAAGTTCCGTAACATCGCAAACACAGATTCTTCCATTATAGAATATCGTCATCTGTTCTTGCTTCATAATTTCTCCATCATTAGATCCCCTGTAAAATTTGAAAAAGTAAATCAAACATTAATCACTATTAAATCACATCATTTGCACCAAATTTATTACTCTTAAGAGAGAGAAAAGAGAGAAGATATACATGGAAATGGTAGAAGCAGATGAAGAGAGAGAAGTGGAAGAAGGAAAGAGGCCAAGCTCAAGATTACAATCCATTATTTTTAGAGAGAGAAAGGTTACAATTTGGATTTGCCAAATTAATGGTTTGTTGGAGAATATAAAAAGCATAGGAGGATGGTAGAGAAAGGCGGTTAGGCATACTTTTAAAAATGAAAGATGAAACATGCGTAATTTATATTCGGGGGCTGGAGGTGGGGCCATGACAAAGTACAAGTAGATGCCTATTGCTTTAGATGGGCTGGAAGTTATTCTAGGAAAAGTAACACGTGAAAAATGATTTTTAGCATGCACACTGAATTAACTCTGCATTAACAAAGTGTATAGCCGAATTGGAGTTGTAGGCGCTTTGGTGCTTTATTTATTGTTATTCACCCACGTGTATCAGTCGGCACACAAAGTGTCCGCCTCACTTCCTTTTCATCTGGGTTATAGCCTACATAGTGAAAGGTGTTGATTTGGGAACTTGCATGATTGGGTCGGGTTATCTTGGATTTTAGATCATGTTTGGATCGGGCCATCTTGAGACAACTTACCATTCAAACCAGGTTTGGTTGAATCACGTTAAATTCTAGTCGAGTCAAATTCAAATTGTTTATCCATTTGGATTCAGATTAAGCTCCGGTCGATAATTTCGTGCTGAATTAGGATTTAGGTTTGAGTTATTGGTTCCGCTATACGATGGTTTTGTGGCAGGTTATTTTGTGTTCAGGGGAAGTTTGGAGTGGATAATTGTCGAGTCGTGTCATTATTAGTTTCTAGTCAAGATTCAGTTTTTTTTGGATGGGGTAAGTCGAATCGGGTCACTATCAAGTATGTTCATGTTCGGATGTAATCATGAAATCTTTTGTTCAACACTTTCAAAACTTACTCGGAATATCATATTAACTCATCTAAGGTTATATATGTCACGTTTGTACAAAAATATATTGTGCAAGTTTTGATGTAGATAGTTGTTTGTGCATACGTTTATTGTTACTTTGAAATCACTTCTAAAATTTGGTGAAGACATTTGTACGATAGTTATATAAAAAGAACGTACTAATTGATATGAAAAAAATTAAAAAAATGACATGAAACAACTCCAAAATCATACTAACCTCCGTTTCTAAATAAGTGCAACATTTTCCATTTTAGAAAATGTCATAATAAGTGCAAAATACCTCAAAATGGAAAGTTTTCTTCTTTTTTTATTTACACACATGCCATTACTTAATTACTTAACAACTTAATTAACTCATCATCTATCAACCTAAACAAAACTAATAATCAACCCCCCAACTCCCCCCACTCTCAACCCACCCACCCCTCTCTCTTCTCAACTCAACCCACCCAACTAGGGATGGTCATGGGTCCGAAACCCTACCCGGACCCTAATGGATCCGACCCTAATTTAAGGGTCTGGGTCCAACTTTTTCAGACCCTAAGGGTCCGGGTCCAAGTAAATTTTTTAGGGTCCGAGTTCGGGTCTTGATATTTTGGACCCGGACCCGACCCTTAGACCCTAAAAATATTTAATATATAAGTTTTAACATTTTTTAGTCTTCTTTTTTTCCTTGTTTTTGGATATTAGTCTTCCAAGATATTATTTATATTGTCCTAAATAGTATAAATTGATCTATACATAATTATTATTGTAGTTTATATTTTTCTTATTTATGGGTCTTTTTTTCTAGATGATCATTTTTGGTCATGAAATATTAATAATGCTGAAAATTTGGCAAAAATAAAGAAATAGGCATGGACCCTAGACCCTACAGACCCTAAGGGTCTGGGTCCAGGTCCAATTTTTTCAGACCCTTAGGGTCCGGGTCTGGGTCCACAAAAAAATTATGGTATGGGTCTAGGGTCCGGATAGACCCGACCCCAGACCATCCTTACACCCAACCCCCCTTCGTCTCAACCCAACCCAACATTACCAGCGCCAATCGGACACCACCTCTAACACCACCAACCCGACACCACTACCAGCGCAATTCCACTACCAATCGACACCACCACCCCACCAGTACCACCTATCTCCTCCTCTCCTTCTTTTCCTCCAAATCCTCCTTCTCTCGCCTTTCTCCAGATCCGATGGTCGTGTTAGATCCTTTTTTTCCTTCTCTCCTTCTTTTCCTCCAACTCCTCTAGATCAGGTGGTGGTTGATGCGTTTTGGAAATGGAAATTACAAGGGTTTTTAGATTTACAGTGGTGGTGAATTTTGGAAATGGTGGTTGATGCGTTTCTAAAATCGGAAATGTTGGGGAATTTTGATATCACCTTTCTCCAAACCCGGTGGTGGTGAATTTTGGAAATGGTGGTGAATTAAGGAAATCGTGATTTTTGAGCAGTGGTGGTGTCGTCTGGTGGTGGAATTGCGTTAGTAGTGGTGTGTTGATGCAATGTTGGTGGTAGGAAAAGATAATAGATGCCGATGGTAGTGTGGTTGAAGCGAATCTGCAATGGAAATGGTGGTTGGTGTTTGGTGATTGTTGTTGGTGGTTGGTGGTGGAGCTGGGAAAGGTATAGTGTTAGTTTCAAGGGTGGGGGAGGGGTTTTTTCAGTGGGTAGGGGTGGGGGAAGGGGGAAAGAAGTTTTCCGGTGGCGGTGGTCGGTGGTCGGTGGTGGCAGTGTTGTGGTGGACGACAGGTGGAAGGTGTTGGGGATATAAAGTTATTGGGCAATTAGTGTAGATATTTTATTTAATTAGGTTGCCTAATTACTGTTTCAAGTGTGGTCCCCAACTTTCTCTCTCTAGATGCCTTGGTATGTGTGTCACTTCTCTATGTTACACTTATTTAGAAATGGAGGAAGTATGAAACACACGAATAATGAAATAAAAGAGGTTAATAATGACATGAAACAGTTATATTAAATCATACTTGTGTGATGTTGTTACATTATGGTGTAACGTGTTACGCCCAAGAGCACTCTTTGGAAATTTATCATCATATTAAACTTATTCTTTAATTTATGCAGATGTATCTACACAAGCTCAAATTCTAATAACTACGATTATAATCTTTTTTTTGAGTGGAAAGCTAGGGAACTTATATTAAATCAATATCCACCAAAGTAGTGATACTTTGGGGAAAAGAGTCAAACCATACAATTTCCGTGTTAATAGGACACTCCCAACGAGATAACAGGTGGGCAACAACATTACCCGCTCGTTTAACATGAGAAAAAGAAAACCAATCAAAATTCCCAGCTATCCTAGAAATATCATCATAGACTCTGAAAATAGGGGCAACACCATCAATCTTGTTCTTTACTGTATTAACAACCATGCTTGCATCACCTTCAAAAATCGAATTATCATAACCGAACCGAGCAGACACCTCCACAGCGTATCTAGCAGCCGTAGCTTCAGCCAGCAACACCTCACATTTCACCGCAATCCGCTTAGTAGCCAAGAAAACTACTGCACCAGCACTATTCCTCATAGCAACACCCAACCCAATCTCCCCATTACCACTAACATGGGCGTCAACCCACAGCAGGAGAAAGCCAGCTCGTCGAGCTTGCGCCACCCCCGACCCCAGGTCGAAAGACATGAGCAACATATGACGCATATTCATCCACCATGTTCGAGAAATTACTGGCCACCAAAACCCCATCCAAATTTTGGGCCTCGAATATATGAGTATTACGGCAAAACCACGACGCCCACATCAATGCACACATTATACGCAATTCAACTTTCTCAATTCGACTAGCCAACCATTCGAAGCATGCAGCAAAAGACGTGCGAGGGGCGTCAGCTATAAGGTGGGAAAAATCACTAACCTGCCATATAACTTGGGTATACGAGCACTCGAACAAGGCGTGGATGATGGTCTCTTGTTATTCTCCGCATACATTGCAACTTGGGGAGTCGCTAATGTGTCGATAAAAGAGTCTTTCTTGCACGGCTAAACTACCTTTGCAAGCTCTCCAAATGAAGTGCGACATTTTTGGCGGGCCATCAAGATTCCACACTCTCTTCCATAGCTCTGATTCTCTCTCCCCATGGTGAAATCTCCAAGTGCGAACGTGGCCGAGCCTGGCAAGCCAATAGCATGTCTTAACCGAGAACACCCCTGTGGTTGTGGGCCACCAATAGAGGTGATCATGCGGCCAAAACCTAGAGAGAGGGATGTTCAGCACCAAGTCCCACTCATCCTCTATGAAAGTTTGGCGCACCATCTCCACATTCCATCCACCCCCCTCATAGTCCAGTAGAGCACTCACCTTCATCTTCAAATCACTATCCTGGCGAGGAGTAGGGGTAAAATGAACGTCATCCCCCAACAACCATGCATCATCCCATACTCGAATATTTCTCCCCGTTCCAACACACCATTTTTGCCCCTCCAGTAACAATGACTTCGACCCCCAAATGCTTCTCCACGTAAAGCTTGGATTATAGCCCCTTCTAGCATCAATGAAATCCACTTTTTGTGATAGCGAGACTTCAAAAGCAAAGAGAGCAGAGTGGAAGTGCTTTGACACAGGTGCCACACCTGCTTTACCAACAAGGCTTGGTTAAAGCAGTGTAAATCCTTGAAACCGAGCCCACCCATAGATTTAGGTAGACAAAGAGACTCCCAACTATGCCAATGCATCTTTCTCTCCCCATCTTTTGAGCCCCACCAAAATCGAGCAATCAACGAGTGTATTTCATCTATGAGACCACTAGGCAAGCAAAAGACACTCATCATATATGTAGGGATGGCTTGAACCACGGACTTGATAAGAACTTCTTTCCCCGGGCGAGATAGCAGTTTCTCCTTCCACCCCTGCAACTTCTTCCATATTCTCTCCTTAATGCAAGCAAAAGTCACCTTTTTTGACCTCCCAATGATTGTAGGCAACCCCAAATATTTCTCCTGTCTTTCTACCTCCTTAACACTAAGAATATTAACAATCTCATACCGACGATCACACTCCACATTCCTGCTAAAAACAACTTATGTCTTGCTTAGATTTACTTGCTGACCCGAGGCTCTCTCGTATTTACTGATAATATCAGCCACCACAGAGCATTCTTGCACAGAAGCTTTAGTAATCAGGATGCTATCGTCTGCAAAGAAAAGATATGAGATTCTCGGAGCACCTCTGCATATTTGCGCTCCATGAATCTGCTTTTCATTTGCAGCCTTGGTAATAAGACAGGTGAAAGCATCAGCACACAAGAGAAATAAATAAGGGGAAATAGGATCACTTTGACAAAGACCCCGAGAAGGAGTTAGTGATTCCTGAATTGCCCCATTAATCTTGAAAGTGAAGGAGATACTTGAAATACACGTCATGACTCTATCGATCCATTCAACACAAAACCTCATTCTCTGCATAACCTTCTCCAGAAAGCACCACTCAACCCTATCATACGCCTTACTCATATCCAACTTCAAAGCACACAACCGCTCATTTGTAACATCCCTCCTCTTCATGGCATGAAATATCTCAAAAGCAACCAAAGCATTATCCGTTATCAACCGACGGGGAACAAAAGTACTTTGATTAGATGAAATAATTGAAGGGAGGAACACTTTAAGTTTATTTGCAAGCGTTTTTGAAATGATCTTGTAAAGCACCGTGCACAAACTTATTGGCCTAAAATTTTTCATTGATTGGGGATTAGCACATTTAGGAATCAAGACCACACATGTTTTATTAAACGAACTCAACTCAACCACAGCATGCCACCAATTCTGCACAAAAGAATAACGCATGAAGCCCATCCACTCCAGGCACCTTATTTGGGTGCATCGAAAACAGAGCCACACGAACATCCTCGCCAGTGGGAGGTGTAACTAACGCCTCGTTCATCGATGAGGTAACACCGCATGTCAGCCCCTCGAGAACTGCCTCCATCTCAGCCGGGTTGCTCGAAGCAAATAAATGCTCGAAGTAACCCTTCACAATATCAACAATCTCCTCCTTCCCTTTCTTCCACACTCCATTCTTATCTAAGAGCCCTTTGATTGTGTTTCGACGCTTCCTCTGACTTGCCTTGTGATGAAAATACTTTGTATTTTTATCCCCATCATGTAGTTCATTTGCCCTAGCTCGAGCATACCAATAAGACTCCTCGAGCTTATGAATTTCATCGAGATCAGCCGAAACACTCTTACATTGTTCAATAGTACTCGCATCGGGCATACGTTGTTGAAGCTCAGACAACAAATGAAGCGCATCCTTCTTTCTTTTTTTCAGGTGCCCAAATGTGGCTAAAGCCCATGCAGATAGGCGATTGGACACAAGCTCTAATCGGGTCGACATCCTCTCCCCAATACCATCACTCCACGCCTCTTCAATCACCTTCCCACACTCATCCTTGGATAACCAAAGTGCTTCAAATTTGAACAACTTATGACCCCTTTGAAACGCATAATTTACCCCCGTCTTCAATAGTAAGGGAGCATGATCAGATCGATACCTTGGGAGATGAAGTACTTCCCACGAAGGAAATAAGTTACACCACCCCTCATTTGCAAGTATCCGATCCAGTCTTTCCCGAATCAAAGTAGAAGGAGAATTACCTCGTTGCCAAGTAAACGGACACCCCTTATAACCCAAGTCTTTCATCTCACAGTCATCAATAGTTTCCCGAAAGGCATCCATCAAATGTTCACTCCGTGGTACCCCCCTTTTTTCTCATCTATACTCGTAATCTCATTAAAGTCTCCAAAAAAGATCATCGGCATATCATTGTGTTGCTTCACCTGTCTCAGGAGATTCCAAGTTAAGTATTTATTCCCAGTTTCAGGCCAACCATACACCCCCACACCATGCCACATAGGGTTCGAATTGTCATCAAGCACCTCCATATGAATATGATGAGTCGAAAAGGTCAAAATTTTCACACTCACACCTTGCCACCATAACCCCAAACCACCAGAATTCCCCTCACTGCTCAAACACAAACCATCAGTATAACCACACCTATTACGGATTTTCTCCAAAACCTTCGCATCCAACATTGTTTCCATCAAGAAAACAATATTCGTCTTGTCTCGCCAGCATAGCGAGTGAAGAGCATTAACTGTCTAAGGGTTGGCCAGACCCTGACAGCAAAGTTATTAAAATCGCGATTCAAATCTTAAAATCTTACGATTTTACGATTCAAAATATGGTAGACGATTCGATTCACGATTTTACACGATTCTATACATTTCTTTTGATTAGCGAAAACCTCGCAAATTTAAATCATGCTAACAAAGAAAATAATAGATATATATTGTTAGTTATTGCTAATATAGTGGGTAAATAACTATTTTTTCCAATTTTTAGGTTTTTTAACTTATAATTTTAGTACATTCAATGAAGATTGAGTGCAATATCTTGATTATACGTGTTTGTAGAATCTTACGATTCTACGATTCGATTTTACGATTCGATTCTAAAGGTTGTTTCCGATTCAAATTAAACTAGAATCTCGATTTTAACAACTTTTCCTGACAGTTCCAGCTTAAAAGTTTCATTGCTCTTCGCGGGATTGGACACACCCAACCTCCGCTACTTGGACCATAGCTTGATCCGAAGCCTCATTAACTTTTGTTTTCTTAGTAACAGCAGCACCCATCATCACATCATCAATTCTATCTAACTCATAGATTTTACGTTTTCCATTAGAAAAGTCCACATCATCACAACTAGCCATAGGTTCATCAAAATCCACAGTTTGTTGCACAAATGAAAAGTCCAATTTTGTCGTGACACCACCAGCAACCAATTTTAACTTATTTTTATTAGTTAATGGCTTATTACGAATTTTAGGCTTTTTTGGACTTTTAGAAAACACACCAACCTGGAAAACGGTAGCATTCAAGTCTTGGGAACAGGCCATCACAGTCGCATCAGTGGGGACCTCAGAGGGAGCGTTCCCAACAACATCAACATTGATGGCCGACACCGTAGGCCCCACGTCACCTTTTGTCCCCTCCTTTATCACATCATCCACTCCCCCTAACTCCTTTATAACCCCTGTCTTTTGCCCATCATCAGCATTAAAAATCACCTTCCCACCAGAGATTTCCCCACCCTCACCTTTAGTAACAAACAACACCTTCTTTCGAGCTTTAATGGACGCCACTTCCTCCTTATTCCTCGCCCTGCGCTTGTAAGGAGAGGCTTTGAGCCAGACCCCCCACCCCAATTCCTTCTCCACCTCATCAGGTATCTCCTGCGAACAATCTTTGTCACTATGGCCCAAGATGCCACACAGGAAACAAAAATGAGGCAACCGCTCATACTTATACTCAATGGATGCTAAGACACCATCTTTGCGCTTAATTTTCTGCTTCCGACGCAAAGGTTTATTTAAATTCAGTTCAACCTTTACTCTACAAAAACGGTGAAGTCCAAAGTCATCCAAATCGATCTCAAGAACCGGACCCAAACACGAAGCAATGGCCCTAACATCAGCCTCGGCACGACAATTGAATCGAAGGTTATTGATGCAGACCCAGAACGGAGATGACACTAGTAGAATAAATGCTTATTGTTGCGGTCATTAAGTGGCCTATTGCGGCGGTTTTGAACGCGTAGCAATTAAGGGCGCAGTAATAGGTAATTAACATATTGCTGCGATTTTTAACCGCAGCAATAGGCTAAGCTAACTCATCCATTACTGCGGTTTTGGCTAGGAACCGCAGTAATAGGTTTGACTTATTGCTGCGGTTGTTGCCCAAAACCGCAGCAATAGGGTCCTGGTACAGACACATTTTTTTTTTTTTTTGCATTTTGCCATAAATTTGAAAGATTAAAACCGGGCAACTAACCCATCCATTATCCACCAAATTCGCAGACAAATTGAAGATGAAATGACAAATAAAATGAGCATCATATCTTTTAATAGAAACTAAACTCAAAATGAAACCAACATAAAAAAAACAAACATCACATTCATTCACAATAGATGAAACTAACAATAAGAACCAGAAAATCAAAACTTCTAAAAAAATCTAACAGTAAACTTTAAGTAAAAAAACTGTACCAAATTACACCTAAGTAAAATCTCCTAAAAAAATTAAGTACAAATTATAACCGTACCAACTTACCAAGAAAACAAAGATGATGAAAACCAGAAAATCAGATCTAAGAAAAAAAAATCGAGGAACCACGCCGATTTAGCACGCCGCCGAGGTAGGGGGAGAGCGAGAGAAATTTGCCGGTGTTCCTAGACCACTTTCCTGAACCTGCCGACTGAGGTTTTCTATTCTTCAACCTCCTTTGGCAAAACCACATCTGTAATTGCCTATCAGTTAGCCCTAATTTGGTTGAAAGCTCTGCCCTCAAAGCCTCTAATGGGTATGCTGCAACTGTGAAACAAACCCACAATTCAAATCAACAACAAATCATCAAAACAACAAAAACCAACAAAAAGTAAACACAAAATACAATTAAAACAAAAATTTCAAGGAAGATAAAAATCATACCTTGATAAGTTTTCTCAAGAACTTCAAGTTGAGAAGCCGTCTTCATCTTTCTCTTGGCTTTAGGTTCCCCACTACCACCTCCACCACCATGATCTCCTCCACTTTCAGGAGGTTTCTTCTCTCCATCAGAACTCCCACCCTCCATTGCTAAAAATTCCCCCAAATCAAACCAAAAACAAAACCCTAAAAATCAATTCAAACAGATCTAATCTTCTCAAATCGAAAAATCAACGATGACCTAGATGAGAAAATCGAGCGAATCGAATTGGGTATTCCCCAAAACACGAAATTTATAAGAAAATCACAAGTTCTAATTAAAACCGAAAAAATTAAATTTCCAAAAATGAAAAAAAACAAATCAAATGATTTGTTCTTACTAAACGGAGAAGACAAACGGGTCAAGAAACTGAGGCAGTCATCAACCACCGTCATCAACCACCTTATCACCGATCCTCTCAGCACCTTAACTAACAAAATTCGCAACGATCGAACAAAATTCACGACGATCGAAGGACAAATCCCGCGATGAACAAAACGAAGAAATCATCGAAGAAGACAAATTCGTCGGAAAGGAAGACCAACGAAACGAACAAAACAAACGAAACTTGCCGGAAATTCATCGCGAGAAGAAACTTCGAAATTTCCAGATCTGGGGCCAAGACGAACGATGAGGTGCGAAGATGATGCTGAGGATTTAAGAGGAACGTTGATGGAGGAGGAGGAGTGAGAGGCGAAAATGAGTGAGGGTTGAGACTTGAGAGAAGAGAGATGAGTAGATTTAGGGAGGAGTGAGAAAGAGGAGGAAGGAGGGTGAACTGATGAAAATGAAGGAAAACGGCGCCTAAAGGCTAAAAGGATAAAAAAAAACCTAATGACCCTATTAAGAAACCCCAGCAATAGATTAAAATATTATTAAAAAAATATTTTTTTAATCCATTGCTGCGGTTTCTTTTAGAAACCGCAGCAATAGATCTGGCCAAATAGTCAACTTTATTTCAAAAATTTCCCGTTGAAACCATATTGATGCGGTTTCCAGCCACAACCGCAGCAATATGTTTAATTCCAATTTTTCCTTTTTTCTTTCGTGGTTTATTGCTGCGTACGGGTAAAACCGCAGCAATACCACCGCAGCAATAAGTAAAAAATCTACTAGTGTGAATCAAGCACCACCTGAGATGATTGCTCGTCTCCTACCACCTCTCCAAGAACCAACATTTTCTGGTCGAAACTCCACGGCCTCCCATCTAGAATTTTCTCCTTATCCCTCCAATGAAAAAGCTGAAATACGAATGTGTTCGCGTCAATTGACCTAACCACCATATTCCGGTTAAGAGCCCATATCTGCGACACCGTCCTTTTGAGGGCGTCAAGGTTCACCGATCGATCAAACACCACTCTTCCAACCAACATCAATTTCGTTTTGCATCAGGGCTTCGAGCCCCTGTACTACCCAGATCTACGATTTTATTCTCTTCCTCAACAATTTTCTAGATGATTTCATCCGTCAAATCGTCGGGTGAAAAGGCCGCAGATGATGGCGACGATAGCCAGACACGCTGGTATGAAGCAAACTAGTTATACAATTATACGGAGTAATGTAAAAGTGAAACATATGTCGTTTTTAAAATTTATATAAAGCTCAATTAGTAAATATAGTTGCTTAAAAAGATTATTTACATAAGTCTGAATATTATTGGATACTGCAGTTGCAATCACTTACTACTTTAGTGAGATAGGGATAGTAGCTAGTAATATATAGAAAAATATTTAGTTATTAACTGAAGCAATTTTAAAGTTATAGCACATGTTTGGCTCCGTTTATTTTGGAGGAAAACATTTTCCAGGAAAACGATTTTCCCCATTTTCTGTTGTTTAGTTGGATAATGGATTCAAAAACTAAAACTAAGGTGAAAAAGAGATTTCCATCCCATTGGAAATATTTTTCTCCAGAATTTGAAGGAAAATCATTTTCCTCCACTCTCTCATTCCCAACATCTCCATTTTTCGCTTCTTAACTTAGTAATTTTCCATCAAACCAAACAAAAGAAATCAAATATTCACTTCTGTCGTTTTCCGACGTAAAATATTTTTCATGAAAAACCATTTTTCATTAAGCTAAACGGATCCTAAAATCCATACTTTTGGAAGAAGGTACCCAGGTTATACTCCTCGTGGAAGCACTTCAATTTGGGGTTGTTACAGTACTCTAGTTAACGTTTTGGGTTGGGGTCGTAAGATATCGAGTTCGGTCACAATTCCGGTTGGGATCGTAGAATATCGATCGAGTCAAATCAGTTATCGGTTATTTTCAGGTCGGGTTGGAGTTACACATCTCTAGTTTTCACCGCATTTTCAAATATGGGTCGATTAGTGGTCACCGTGGGTTTTGGCCGGCCGGTTTTTCGAATTGGATTAGTTTTTGACAGCTTTAGGATCTAGCACTGAATTCTTAAATGGTCCATGGCTTGCCCTTATATTTACTCTGTCTAGCTCCAAATCAATTTGAAGACTTTATTTTTCATCTCTTAAAAATAGCTTAATCATATGTGTTTTCAGAATTGTTCCACTAATACTTCTATTTTAATAATTCTCTAATATTACCTTAGCTTTAAACCAAATCTCTCTCTTTCAATAAAAAAATATCCTATACTGTCGCTCTTTCAATATAAAATACCCCACTTTATCACAATCTAATTTTTTTATATTAATATTCATATATAATATCAACTTTTATAATTAGAGATTCAATAGTAAAAATTGTCCGTTACCAAGCATAAAAGTCAAATTGTTGCATATATTTAGAAACAAAAGAAGCATGTATAGTGATTAGATTCACGTACAACTCCGCCAAAATAAGGAGCTTTGGTAGGCATCTGTCTTTGGGAGAATGTGGAGTATCTATATAGGTATTCACATCTATTCCAACCTAAATCTAATCTTAATTAATATGCATATCAAGTAAACTTTTTGAGAGCATAAATATCTCCTCAACTTTTTGAGAGTATAAAGCGCACTACGCATGATTGTAATGTCATTATTTTTTAAATTTTAATTTTTTTAACAAAATAATTATATATAGATAAAATTAAAGTACATATTTATAGTTTTGGATAATGAAAAATCGGAGTTTGATTTTAATTTTTAAGAAACAATCTAAAACAATTATATAATACTAATTTAGGGGTGAAGCCGGGAATTTAAAGTCAGGGGGCGATTCTTTAATATACATTGTCCATATTTCAATAGTTTACCCCTTTATTTTTATTTTCACAGTTTCTAAAACATATATTTGACCATTTATATCTCTAATCATGTTTAAAAAAAATAAAACTACACTTAAACATATATTTCGTACTCTACCTTCTTTCATAGTTATGAAATGTCACTTCCTTAAATTTTTTTGGGGCTGGATTCCTAGATTTGGATTATTGAGTCTTTTATTTGTCTTAGGATTTGAGCTATCACTTTCTTACATCATAATTTTTTCATGAGTTAAAGTTTGTTACAAGTTTGTATTACTGTAGGCATGTTTTTATTGCCTATGAGGGATGAGCACGTATTTGGCTACATCATTGTAAAAAAAAATTGTTTTGAAAAAAAGAAGTCGCCAACAAGTCTGTAAAGGAAGACTTATAAACCTAATTGGATTTTGAGAAACCATAAGGACATCTTAGGGACTTATCCAATGTAGATTTTGACCTCGTCATGACTTTATAATTGCTCAATGAATCAAAGATTGAATTTGGGGGTGAGGGTACGAGTATGATCAGGAATCAAATTCGCCCATCATTGGCCTCTACTTAATATAATTCATGTCTAGTGTTATGCAAATAAACAACCAAATAATATGTTCATACAATATAAAAATTAATCTATGTTGGTTGATTAAACACAAAAGACTATTGGTGATATGTTATTTATGGAATCACATTATAGGGTTAGTATTGCGACAATTAATTTGATTTAACCATAACATTACAACATATTGCAGAAAAATAGTTGCATTAAGTCATTAACAATTAGCAAATCAAACTTCAACAATATATTTATCAAAAGGAAGTGAACAATGAGTACTAATTACATATTGATATTACTGTAGATACATAATCGTGTCTTCCTATTTAAGGACTCAATGATGAAATATATCGCGGTCTTAATTGGTCTGACCCAAGGGGAGAGCAGTCCGAATAGCCAAGCTCAAAACTATTTTAAAAGTGTAAAGCTTATTTGCAATAATGATTCAAAATCTTATTTAAAGCCCCATTAATTATTCCTAATAATTAATTGTATTTTAAGCCCATAAAAATAATATTTTGATCCCAATCCATTGAAAAGCCCATATAATTATTCATGATAATTAATTATTTTTTATTTATTGTTTTAAATAAATATCTTCAAATATATTTTTAAAGTTAAAATCAGATTATATCTCGTAAAAACAGATTTCTTGATTTAAAGGATAAAAGAAAATCATTAAAACGCATTTAAGAAAAAGGTTGTTAAACCGTGTTTGACGCAGGCGGTGCGCCTGGCGTGCCACGTGCTCCCAGCGCATTGGTTGAGCCGCGTCAAGCGCACCAATCTGCGCCTGACACGTGGCTCTGTGCGTCACGTGGAAACCTGTGCTCAGCGCACTCTTTGCCTGACGCGCAGTTTGCTTTTCTATATTTTTTCTAATATTTTGCTATAAATAAGCCGTGGTTTTCCAGATTAAAAAACACCTTGGCACATACAACACTCGGCACTCGAACACTTACAAATTCTCTCTAAAAACTCTCATACGTTCACATCTACAAACATATAAACATACATTGGCAAACCTACAGAAACACATACTTTCATACACGTACTTTGATCGATCTTTAGGCTTCACGATTGTTCTTCCCGAAGGTCGTAATTCTCTCAGACCCGAGCCACGGTATATTCCTGAGGGTCCTTGAATAAATTTCCTATTTTTATATTGAAGTTGCTAACGATTTCTTTCATGATGTAGATCTTTAATGTAAAAACCGTGTCTTTGTACATTCTAACCTCAATTCTTTCTTTCTTATTATTATGTACATTGTTATGATTGCCCTGCTTGCATGTTTATCACCTCACATGTTATTGTTGTCAATCAAAGACCTAAAGAATTGTTCTAATATTAATTAGATAATTTTGACAACCTGTTAAGTTTCTTGTAATTTTGATTGCTTAATGACATGTCACTAAAAATAGTATTTTCGATGTGTTTAATCAACCAACTTAGATTAATATTTTTAGGGTACTTGAAAACTTTATCTGGTTATTCTTTCGCATAAAACTTGACATGAATCGATATTTAGTAGAGGCCAACAATGAGCGATCGTGGTTCATTATGACTGTGTTCGTACCCTCACCCCCGAACTCAATCTATGGTTCATTGACCATTATTGGAGTCATGACGGGGAAATCTACATTGGATAAGTCCCTAATTTGTCCCTACGGTTTCCCAATATCCAATTAGGTTTATGAGTCTTCCTTGAAAGACTTGTTGGCGACTTCAAAACGTTTTCAATAAAACCTTTACAATGAGGTAGTCAAATACGTGCTCATCCCGCGTAGGCGAATAAAATCACGCTTACAATTAGGGAATTGAACTTTAAAAAAAGGCTCAAGAAAATTTACCTCTAGAGCTAGAATTAAGGTAGAATTTCAGTTAAATTTGCAAGATTAAAGATTTAATTCTCCATAGATCAGGTGATTTGGACTTTTAAAAAAATGAAAATATATAAGATAGGAGTGAACGAAGAAGATGAAAAGATTTAGGGAGGGAAGGAGTTTACAATTGAGGAAAACAAAATGAAAAGGAGAATTGGAGAAATAATGAGAATTGCAGAGTAAAGAAATCATTAAAAGAAAAAGCAAAGGACTGAAGGAGATAAAGAGGCGAGAAAGTCACAAGAATAAAAACAATAGAAGAAGAAAGGGCAACAATTGTACAGCAAAATGAAGTTTGGGTGAATTTCTAAAAATTAAATTCTGCATAAAAAGTAATGGCTAATACGATTTGGTTCTGTGACCTCATGTTAAAAGAGTTAATTTAAATAACACACTTTACCACTAAAGTAAGATCTTTTATATGATATAGTAAGCACTTTTACAAGATATATATTAAAAACCTACAAGGACCGCTTGTGTAATATATGGGCCGCAAGGGTGGGACGTAGGGGCCGGGCCCCAGTCAGTCCACCTTGTGGCTTGGCCCCTGCTAGTTGAGTGTAACTTTTGATGCATAATTCGAAAAATTATCATATGGTTATCACAAAGTCTTGATTGTAACTGTTACACAATAACTTATTGTGTAACATCCACTATTCTCACGTGCACCACTTACTTAGCCTTTCACCCCACGTTTTAATCTTTCGATTAACAATTTCTTCGCTCAACCTCCACGTTCTTCTCTGCCCTCAACCTCTGCCATATTCTCCACGATTCTCTACACGTGTATTTAAGTTTCAAATATCGAACTATATTGTCTGAAAGTGTTTTCGATTTTATGTTGGGAAATATAATGTCTGAAAGGGTACAATCAATATTGCCAAGAATTATGCTACAATAGGTCTTGCATAATTGGAGAGGCAATCTGCAGGGGAAGATTTTGCTACAAAAGTATTGGAAGATGTTATTGGACATCTTTCTACTCATGCTAGAATTCTTGGTGACGATATTCGTCTTGCTACTGCTAAAGTCATTCCTCCTCGTGCTCCTCAACTTTTGCCTCTTCCTGCTACTGAAGTTATGCCTCGTCTTCCAATATCAAAGAGCACACCAACTGACTCTCATATTTCTGCTAAAATGATGAGCAACGCTGGTCTATTGAAAATATACAAAGCAAGTAATACATATAAAAGGCAGAGAAATGTCGTAAACCATGATATTCCTTCTTTCAACATATTTTCACCTCAACCACTGAGTGTGTCTCAGCTAGATGAGGAGAATGAGGTTGCTGATGATACTTTTGAACATGCATTAGCCAACCCACTAAGTGTTCCCGAGCAAGAGGAAAATGAGCATCAGAATATTGTTGAAAAAGAAAAGGAGCAAGAGAAGGAGCCTCTGAATATTGTTGGGACTGAAAAGGAAAAGGAAGATAAGGAGGAACCCAAGACAGAGGAAAATAAGAATGAAGTGAGTAGTTTGAGTTAATTCATTGTCAATAAGACTTTAATGTATTGCATTATATATGTAGTCTGGATAATTTTTGGTACATTGTATGATAATTTATTATTGTTAATGGTATATCATTATTGAATTGTTTTATATCATTAACAATATATATATATATATATATATATATATATATATATATATATATATATATATATATATATATATATATATATATAATATCATTAATGCTTTCCATATTATTAGAATATTTCAGGGGATGCTAAACAAGCAAGTGTAAAAATAAAGTTGAAGAAAGTAAAAGTAGAGAAAGAAGAAGAGGTAAACTATTATTATGAATCATTCAATATTAGTTTATTTTGTGTCATTATAATTTAACTTTGTGTTATTATAAGTTTACTTTGTGTCATTATAACTTATATATCATTCTAACAACATTTCATGTCATTATAAGTTTACTTTGTGTCATTATAAGTTTATTCTATGTCTATAATCTGTACTCATATTTTCTTTGTTCATGACATTATTAGTGTATTTTATGTCATTACTATTGTGTTTCATGTCATCATTTTATTTCTTTTTTCTCAATTTTGTATACTTAGTTTTCCTTTTATTATTATTTAGATTAAGATGCATTTTAGACAAAGAAGAGTGGAACAATAGAGGAACTGCAAGTTGTTGAGGTAAAATATTTCTCCCTTCTTTGATCACTTTCATATTTATTAAATATTAGATTTATTGTGACTAATACTTTTATTTATTTTTTGGGAAGAAAAAAAACCAAGACAACAAAAGAGATTCTTTTAAGGTTTGTGGGTGGTCATAAAGAAAGCTCTGAAGAAGATAATCGCAAGATGTTTTATCACTGCACATACCCTGTTCTTGAAGACCTTGGAAAATTATTTGTTAGTCGTGATCTTAACCATAGGCCTGAAATGTATGAGAACATGTCGGCGACAACACTGAGGTCTATTCATTATTGCTTCTACTCAGACTATGAGGAGACAAGCCCTCTTCATGACTTGACTCCTGAAATCAGGAAGA
The DNA here is from genome assembly GCA_947648045.1 of Beta corolliflora. Classification (NCBI taxonomy): domain Eukaryota; kingdom Viridiplantae; phylum Streptophyta; class Magnoliopsida; order Caryophyllales; family Amaranthaceae; genus Beta; species Beta corolliflora. The sequence continues at coordinate 1,905,129 of CANSZD010000313.1, forward strand.
GGAAGAAGAAAGAAAAGAGATTGCGGAGGATGCTGATGTGATTGCGTGTTTTGGAGTGGGAGATGAGCTCCCTATTTTAATTACCAAATATGACTTCAAGGGCCTGAGTATGAAGCATTGGATCTCAAACAGTACAAGCATTTGCCTTGCTATTCAACAATAAACAGATAGAAATTGGTGGTTCTTATGGTGAAAGGATCAACTATTATTTCTACTTTAACTGCAATCTTTTTGTAAATTATTTAATTTTGTATCCTTATTTTTCTATTAGTATCATTATTGCTCTTTTTGTATGTTTTATATGATTATTTCATTTTAGTATGTTTACATTATTAAATATCATTATTTGTTAATTGTATGTCATTATTTCTACAATATTGTGTCATTATGTTAATATGAGTGTACATACATTATTAGTTCATTCTATGTCATTATTAGTGGTACTTGTGTCATTATTTGCATTTTATGTCATTATTTGTTATTAGTTTAGCGACAATGTTATTGGCTTCATTTGATGTCATTATAAGTCATTTAATTGTCATTAACACTGGATCATATTTCATTATAACTCAATCTATGTCATCATCAATATGTCATTTACAGTGCAATGTGTGTTATTATTACTCCAGTCTGTGTCATTAACATTACATTGTGTGTCATTATACTTCCTGCGTAATAAAATAGATTTACACTTTTCAAAACACGCTTTTCTAGGTAACTTTTTTGAAGAGGAGAGAGATAGAGAGAAAGAAAAATGGATCCATGTGATAGGGAGATAGAGAGAGATTGTTGCCTAAAAATGAAGTATAACATCTATTTTGTTACAACCATATTTAGAAAGTGTAACATCTATTTTGTTACGGAGGAAGTATGTCTTTTTTATGTTATTGGTACTGCATTATATTTCATGTAGTTCAATCTATGATATTATCAGTGTATGTCATTTACAAAACATTATGTGTCATTATTGCTCCAGTTTGTGTCATTAGCATTACATGTCATCATTACTGTATTGTTTTAATAATCAGTTCATGTTATTATTATAGCATCTTGTGTCATTATAATTCAAAATCTATGTTAGTATAAGTGAGTGTTATGTTAGAATGATTCATTGATTATATGTCATTATCTTTTCACCTTAAAAAATTACATTAAAACTACTTTGAAAAATGCTTACGGTGATGTTACTTATGTCATGCAGCAATCAATTGTTGAATCTTGATTGCTTAAAGAAGATGCAGGAAGAAGGAAACAAGGATGATGACGATGATCCTGATCACCTGATGTCGTCATTGAAAAGACAATTATTAATCCAAATGCAGTCCTTGACACAATGATGAGTTGAAGGAATAGATTTTCGCAGATTGATATGTCCAGAGTTAAAATGGTACTTGTTTTTAATTAAACATTGATATTGTTTATAAATTTTTCAATTGATTAATATTTTAGTTTTTATTTTGGCAGATTTTCATGCATGTTACGTACAAAGATCACATCACTGTTTGTGTTGTGAATATAATGCAGAAAAGGATGAAAGGGTTGACAATAGGATCAAGATATAACGGTTTTGATGAATTTCTAGTAAGTCTGTCAAAACATTTGTCTTTTAATTTTATGTATGTTGGGAACTCAATGTGTTCAGATCACTCATGAACTCTGTAATGATATTAACTTGTAGATATCAAATCTTGCTGATTACCTTTCTTCTGATGAAATTGGACATCGGTATGGAGCAAAAAAATTGCTATCTATGATAGGAAATATTTCATGTTTCCTTAGAAAAATAGCAAGGAAAAATATGATTGTGGAGTTTATGCAATCTAAGTCATAGAGTTATATGATGGTCATTCGAAGTCGGAGCTTAATATGAGAGATGTAAGTTATTATTTGTGCATTGTTTTTGTTTTTTAGTTGATGTCATTATAACTTCATTTTATATCATTATAAGTTTATTCTATGTCATTATATCTATGTGTAGGTCATTAACTATCATGTATGACTAAAATGCCATTAGTAATGAATTACATGTCATTATAAGTGTAATATATGTCATTATTATTGGATTCTATGTCATTCTTATCTTTTTTAAAATATTGGTGCATTATGTGTCATTATAACTTCATTCTATGTCATTATAAGTGTATTCTATGTCATTATTTGTGCATACTGTCATTGTTTGTGCATGTTATTATTACAGCATTATGTGTCATTGTTACTCAATTATATGTCATTATTTTTCTAATCTATGTCATTATCAGTATGTTTTATATCAGTATTTATTTAATCTATGTCATTATCAGTATGTTATATATATATATATATATATATATATATATATATATATATATATATATATATATATATATATATATATATATATATATATATATATACATAGTGGTTAGATCTACTGAAAAGCACGCTTAAGTTGAAAACCAAAAGCCTCGCTCATTTTACGTATTTTGCTCATTTTACAAATTTTTGCTCATTTTATGTTTTTGCTCATTTTAAAATACTTGTGCTTGTTTTATGTAATTTTTGTTCATTCTACATTTTTTTCTCAATTTTAGAGATTTTTGCTCATTTTATGTTTTACTCAATTTAAGAAACTTTTGCTCATTTTATGTTGTTCCTCAATTTCATAGACTTTTGCTCATCATCTTTCTGCTCAATTTAAGTAATTTTTGCTCATTTTACAAATCTTTGCTCATATTAAAATCAAAAGCTTATTTTCAATGGAGATCTTCAATGGTGGTTGAAAATTGAAAACTTACCATCTCAGTCGTTGGAAACTTCAATCTAATTTCAATCGTTAGATTCTGCACAGATTAGTAACACATCTCGACATTATGTGCTCCTCTCTTTCTCTCTCTAAAACATCGAAACTCCCTTCCGAACCCATGAATCTCGAGATACATTCATTTGAAACCAATGAATTGTGATATGTAACTTTCGAACCAAGCTTCAAAAGATGTTAAATTATTTATTAGCTTCGAATTTTGATTTCCTAATCCCTAATTTTCGAGATACTTAATCTTCAATGAAACCTAAAAAGATAAAACTGAAAGCTTACTTAATCTTCAAAGGAGGTCTTCCTTCAATGGAGGTTGAAAAATCCTGCAAAAAGAGCTTCACAGGGCAGGAAAAGTGAGCTTAGTGGAGAGAAGCACTATCTAGAAGAGATAGCAGGATAGAGAAAATGTTTGGTAAAAAAAAAATTGGGTATTGTTGTTTACAAGAGAGAGAGATGGAAGCTAAATGCTTGTGTCTGCACGATAATAATAAACAGCCCAGATATGTTGTTTTTAGTTTTCAGCTTTATGGGTGTTTTCACAAGATCATATATATATATATATATATATATATATATATATATATATATATATATATATATACTACCTCCGTCCTGAATAGTCCAACACTTTCCTTTTATGTTTGTCCCAAATTAGTTTGAACACTTCCATTCTTGGCATGGTCCCACCATTAATATATTATTTCTTTTACACATCTTTGGCCCACGCTCTACCTTTTATAAATAAAAAGTTACCCAACTATCTCTCTCCTCTAATTAAAAAATACCCCACCAACTCTTATCACATCTATTTTTTAAATAAAATAACATTTGATAACCACACCACAACTTATCACCTAAAACTACATGTCCCAACAAGTGTTCAGATCTTTCTGGGACGGAGGGATATATATATATATATATATATATATATATATATATATATAGAGAGAGAGAGAGAGAGAGAGAGATAGAGATAGAGAGAGAGGTTGGATCCACTGAAAAACACGCTTAAGCTAAAAACTGAAAACCTTTCTCATTTTACAAATTTTTGCTTATTTAATGTTTTTTTCTCATTTTAAGAAATTTTCGCTCATTTTACAAATTTTTGTTCATTTTATGTTTTTGCTCATTCTAAGAAACTTTTACTCATTTTATGAAATATTTATTCATTTTACATTTTTTGCTCATTTTATGAAATTTTAGGTCATTTTAAGTTCTTTGCCCATTCTAAATTTTTGCTCATTTAAAGGGATTATCATTCAAAATCAACAAAAAGTACTTAAAATGAGCAAAATGAAACTAAAAAGAGCAAATATACAACAAGAAACAAAAAATCAAGGTTGAAATTTGAAAAAATAAACCACAATTTAGCTAAAGTACAAGAAAAATAAGCTTGATTCTCGAAATAAGATAAAAGAAAACGAACAACCAAATGCAAACACTAACCCAAACCAAAATATTGAAAAAAATCACTAAAAAGTTAGAAAATAAAAATAAACTAAACCTAAAACCAAAAAATAATTGAAAGCATACTTGAGTTATCAATGGAGGATGAAAAACGCTGCAAAAACAGGAAGAAGAATGAGCTTAGTGTGGAGAGAAGAACGTTCTAGAATATAATGGAAGGAGAGAGAAGAGAGAAAGTTTTTGGTAAAAAAAAAAGGGATTTAACGCTTACTCGAACTAGCAATGGTGATAAATGCTGCATAAACAGAAATAAGATTGAGCTTAGTGGAGAGAAGAGCATCCTTGAATAGAATGAAATGAGAGAGGAGAGAGAAAGTTTTTGGTAAAAAAAAGGTTTCGATGCTTATGAAGGTCAAGAAAGATAATCAGCACAATGATTAATGTCCACGAGATTAAAAGATCAACGACCAAGATCTAATATTTTCAGTTTTTAGCTTAAGAGTGGTTTTCACAAGATCCAATTCCTACAGTAAAGTATAGAATTGTAAATGAGAAATAGCATTTTAAGTTTATGAAAAAGTTATATGCTTACTAGTTTCCACACTAAAACTAGTTAATTAATAAATTTAGAAATGTTTTGAAACTAGTTTATATAGATTGGTAGCGTTTCGCATAGTTAAAAATATACTTCATATATAGAGAGAATTTCAAATAATGAAAAACAGAGTCGGATTTGGAAAAAACTAATAATATACATATAATTGACTACAACTTTTCCAAAGTACTATTTAAAAATTTATATGGTGTTTATGCCATGGGAAGTTGCTTGATATATGTTTCAAAACAAGATCCATTTTTAATATAGTTATACAACCAATAAAGATATAAAACTTAAATGAAAAATAACGCATTATTTATTATTCAATGTTTTTGACCAGTGCATATGAACATATTTATTCTGTAATTTTAACCCATGCATATAGATATAATATGATTTTAGCACAAAAATGAAATAGGATATACGAAAAGAAATGGAGGACTTAATAAGTAATTTAATTTATTGTCATACCTAATGTCATATAAACTTAACCATTCCACAAGAGATACGTCGCAAGGTTTCAAAAACTAGTATATATCTCTAAAGGATAAACTTCTAGAGAGCATAGAAGCTCCTTAACTTTTCGTGAGCATAGGAATGGCCACCTAAATGTGTCACTCACAATTCTTAATTTTTTATTTTTTTAAAAACATCTAAAGTTCTATATAGTTAAAAATACATAACTAGAGTTTTAGACAAAGGAAAACTAGTGTTTAGTTTTGAATAAATAACCTAAAACTATTTTCATATACAATTCGAGTATAACTTTTGCTACAGAATATTATAAGTGCTCGTTTGGTTGACATGAATTTTTGTACGCAATGAAAATTCCCATGATTTTCTCATTTGGGAAGTTGTTTGGTTGACAGGAAGTTGAGAAAATGGGTGCAATGGAAATTCTTTGGGAAATTGAAATTCCCACAAAATGTGGGAATTTAATTACCCACTCCCCCTTAGTCAATCAGAATTCCCACATGAATTGCAAATTCCTTGATGTCAACCAAACAAATTTAGGCCATTTCCTAGGAATTACATAAGGGAAGTAATTTCCTAGGAAATGAAACTTCCTACAGGAATTAAATTCCCATGTATACCAAACGAACACTAAATTTATACTATTAGAAATTGCTCGAAAGTGCTTTAAATGAATTTAATAAATATGGTTATACAATCTATAAATATATGATTTATTTAACCCGTTCATAGTAATTTTCTAAAATAGTACTAAAATAATAGTATGAATTTGGGATTTTTGTCTTCTCACCACATAGATGCAGCGACGCGAGCGACATTCTCCAAAGCCCAAACTAGGTCGGCCAAGAAAACAAAAAAGCTATACGAAAAAGAAGAAGAAGAATGCGAGCGAGTAATTGTGGATAACGATCAAATTCCAATAAAAAGCACTGTCTCATTTATATACAAATTGAGTACCTTTTGATAAGTCAATAGAATGAATTGTCGAGTAGCAAGTCGTGATTTATTTGGTAAGACTCTTAGTAAATGAGTCGTTTAAATCCCCTCAAAAAAAAAAAAATGAGTCGTTTAAAGTACGCGTTACCTTATCTTTTTTTTCTTACCTTCATACACCAGAATTTAGAGCGGTTAAAAAATAGGAAAAATTATCACAAATAAGTCAACCTTTAGGCCGTCCGCTAAAAATAAGCCAATCATTTGATTATTCCTGAATAAGTCTAACTTTAATAACAATCCGTTTTAAACAAGTCATGACCGTTTATAACCTTAAGAATACGTAAAATGGGACGCGTGTTCTATAGTTATTGGTTCTTTAAACAATTTTAAAAAATTTGTAAAAATAAAAAAAAGTACAAAGCAACAACTGCACTTAGAGCTCCCTCCTCCTCCTTCACCTCCAACTCTTTCCTCAACCCTCTTCTGCCATGCTCCACCCCTCCCCTTCCTCTTCCTGCCACCACCACAACCAGCTGCCAAAACCTCCTCAAAAGATCCACCAATCTCTCCTTTTCGCCACTCTCAATCAACTGTAAAATCAATTAACCAAATAAATTCTAATTCCCTCCGGTTGATGGGTCAAGTGAGCAGGATAAGCAGAGGTGGTGGGCCCAGAGAAGGTGGGCTTGGATTTGGGTCGCATTTGGGGGTGGGTTATCGGGGAATTTTCGAGTTGTTGTGGTGGTGTGTTTTTTGGAGGGGATGAATTGCAGTAGTTGTGGTTTGGGTTTTGGGTGGATTTGGGTTTCAGTGGTTTGTTGGTGGGTTTGGGTTTTGGTATGTGGGTTCCGGAGGTGGTGTGGTGGTTTCGGGTAGGATTTGGTGGTGGTGTGGTGGTTTTGGGGTGGGGTTTGGTGGCGGTGTGGTCGACTCGAGTGTGATTTGGTGGTGGTGGTGACACTAGGGGAGAAAAAAGGAAGGGCTGCGTTTTTTGGAAAACGCAGCCCTTCGTGAATGAAGGGCTGCAGTTTTCAAGGAAACCGCATCCCTTTTAGTGAAGGGTTGCGGTTAACCAAAAAACGTAGCCCTTTGTACTGTATGAAGGGTTGCGGTTTTCAAGGTAACCGCAACCCTTTTGGTGAAGGGCTGTGCGTTTCCTGAAAACGCAGCCCTTCTTGCACGAAGGGCTGCGTTTTTTAAAAAACCGCAGCCCTACACTTTACTTAATAGGTTTTCACCGCGCTCATTTTCCCTCCCTCACTCAGCACACACGAATTTCGTTCCCTCCCTCTCAAACAAAACCCCTCCCTCTCACTCAGTCGCACAGCGCCATCACCGGAGACGTAACGCTGGAGCACCGCCCCATCACCGGAGCCACGACAGTGACACACCAACTCAGTGCAGCAACCACATTGACGCACCACCAGCATTGCTTCAATCTCTCCTCCATTCCTTGAAGTGGGTTTGCGCACCACCAGTGCTCCACCACCACGCAGCTGCACCACCTTACGCACGACCCACCACGCGCAGCAGCGACCTCCACCACCACCACTACCCTTCTCTTTCTTCAGTTCTCTTCTCCACCATTTGAGTGGGTTTAGGGTGTGGAGCTCCTCCACCACTACGCAACGTCACCACCCACAAGCGGCATTGCTCGTCATTGGTGTTAAGAGGTAACTAGTTTAATTCCGTTGTCTTTTTTGTTTGATTTGTTGATGAGACAAAGTTGTCATCTGTTGATTAAGTTATGACCATTTTTTAATATATATATATATATATATATATATATATATATATATATATATATATGTTCTTTATAATGTATGCATATTTCTTGATATGAGATTGTATGAAAACAATGTAATATAGCTATGAAATCTACAAGTTGTTTGAATCATCATCATATATGCCTAGATACCAGTTCAAGACTTACTCATTAGGAGTAAGTCTTGAATAGTTTTCGATTTGGGACTGTTCTTGGACGTTTGATCTCACTTAGGTAGTGAATATGTGTCTTCTTTTCAATTCTGAGGAAAGTCTTGGCTTATCGTTTCTGTACGTTGTTCTCTGGGTACATTGTAGATAATCAATTATCTATATTGTGTACTTGGAGAACTGTAGGAAAATGCTGCAGGATTTTCCTTAGAATTGAAAAGTTGGCATATATTCACTAGTGAGATTAGACGTCCAAGGATGGGTTAGGTTGGAGTGATAAGGACCTTCGGCTGCATGCATACATTTGAACATGTCACTATCTTAGCTTGCATGTGTATGTGTGTGATTTGAATATGTGACTTTCTTGCATGTGTATGTGTGTGATTTGAATATGTGACTTTCTTGCATGTGTATGTACTGAAATAATGATTGATACATTATAATTATTGGTTGTGTTTAATTATTAGAGGTCTTCTTGAATGAGATGGATCGTACTTGGATGTATGGTAGTCGTGAATCGATTGAGTTTGTGAATGGGGAAGTCAGGGATGAGAATTGGGATGATGAGTATACGGATGATGATAGGGATCGGGTAGACGAGATGATACACGAGGTCGAAGATCAGTCGTGTAAACGACCTCGTATTTTTGAGTCTATGTATGAGGCTGCCGAAAAGCCGTTGTATCCAGGTTGTACAAAGTATACCAAACTTTTCGTCGTGATAACACTCGTCAACGTTAAGTCGAAAGCTGGTTGGACGAACTCTAGTTTCACATCGTTGTTGAAAGTTTTAGCTGATATGCTCCTTGATGGAAATGAATTGCCAAAGTCAACCTATTATGCTATGAAACTCATTTGTCCTTTCGGTTTAGAGTACGAGCGAATACATGCTTGTCCTAACGATTGTGTGCTTTATCGTAATGAGTATGAGCATTTACATGAGTGTCCCCGTTGTGGATTGTCGAGGTACAAGCGTTAAGGACCTGGAGGTAGTGAAGGACCACCAGCTAAGGTGTTGTGCTATCTACTCATAATACCTAGATTTAAGCGCATGTTCTCAATTAAAGGAGATGCGAACAATTTGAGGTGGCTTGCAGATCGTAGGAAGAAAGACGGTCTGCTGAAGCATCCGGCTGATTCACCTGAGTGGAAAAGTATCAACAGGGGGCATAAGGCATTTGGTAATGAGGATAAGAATCTGAGGCTTGGATTATGTACGGATGGCATGAACCCTTTTGGCAATCTTAGTTCTCAGCATAGTACATTGCCAGTAGTTTTATTGGTTTATAACTTGCCTCATTGGTTGTGCATGAAACACAAGTACATCATATTGTCGCTTCTTATATCAGGGCCGAAACAACCTGGAAATGACATAGATGTATACCTCCAACCGCTTGTTGAAGATTTACAGAAGATGTGGAACGAAGGAGTGTTAGTATTTGATGCGTATGCTAATGAGATGTTCACTTTGCGTACTATGAACGATTATCCAGTTTATGGGAACTTATCTGGGTATAAGACTAAAGGAAAACAACTGTGCCCAATTTGTGTAGATGACATGAAGTCTACACACCTTAAGGGCTGCAAACATGTCTATATGCGCACACGAAGACTCCTCAGACGCGACCATCCGTATTGGTTTAAGAAGAAGGCATTCGATGGGACGGTTGAAGATGAAATTGCTCGTAGACCATTAACTGGTACTGAAGTTTATAATCAGGTTAAGGGCATTGAAACAATCTTTGGTAAACCTGCGAGTGAGGTTGATCGACCTACAGAATTATGGAAAAAGGAGTCCATTTTTTGGAAACTCCCATATTGGAAAGATCTAAAGGTCAGACATTGTTTGGATGTCATGCACAAAAGATGTTAAGATGTCACGACTTTACTTGGAAAAACAGGGGCTTCTACCAGAGTTGTGGGCTCAGAAAAGGGACGGAAGGAAGAAGAAAGTAGGGGAGGAAAGGGTTCATGAGGAAACTCGAAAAAGAAAAAAGGTGGAGGATTAAGAGAAGAATTATTTGCCACCAGCTTGCTACACGATGTAGAGAGCAGAGAAACAGATTTTTTGCGAGTCGTTGTATGGTATTAAGGTTCTAACTGGCTACTCATCGAATATGAAGCGATTTGTTACCTTAAATGGTGAGTTGAAGTTATCGAGTATGAAATCCCACGATTGTCATGTCATGATGCAAGTATTCTTATCGATTGCGATTCGTGGGATACTTCCAAAGGATGTGAGGCACACCATTACAGATTTTTGTTCATTTTTACATACAATATGCAGCAAAGTCCTAGAACAGGCGACCCTCGATTCCTTGCAGGCCAGAGTAGTTTAAACTCTATGCAAATTTGAGATGTCCCCCCCCGCATTCTTTGACATTATGGTCCATCTCATTGTCCATCTAGTTCGAGAAATTAAGTTGTGTGGTCCAGTGTTTTTGAGGTGGTGCTATCGTTTTGAGAGATATATGGGTACTTTGAAGGATAAAGTTCGAAATCCTGCACAACTAGAAGGTAGTATAATTCAAGGGATTGTAGGTGAAGAGGTCGGTAATTTTGTGGCTGAGTATTTTGCTAGTCTTGATCCTATTGGACTTCCGACATCTCGACACGAGGGCAGACTTCAGGGCAAGGGTACAATTGGTTCAAAATTAATCTCACCTTCTGTAGAGAAGCTTACACAAGCTCACTTATTTGTGTTGCAGCACATAGCAGCTGTCAATCCTTATTTAAATGAACATAAGGAGGAATTACGTGTTAGCAACCCTGAAAAAGGAAAGGGCATTGACTCAAATGCATAACAAGACGTTCATTGATTGGTTTCATAAACGAGTAGTGAATAATTTGGATGAAAATGTTCCTGAAACAGTCAAGTGGTTAGCATTTGGTCCTCGTGAAGTTGTACGCTCTTATGAGGGTTATGATATTAATGGGTATACGTTTTGGACTAAACGTCAAGATCTGAAGTCGACATTGCAACAAAATAGTGGTGTTTCACTTGTGGCGTCATCTACACAATACGCAAGCTCGAAGGATAAGTCACCTATACTTGCTGATATCAATTATTATGGACGAATTCAAGAAATATGGGAGCTGGACTACTGTACTTTTCATATTTGCCTCTTGTGTTGCAAGTGGGTTGACAATAATTGACGTTGCGTAAAAAAAGATGATCCTTGCGGATTCACTCTTGTGGACCTTTGTCGTCTACGTGAAACTCATGAGCCATTTGTACTTGCATCACAAGTTAAGCAAGTATTTTATGTAACTGATCCTGCTGATAAGAAGTGGTCAATTGTTGTACCTAGCAAAAGGAGTATCCTCGGCATTGGTGATGTTGATAATGAGGAAGAGTATGATGCATTTGAGGACATCCCAACTTTTACTTAACCTGAAAATAGTGTTGAAGATGATGTGAATATGTCGGAGAACTATATGCGTGTCGATCACACTGAAGGGATACATGTTGTTGAAGATCCAAAGAAACGGCGGAAGGTCAATAAATCATGAGACATATACTTAGGTATGTCCAGTTTGCCATTTTGTACTTCTCAAGTCATTTAACTCCAAATTCTTGTTGAACATGATAATATGAGGTATAATATAACTAGTGTGTAGATTTTTAGGCTCTCATTTGTTGTTGGTTGAATTTCGGGAACATAAATGTCATTATGCGCCTATTTTGGCCGATTCGCGTCCAATTTGTACCTGTCGAGTCATTTAACCCCAAATTCTTTTTGAACATGATAATATGAGGTATAATGTAACTATTGTGTAGATTTTTAGGCTTTCATTTGTTGTTGGTTGAATTTTGGGAACGTAAATGTGATTTTAGGCCTATTTTGGCCGATTCGCGTCCAATTTGTACTTATCGAATCATTTAACCCCAAATTCTTTTTGAACATGATAATATGAGGTATAATGTAACTATTATGTAGATTTTTAGGCTTTCATTTGTTATTAGTTGAATTTCGGGAACGTAAATGTGATTTTTGGCATATTTTGGCCGATTCGCGTCACTTTTCTATATTTTTGTTGATCTAACTCCAAACTTTTATTGCATATGCCAATATGAGGTAGAATGAAACTACATATTAGGTTTTATTTTGTGCATAAATTTTCATGTAAATGAAATTGGGAAACAAAAAAGCTTTAACAAAAGGGGGGGGAGTTGTGCGGGGGGGCAGCAGTGGAGGGAGGGTTGTTAGGGGATTGGGGAGGCTGGGCAGGGGATGTGCAGTGGCTTGGGGGGCCCTGTGTGGAGGAGGGGAGGGGGGGCTTGGGGGCCGGGGCAGCGTGGGGCGCGCGGTGTTAGTATCTACCTCCGCCCCCCCTACCCCCCCCGGCCCCTGCCAAGACTCCCCCACTGCTGTACACCCTTCCCCTCCCTGCACATCCCTCTCCTCCCCTACCCAGCCCTCCCCTCCCTGCACAGACCCCCCTAACCCCCTGCACACCCCTCCCCTCCCGGCACAGACCCCCCAACCCCCTACACACCCGTCCCCTCCCCTCCCCGCACGGACCCCCCAACCCCCTGCACATTCCTCCCCTCCCCTACCCAGCCCCCCCCTCCCCCGCACACCCCTCGGCCCGACCCTCCCTTCCCCGCTGAGACCCCCCCAACCCCCTACACACCCCTCCCCCCCTCCCGCCCCATCGCACACACCCCAACACCCTACACACCCCTCCCCTCCCCGCCCTGACCCTTTGCTCACCCCTTAACACCCCCGCACACCCCCCCCTCCCCCGCCTAGCCTCTCGCTCACCCCCCAACCCCCTACACACCCCTCCCCTGCACAACTCCCCCAACAACTGCCATTTCACGTCTAATTTGTACTTCTCGAGTCATTTTACAAGTCATTATTTTTGAACATGATAACATAAGGTTTAATATAACTAGTGTGTAAAAAATTTTTAGGTTTTCATTTGTTGTTGGTTGAATATCGGGAAAGAAAATGTCATTTTAGGCCTATTTTGGATATTTCGCGTGCAATTTGTACTTCTCGAGTCATTTATCCCCAAATTCTTTTTGAACATGATTATATGAGGTATAATATAACCATTGTGTAGATTTTTAGGCTTGTATTTCTTGTTGGTTGAATTTCGGGAACGTAAAGGTCATTTTAGGCCATTTTTGGCCATTTCATGTCCAATTCTTAGATTTTGACTCATTTAACTCCAAATTATTTTTGAACATGATAATATTAGGTATAATATAACTAGTGTGTAGATTTTTACGCTTTTATTTGTTGTTGACTGAATTTTGGGAACGAAAAGGTCATTTTTAGGCCTATTTTGGCCATTTCGCGTCCAATTTATACTTCTCGATTTATTAAACTCCAAATTCTTTTTGAACATGATAATATGAGGTATAATATAACTAGTGTGTAGATTTTTAGGCTTGCATTTTTTGTTCGTTGAATTTCGGGAACGTAAAGGTCATTTTAGGCCTATTTTGGCCATTTCACGTCCACTTTTTGGATTTTGAGTCATTTAACTCCAAGTTCTTTTTCAACATGATAATATGAGGTATAATATAACCATTGTCTAGATTTTTAGGCTTGTATTTTTTTTTGGTTGAATTTCGGGAAGGTATATGTAATTTTTAAAACTATTAACTACGTAAATGATTAAATTCTTATATTATGTGTTTTATTTCATGGTTGTTTTGCAAGGTTTTTATGAATAACACATCATGTTTGAAGGCCTTCACCATGGAAGAATTACACGAAGTTCGGGATAAGTTGGCAAGCTACCTTTGTGATGATTGATTATGATACATGCATTTTGGGAGGATTTTGCGATATAATTAGCTAGATCTAGTTGGTATTTTCCTTTCTAATATAGTTTTTAGCTAATATGTTGGTATTTTGTCAATTCCATGTACACTTTTTACATTATTAATATATTTAGAGTTAATTACGTTGAAAAACTTGTGATATATTGCAATTCGTTTTTTTTTTGGAAGGGAGGTGTTGGCCGGGGGGGCTGCCATGGTGGGGTGTAGGGGTGGGGTGCTGCGTGGGGTGCTGGGGTGGGGCCGGGTAGGGTGGGGTCTTGCGGGCGGGGGGTCTTAGGGTGGGTCGGGCAAGGGGGGTGCTGGCGCGGGGTGGTGCGGGGCGATAGGGGTCTTTGTTGGGGCTGGGGTGGGTGGGGGGCCGGGGGTGTTGGGCGGTGTGGGGGGTTGTTGGGCCGAGGTGGGTGCGGGGGTGCCGATGGGCCGGGGTTGGGGGGGGCTTAGCGGCGGGGTGCTGCTTGGGGTGAGGGGTTAGCGTGATCGGGTGCTACTTGGGCTAGGGTGGGGGAACCTGTTTTTTTTTTTTTAAAAAAAACGAACAAAAAGGGTTGTGGTTATGGGTCTAGACCGCAGCCCTTCCATATTGGAAGGGCTGCGGTCAAGGCGCAAAAAACGCAGTGCTTCCTACAACGAAGGGCTGCCTTTTAGGTTCAAAACCGCAACCCTTCCATATTGGAAGGGCTGCATTTTTTAACAAAAACCGCAGCCCTTCGTTGTGAAGGGCTGCGGTTACAAAATGCAGCCCTTCCTTTTTACAGAAGGGCTGCTACGCCAAGGGCTGCGAGCCAAATACGCATCCCTTAGGGCTGTTTTGACCGCAGCCTTTACGGTTTTCTCCAAACTAGTGTTAGGTAGTTTCGTGTGGGGTTTGGTGGGTTTGTAGAATCTTGGAGGGGAAGAGAGAGAAGAGGGTGGTAGCCATGGAAAGGAAGGGAGGAAGGAGGAGATAGAAAAAAAGATCTTTTTTTTTATAAAAAAAATGTAAAAAATCATATTCTTTTACCGGTAGAACCGGTCACAAATAATTTAACTTGTTTAGATTTTATGGGTGCTAAAGTTAGACTTATTCAGAAATAATCAAATGAATGACTTATTTTCAGGGGATGGCTTAATGGTTGACTTATTTATGACAATTTTTCCTAAAAAATAATCTCATCTGGGAATCCGACCTGAATCTGTAATGAATTGTAATTGACTTGGACCTGAAATTTTTGTAAAACAGGTCACCTGTAATCTGACCTAAACCTGACCTGATAATAACTGATACCTGATCTTGACCCAATACTCTATGCCCTGAACCTAAACCGACACCCGTTCAAAAAATACCGATAACTGAAGTGATCCGACCTGACAACGATCCAAACCCAATTCGACACCTGACCTGATTAGGTCCTGAAATCGATTATAACTCGACGCAACTTGTTATTGTCCCGACCTGTTGCGACCTGTTACCTGATTTACCAGACTTGTTGCGACCCTTACATAGTTTTATTGAACTTGTTGCTACATGTTACCCGATTTTACCTGACTTGTTGATTGTTGATAACTCAACTTGTCATTTACTTCACCACATAGTAACATATAAATGATAAACTAACACTACTACAAAAAAGCATATAACTAGGTGAACTATTCAAGCATTGATTTTCAGTGAACTCTTAAATAATGATACAAATTAGAAGCAGCGCCACACAAGTTTTATGATTCGTTTCGAACTCGAAGTGACCCGAAAGTGACTCGAAACCAAGTATGGCACAACCCAATTATAACACAACCCTATAATTATTGACCTGAACTTGACTCGAACCTGACTCAATCCGCTACTGTCCTGACCTGATAAAAATCCGACCCACGCATGACCTGAACCTAAAAGCACCCGCTACAAACCTACAATAAACCGGATCCGACACCACATGACCACGAAAGATGACATGTTCTGAAATTGACCGTGCGGAACCCGACCGAACCTGAAAGAAGAAACAAACCGAGACAGACCTAACCTAATTACAACTGTTCCCGACCTGCACCCGACCTGTTTTATTTAATGACCTGACACGACCTGACCGAATATGACTTGAAAATTAAGATGACCCAACCTGAACCCGGCTCAAGTAACTGTATTGACACCTCTGCACCAGATTAACAAATACTACACCAAATAAATGTGATACTCGGATTAGTCCGAGTATTTCTCCTAGACCGAATCCGAGTATTTCTCTTTATCATTAATAAAACAATGTCTGAACACCTAGAGGTGGCAAGTGGGTAGCTTGGTTTAGGTACGGATTAGGTCAATAGGGTCGGATTGTTTTCAAGTGTTCTTGTCTTTGGGTTAGTTTTGAGCTGGATCGACTCTATATGGGTGAAGTTCGGGTCTACGACATACGGGTCGGGATCAGATCGAACCAAGTCCATTTGGTTTTGGTGGAGTTCAGGTTTATATGGTGTTTGGATCAGATCGGGTTATTTTCGGGTGTGGTCCATATTGTTAAATAAAACAACCTACCCATTTTTTTAAATATCTACAGTTGTCAGACTGCCATTCAATGCAATTCACATAAACAAAATTAAGAATAAAATATAAGAAATATAGGTTTATAACTAATATGTGATGAGATAAAATAATGGCTTTAAAATAAATTATAAATTAAAGAAAAATAGTAAATTATGCTATGTGAAAAAAAAGAAAAATTGTCATGGACAATCCCAACTATAGGTGTTCCACCATTTTCAGTCCCAACTATGGATTCTTTATGAGCAGTCCCAACTACGCACTATTTTTTACAAAATTGGTCCCAGTAGGTAACTAACCTGTTGTAGCAGGTTACCATTGTCACGTGCTTGTGACCATTAAAACAAGTGGTGTTTTATTTTACAAAACCCTCCCTTGACCTAACTAAGGTCAGTCACCTTCTTCGTTCCTCCCCCTTCTAAAGCCACCCCACCTCAACCACCATCCTCCTATTAACAATCACCTTCCTTAAATCTCTTAACTTTGTCCTGGTAAAGCTTTCTTCTTTTTCTTGGACAATATTGAATGGTTGAAGAAGTGATAAACTTTCTATTGACGAGCTTTAGCTATTTATAATACAACAACTTATGTGAAGAAATACAAGGAGAAGATAAATACAAGTAGTTACAAGAGTAGAAACTATCAATAGAGAGGAGAGAGAATATAGAAGATAGAGATGAATAATGACAAACTAAGACCATGTTTGTAATAGCCCTCCCCAAATAGCAGCTTAATTACGACCAACTATAATTAATTAAAGAGCTAAGCTGCTAATTAGAGATGTTGTTAGTGCAGATTCCTAACCCACCTTGCTCTTGGGAGGTTGGGGAATCTAGAAGTATCTAAGCAAATTATGAAAACAACCTAAATTATTTAATTATTACATCATAGTCTAAGTATTTAGATAACCGAGTTCAAAATATAGTTACATAACATAGTCGTTATAATACAGAAAACACAACGCAGCGGCTGTTCACATAACACGAACATTCCAGACTTAAGCTAATCTTTAACCTTCAGTTTAGTCCTGCAAAATAGCTGAATCTGCCCCCACCTGGACAGGTTCAAGAGAATAAAACAATCAGCTTACGCCGATACACAAGTCCCACCAGTTGCAAAATAGTAAGGTGACTGAAAGTAGACTTCATTTTGAAGTAATAACATAACTATTGTTTCAAACACTTTTATTCGCTTAATTGCAAAGTTCCTTTTTACTAATGTAAAAATAATAACAACATCATGAAAATATCAAGTGACTCTCCATGAGCAACATTTATACTCTTTTCAACGATTACTTAAACATTTTTATACAAATCAAAATATTTCTTTCTCTGGGAAGGAACACGAATGGAGGGCAAAGTCGATTCTCCAAACTTTTGAGGGACGTCTCCCTACCTTTCTTATTTCCTGCTTGCAAGACTTTCTAGGTCATGTCCCTTCATAACGGAGCAATACCCGCTCCGGAGCAATACCCGCTTCGGAGCAATACCCGCTCCAAATACTTAAAGAACAAACCCGCTCTGTGAACGTTGTTCATCACTGCTTACGCAGCTACTTCCCTTCTAAAACTAGACTTTTAATAATTGCAAAAACTTATACTCAAATATACAAAAACTTTAGTCTCAAATACTTGATGGAACCAACTTTCATAACTATCTTAATTTATCAAAACAAATTTCGTAAAACAAGCTTACTATGTCAAGTTCCACTATTTTTGGAAAGGTGACTTAACGATCAGGTTTCGAAAGAATGTTGTGATCGGTTGAGGTAGTTAAAGGTGGTATTATCAAGGCATGACAGTATATAAAAGGTTATAGAAGGGCTCTTAATATATGGAAATATTATCTCACACAAGCACCACATATATCAATTCCCATGGTTTTCGGTTTGGTGTTAAAGAACAATGGTTTTTATGCAAAGATCACTTGTAAATCTTGTGCCAAGCCAAAGTTCTGGTTTAACTCTTAATTTATGAATAGGGCAGTAGGTGTCCATCATTCAAAAATATTTTAAGAACCAAAAGAACAAGGGTTTACTAGCTCGGGAAGCGATTAAGCGAAAAGTCGAGTTTTAACTTGTCATAAGTGGAAAAATACGAAACAAGGGTTCATCAACACACAAGACATGCAATTTCCAGAAGTATACAATGAAAGGACATCAACATTTAAGGCATTTAATCAAAGGTACACTCATAGTAGAAGCACGGTTTGATCAGTTTTAGAGGAAGTTGACATGCAACGATTTATATTTTGGAAATCATTACCAAAACTCACATGCAACACATTGAAATCATATACTTATAATTCATTAACAAATAAGTAAGTTCTCAACCAAATATACATTAGAAGCTCTCACAAATTCCATAAAACGAGTGTTATTCAAACAACTAGAAAGTAAGGATTCGAAGGGTGGTTCTTGTGTACCTTAAATCGATGCTTAGGAGTCAAATCTTACTTAACCACTTCTACAACTTCTCCAGCAATTCCTTAGGACCTTAGAGAAAACATTCATCACTTAAAAGTTAGCAATTAACCCAAAGAAATCAAGGTTCAACCTAATACACCTCAATAATGCTGAAATTCAGCCACAAATTACCTTCCTTGGTTTTTCTTGATGCTACTGTAATGGAACCTCAAAAGTAACGTTTGCCCAGTGAGTATAACAACTTGATAGACCTAGGGAAGTGTTTGCATGCAAGAATCAGAGCAAGGAGCCAAGAGGAGCAAGCTGCCAAAAGCAGGCTTGCTGCTCGCCAGAATGGCGTGAGAAAGGAGGAGGGGAGAGATGTGTGTTTTGTTGTGTTTCTTGTGAAATGATTCTGGTGAAAATGAATGAGGACCTTCCTCTCATATATATGGAGAATGGATAAGGGTAAAATCATAATTTTCGATTTAGTATTAGGGGTAGAATCGTCATTTCCCATGCTTATGTATTAACCAGAATTTCCAAGGCTTTTAACTTGGATACTCTTCTCAATTCCCTCTTATTCCTTAATTATTCTTAACTAAATTTCTCCAAAGTATATTATATATCTTAATGGAAGTATCTTGACCTAATCAATTCTTAATCTCACTTCCTCAAGTAACAAAATGATATCAATAACTAATACAAATCCCATAACTCTAAGACGATACTCAACGTTTTTAACATAATTCATAAATTACTCAATTATCACATAGCTCATGTTATTAGTTTGCTAATAACACATAATATCTACATTGGCAACAAAATTCACATAATAGTCATTTAAATTTTAAGATTTCAAAACGTAACGGCTACAGCTTAATTTATCATCGTTAGCCCAATAATCGTGGATTATCGATTCCAATCTTAGCTTAATAAGTCAGGCTATTACAATGTTCTTTTGGACTTATTTTCAATTCAGTTCAGTTTAGTTGCGTCAGTTCAGTTTAGTTCAGTTACTCTCTCCATTTCAGTTCAGTTCAGTTCAGTCCAGTTCTGATTCTCTCAGTCCAAAAGAACGGGACCTAAGATGTACATGGAGTAAGTTATAGAAGATAATATGAGAGAATATGACTAAGTCAACTCATATCTTCATTAAGTATAACTTAGTAGCAACAACACAAAACCCAGCGAAAAGAAAATAATTTCATCAATTTTTGCTTCAGACAGAGAAATCTTTGCTCTTTTGATTAAAAATTCAATAATAATATATACCCATCTTCAGATGTAAGGAAAAAATCTTGTTTTTTTAATCTGGGTCTTTACCAATTTGTTAAATTTCTTAGCTTTTAACCTTGAATTAATGATGAAGTATGGGTTCTCTTGAAAATGGAGTTTTATTGAAAAAAGTTCAACTTCATAATCATCATAATATTGGGTGAGTTGTTATGTTCTCTGTGTCACTATTTAGCTCTTCCCAATATCAGAAAAGTTAGGGGGAGGGGATTTTAGGTTAGGGTGGCACTTCATAAGTGGTTAAATGATGAGTCTGGTCTTAACCAACTAATGTCGACATTAGTAAGGTTACTGCTAATTCTTATTACCAGTCATTGTTGCAGAAGACTACTGATCTGGGTGAGATTTTGTTGAACATGGCACGTCAACTATAAATTTCCTACAAGGAAAGCTTTCATGGAGCTTTCTCTTCTGTCAATGTAGTTGTTGATCTAATTGCTCAGAGGATAGAGCAAGATTAGCTATATTTCTTTCTTAATTCATTTTTATTGGTTTAGCGTGGAAGCTATAGGAAAATTAAAATACAAGAGAGGAGTTGTTGTGGTTTAAGTTGGTTCTTTAGAACAACTAATTTTAGGGGTGGCAGGGAAGGAGGAGGGGAGGGAGAGGGGATTTAGGGGGTGGCAGGGGAGGAAGGAGGAGAGAAAGGATGAAGAAGAAAACCAATTTAAGAATATTTTTTTAAAATTAACCTGTTAAACGGGTAACCAGTCAACTTGGACCAATATTATAAAAAATGATGCATAGTTGGGACTGCTCATAAATAATCCTTAGTTGGGACAGAAAATGGCGGGACGCCTATAGTTGAGACTGTTGCTGTCAATTTTTCCAAAAAAAATATAATACTTCTATTTAATTAATGAGTATTGAAATTCTTATTATTTGGTGGTAACTAATGTACGGGTTTAATTCGGGTCGTTTCCATTTTGGATAAAGTCAATTTGAATTTGTATTAATTTCGAGTTTGGTCAATTTTAAATAGGGTTTGTTCTAGTACTTTAACTAATTCAGGCTAAGTTTTGGTCAATTTGGATTACATCGAGTTTCGAATTAAATTATTGTTTTTATTTTCGAATCTAAATCCGATATCGAGTACTCCCTCTATATTCTTTTATGTTTCTCACTTGAAATCTTGACACAATTCATAATTAAAGATAATCTTTTAAATTTTTTCTCAATATATAAAGAACAGTATAGTCATGTGGTGTCTTGTTTGATTCGTCCCACTGAATATTTTATTAGTATTCTATCATTATAATTTGGATTAATTGATAAGAATAATCCCACCTTTAACTGGTCTGCTCAAAATAGTCCCAACTTTCAATAATCTCAAAATAATCCCACCTTGATACCTTATCTTCTTAAATTGGTCTTTTTTACCTAAAATCTGTTGAACAGGTTACATTTGATTGATTCCTCTATTTTATCATTTTGTAGGTCAAATTCAACCACCTCAATTCCTCAAAAGCCTTTATCTCTCTCCACCACTTGTATCCACCACCAGCACAACCCAACTCACCCTCCGGCCACCCCACCGCCACTACCAGTCGAAGTCCCACCCACCCCACAAGAATACAGTACCACCGTCGGTGTCAAATGACTATCCGCCACCAACTCCTCCCCCCCCACTCGCTGCCGTATTCGCAAAAATCATCCCAAAATCCCACCCGCCTCCTTCACCACCTCCTCCTTCTCCACCCTCGGGTTCACCCCTCAATTACATAACACCACATTCCCTTTCACCAAATTCGGGTCCAACGAACCCGACATGTTGTTACGAGTTACGACCGATGTAAATCGCGCGTAAAAAAGTGAGGCCAGAGAAGTCGGAGGGGAAAGTTCCGGTGAGACTGTTGGAGAAGTCCGTTGGTGTTTTCAAGGATGGGTTCCACTAATTCGACAGCTGGGAGATGAAGACTGTGGATGTGGGTTTGGGCCCATTTCGCAGGAGTTTCTTATTGCTGGAGGAGAGAGAAAATTTAGGGCCCATTTTGCACTCGTCCTTCCATCGGTTGGGGGCTGGTGGGAGCTGGTGGAAGAGGAAGGAGGCGGTGGCAGGGTGAGGAAGAGGATGAGGTGGCTATTGGTGGCAGGGGTGTGGGAGGAAGGGAATTGTGGTTTTGGAGGGTTGTCGGGCTTTCGGTATAGGGGTGGTGGTGGGAGGGGAAGGGTGGTGTTTTAGTTTTTTTAGTTAATTATAAATTTAGGTATTTAATTAAAAAGTTAGTTTTAAAATATATTAAATTAGCTCTTAATTATGTAATTAGGTTATTAAACCTGCAATTGTAGGTTACCAGCAGGTCATGACTTATTTTGAGAAGATATACCCCAAAGTTGGGATTATTCTCAGATTATCAATAGGTTGGACTACTTTCAGAAGATCGGGTAAAGGTGGGATTATTCTTATCAATTAATCCTTATAATTTTAACTAATATACTTCTTCCATTTCACAATAAGTGAAACATAGAGAAAGTGGGGAGTTACCAAGGAATGTAGAGAGAGAATGTTGGGACCACAATAAAATAGAGTGATCAAACAAAAAAGTTATGGTTCCCTCTTACTTTATGGTGGCATATTTGTAATAAGAGTGAACTTTTTTTTACCATTTAGAGCTTGGTTGCACTTATTGTGACTATTCCAAAAAAAGAAAGTGTTTCACTTATTGTGAAACGCAGGTAATATAATGAAAGAAATTTAATGTACAATAAGTGCATTAATAAACGTGCATAGTTAAAGTAGTAAAGATAAAAAAAAATTACATAGGGAGTATTTGAATTTTTTCCTTGAATAATGCAAAATAGGGTTTTAATTCCAGAAATATGCTGGAAGGGAAATTAATTCCCTGCGTACCGTCCACGTAGGACGGCACGCGAGAAAATATTTTTTTTTTTTTTATCCCAGGTAAACCGCTACTTCAAGTAGCGGTTTATTTTAAATTAAACCGCTACTTCAAGTAGCGGTTTATATATATAAACCGCTACTTCAAGTAGCGGTTTATGTATATAAACCGCTACTTGAAGTAGCGGTTTATGTGGTCAACATCTTCCTTCTCTATACTATGTAAACCGCTACTTGAGATAGCGGTTTATGAAAAAAAAACGCCTCTCATCGTTGCTTCCCCATAACTGGCCAAAATGCCAGAAACATAAAAAAAAAAAAAAGCTATCCAACCTGCAATTTCAACACCAAATTCCATCCAAGTCCATACAAAGTCTATGCATACATCAATCACCAAACACCAAGTTCATCCACATTCACATTTATCCAATAAGTAAGATTAAGAAAATATGTCAATCACAAACAAAGTTTAATATTTAACATAGTGTTAACGAACTATACAAACAACAAATGAAAGTGCTAAGACCCCCTCTTCTTCTTTTGTGAAGGTCTAGATGAACTAGGTGTGGTCTCACTAGACTCTGCAATGGCATGAAGAGAAGATGGAGTGGTGGCAGAACGGCGTCGGTAGGTCCTCTGACAGACTGGAGGCGAAAGCAAAGGTGCCGTGGTAGATGTATGGGCAGCAGACATAGAAGGTGTAGAAGTCGAAGTATGTACAGCAGAGGTAGGCACGCCCTGTAAGATGTGGCCATGTCCAGCTCGGCTAACTGCATCAATACACAGTCCCCTCATGGTCTGCAATGTCTGTGCAAACAACTGGCGCCCCATATCTGGAGGCAATGACTCAGCAGCCTCTAGTACAGTGCTGCACCTATGAGCAACATCAGATAAAGTATGTGCCTGCATAGAAAGAAAAATACATATTATATAGTCGGATAAATAAATAAAAAGTATAACTACAAATCATGGCACTTACCAGTACTACATCTGCAGACGCAGGCTGATAGTGTGTAGAAGGAGGTCGCCTCAATGGATCTGTCATGCGTAACCTCGTGATGCGACGATACCACACCATATACTCCTCAATGGCATGAGTACGACCAGTAAACGGAGTGCCCTGAACAACACGTCTCTCGCGCTCATCCCACTGCGCTATGTAAGGGAACAATCGTCGAATATGAGAATTTGGGAAAGTTAGGGTCTGATTTGGGGATTATAGTAAACCGCTACTTCAAGTAGCGGTTTCTATTAATGAACCGCTACTTGAAGTAGCGGTTTACTTCAGTCAACGCCAACTTGCTCCAGGTACCACAAAACCGCTACTTGAAGTAGCGGTTAACCTTTATTAACCGCTACTTCAGGTAGCGGTTTATTTTTTAATAACCGCTACTTGAAGTAGCGGTTTATAAAGGTTAACCGCTACTTCAAGTAGCGGTTTTACTTAAGTAAAGAAAAAAAAAAATTTCTCGCGTGCCGTCCTACGTGGACGGTACGCAGGGAATTAATTTCCCTTTCAACATATTTCGGGAATTAAAACCCCATTTTGCATTATTCAAGGAAAAAATTCGGGAGTATTTGAGTTGGATCTTCCGGTTAGGGTCAGTTGGGTAGGATCAGCTTTGCCAAGTGTACAGTACTGATAGCTCACCACTTTACCACTTTTTATGTTCAGAAGGTGGGCATGCTTGTCTAAAGCTAGTTGCCAATTTGCTATCGTAAAATGAAAATGTGATCCATGTTTAAAAAACTTTCACGTGATTTGGAGAAAGACATTATGTGAACTTGTGACGCACGGCTTCCAAATTGTGGAGCTCATTTGGGTGCTCGTGTAGTTGTCGTCTGTTGAGCAACAACTGTCTCGTGCAAGATACATGTGAATTAACAACAAAATATTTAGCTTAATCAATTCATTGTTTTGAGCATTTTAATTAATTTACACTTTGGTTTCTATTTCTTTTTCTAATTATTCTACCAAGGATAATTTTTGTAGGTTGTAATGTAGATGAAATTTGATTTCAGATCTTGGGTACCACTCCTACCACTCCTATAGTCCTATAAGACTTTTTTTTACGAAACGGAAACTCCTAAAAGACTTTACTATGTAAGCTAGAAGGTACCCACACCAAGGATGATATTATTAGTTATGTTGTGTATAATGGAAGAAAATTATTTTCACTTTATACATAACTAATATAGTACGCGGCTATTACAACTTATATCATACATCCAAGTGTATCATGTTCGTGGTAGACACAAGGCCATTTTTTGCTCATAGTTCATTTAAAACTTTTATAATGAGAAAAAATTCTAGTTACTGCTAATCACTTCTGCTCATTTTGTTCCAATGAACAAACTTTTCAGTTTATTTTCCCAGATGAACAAACAATTTCTACTCATTTGCAAACATCTTTGCCTAAATGAGCAATTTTTTTTTGTTAGTTTCTTCAAATGAGCATAAGAGTGCTATCTTGAAACTCTAATATTGATTCTCAAATATGAAACAAATCCACCATTGACGAACTCAAAAACTTTGATATTTATTTTCGCCGTTGATGGAGCCCAAATTTCTCAAATCATTTTTTACAATTCATTAGCTTGATTGGTCATGAGGAGAGAGAAATTTAGAGGTAAGAAACAATCGAGGAGAATGAAATTTTAAGATAAGAGAAACAATGGAGGAGAGAGAAATCTAAAACTGATATTGAAACCTAAATCATATTTTGTATTTAATTATCGGTCACTAGTTCCACTATTGAAGAATTTTCGAAACTCTAATAATGTTGATTCTCAAATCAAAAACTAATTCTGCCATTGATGGAATTGGAAGCTCCAACATTCGTATTAATAATTACAATGATTAACTTCAATGAAGGTTGCAAATTTGGAGCACAGGGAAATAATGTAGGAGCAAAAGTTGGAGGTCAAAAACAATAAAGGAAAGATAAATTTGGAGGTAAGAAAAACAATGGAGGAGAGAGAAATCTAAATAAGTTCCGATTTTTAGGATTTATGTTGAATTATTTGGTACAAACATTAATGAAGAAATACGAGGAGTAAAGAAGAGGAGGAAATAAGAGATCAGAAAAAAGTGATTAGCAATGAGAAGAATTCTGCTCATTTGAAGAATATATTACAGAATTGCCCCTGAGTGTAGCTAGGGAAGTCAGTGGGTAGTGGATCCTACCCAGATCCGTAGATCCAGATCCGTTTTTAGCGGATCTGGATCCTCAGATTTTGGATCCGACGAATCCGTGTAGGATCTGGATCCTAGTTTTGAAAAACGGATATGTAGCGGGTTCTAAATTATTACCTAGACCCGGATCCGTTACCCGTTTTTTAAAAGTTATTTCAAAATATATTAAAAGGATAAAACTCAATGTTAAACTCATAATGTTATTTATGCTTAGCTTGGAATTGTTATATTAAGGTTAAAAAAATGCTTGTTTACTTCAACATCGACAAATGAAATGCTAAATGACGTTGCTTTGTTCTTTAAAATCTTTAATTATTGTCAAAATTAGGGTTGTTTGAAGAAAATAGGCTAGGATCCGTTGGATTTGGATCTGGATCCTCAATTTTATTACCCAACGGATCCGGTTTGGATTTGGATCCATGCCTAAAAAAGGGATCTGGATCCCAGAGGATCCTGTTCAGATCTTACCCGTTGACATCCCTAAGTGTACCATGTGCATGGTATACCCGAGTGCTCCATGTGGCCATCACTTAGTCGAAATAAAAGCCTACCATAAATCTAGCTGCAGGGTCGAGTTTATAAACTTGATTTACTTGTTGTGCAAATCACGCGGCAATATGGTGATAAAGGGCACAAATTGATTTGAGAAGAAACAGTATAAAAAAAATCCTTCGACATTAGTACTCATAGGAGAATACATGTATAGTGCAAAAGTCAAACCGTATCAAATAATTTAAAACACATGAAGCATACAACTACATGAATTAATTTAACAAAATCTCCAAACATTTTACACCAAGATACCAAAATAACTTTTATCAACTAAATCACATAATCTCCTTGATAGCTCATACAAAACACTTCTCTTATAACACTCATGATCCCTGATCTATTTATGAGCTTTCACAATACATGTAGAATCACTAACAATGATTCTGCCTCCAATACAAGGTTCCAAGAACAAAATATGCGAGACTGAGTACACGTTGTCGAACTAGAAATTCATTTTTGGTGGCTTAAAACATCTTGTCTAGCTTAACATATCTCAGAAAATAATTTAGTTCGCAGTATACAATAGACGAAATAAACTAAATAAACAATTTGGAATTTTCACCATATGCCTTCCAACTTTCTAAAATTCACCATATACCCCTGAATATCTCTAAATCTCACCATATGCCATTAATGACCAACAACTGTCAACAACTTTTATTATCAACTCCTAATTTTGTTACTACACTTCAATTAACTACTATTTGACCCATTTACTAATGTTATGGTTTTATATAGAGTTTTTCCCCCTACTTATAAGCTAAAATGTGTGTCAATGGTGCTCATAGAGTTTTCTCCATCTAGTTGTGGTTTTCTGGTATGTGTTGATTTGTAGATTTTAGGGAACTATTTCCCTATTTTCTGTCATTCTATGACTACTACAGTGGATTGGAGAGGTCTGAAGGCTCATGTACCGAGTTCCGAGGTCCCGAGGACACTTTTCGGGGACCTTGGACGGAAGAAGAATTGAAGACTTGGCACTTGAAGCCAAGAGCGAAGAAGAGAGCCCAAGCCCGATCACATCGGGCGCACCAAACCCGATCGGGCGTCCACAAGTGCCAGCCAAGAGTTTTGTTACAGACCCGATAGGGCGTCCTTCGCCAGTTCGTTGTTCGTTGTTGCAGCCCGATCGGGCAGGTTAGCCCGATCACATCGGGCGGGTGTGTCCTTGTGTGCGCTGCTACGTGCGTAGGCACTGTACGTTGAGCGGCCTGACTCCATTGGGCGGGATGGGCCCGAATCCATCGGGCAGTGAGTTGTGAGTGTTGTACGTGGTCGCTTGTGCTGAGAGGAATATGCGATAAAGCGAGTTGGCCCGATCTGATCGGGCGTGTTCGACCCGATCGAGCGGTTGACCCGACACATTTATTTTAATGATTTACGAGCTATTTTTGTATGACTTTTCCTCTTTGTTTTTGGTTTAATATTAATAGGAAAATTATAAAATTACTTAGACATCTTTTATTTATCTTTTGTTTAGCCCTTGTTTTTATAGTTTTCTCTAGAGAGTAATTCACAAACCTTAGTTTATTGCTTTTCTCTTTGGATTCAAGATCAAACCTTTAGATTATTCGTAAGTTTAATATAGTTCTTCAATTTGGTAATATTCTTTATTACTTTCTCTATTATTGATTAGATTCATTTCTTAGTTATTTACCATCGTTCCAAGTATGAATTTTTATATTGATTTTGTTATTGTTTTGATAAACATGAGTGAGTAGTTTTATTTCTAGGGTTGTGGGGATCTATGTATGCAATTAAGGATTGATAGATTAGTCTAATTGCCTTGTATTTCAATTGTTTCCTGTGGTTGAATCGTTCATGCTAGATTTATATATTAGGCTTGATTTGTATTTCTACTATCGCAATACTGAATCTGCTTCGAGAGGAGAGATACCGTATAGGCTTTCAATTATTAGGCAGAGTGATCATTGATCATGCGAGAGCGGCCAGGTGATCATTGAGGGAGGTAATGTTCGAGAGAAATTACATGTGCCCTAGATAATTTGACTTATTAGGTAGTTGTTATTCGTCCCTAATTTCTCGAATTGTATGCATAGTGATCCATAATCCTAGTTCTTTATTAATTGATTCATTCCCTCGTATTTAATTCTGTTATTTGTTTAGTTAGTAAAACAACTATTTTCATCTGATTTAGTTAGTACTCCCTCCGTCCCATAATATAGTGCTTGATTTTATTTTTTCACGGGAATTAAGATAAATAGAATCTAAGAGGAAAGTAAAGATTTTTTATTTATTTAAATAAATGTTGTATGGAAAAATGTGATTTTAAGAGAGAGAATGGAGAATAATTGGTGAAAGAGTATTAAATGTAACCCTTGGGTTGAATAAACAAAGTAAAAAACTAATTTCAAGAAGCAAATAAATGATGATTACACGATTTTTCTAGGAAAATCACGAAAAAATATGGATTTAAATATAGAACTGAGTACTATATTTTGGTACACCCAAAATGGAAATGAAGCACTATATTACGGGACGGAGGGAGTATAATATTAGAGTTCAGATACAATATTATAGCTATCTCCCTGTGGATTCGTACCTGACTTCTCTGACTACTAGTTAGTGGATCTTAGGTTATTTTTTATTAGGTGATACGATTTTAGCCTATCATTTACCCTAATAGACCTCCATTGAAACACCATTTATGACTAAAGAAAAGCAAAGATAGTTATGGAGGAAGAGAGATGAAAGGGGTATAGTTGGTGTTTTATTGGTGGTCGATTAAGATTAATGAGTCAAATAGAGGTCAATTAGGATTTAGTAACATAATTAGGGGGTAATGGCTAAAACAATTAATGATCGTTAGACATTCACATATGGTGAATTTTGAAGAAATTGAAGAGTACATGGTGAATTTTGAAAAGTTGGAGGGTATATTGTGAAAAACAAAATTACTCAGAGATATATAGTTGGAGGGTATATTGCAATAGTATTGTAACACTATATATATTGATCAATGTGATTCACTCCAATTAAGGAGTTTTTCTCAAAATTTAACATATTAAATTGCTTAAAGTTCAATTTTCTCTTTCTCCCCCTTCTCTCTCTAACTCTCTCCCCTTGATGCTCCCTGTGTCCCAACAACGACTTTACTTTTTAGGTTTTTAAACCTTAGGTCAACTATCGACTATAGTCCACTCTTTCAAGGCTACATTTTTTGGTTTAAATGAGCGACTAATCGCATTGATGTAGATGAGATTTGATCCCAGGTCTTGAGTACTACTCCCACTAGACTTTACCAACTAAATTAGATTGCATCCACTTTCTTGAGTACATATGTAAAGTAGTATGATGTTTTCTACTGAACCTTATGCACTTCAGAGTTTTTCAAAGCATTGTACATTTATACGCAACTAATGAGCCCTAACCCATTCTCCAGATAGGCAACAAATGATATTAGCATATTTGAATCATCTTATAGTTATAATCATTAATAAATAAGATAAATGAAAGCCTATTGATACTTGAGCAGTTGAGCCTAAATTTTTTTGAACAACAGTCAAGTAAAAGAGCAAACTTAATGCCATCTGAAACCCATTTTTCCAGCAAAACTCATTTTTCACATTACTCCACCCGCTCATGATGGGAACTAATTCTGAATCTTCTGAGGTTTCCATGAGAATTTGATGCATCATTGAAGAACATGTCAACAGTATGATAAACGTTCATGAACAACCAGCATGTGAAAAATTACAAGCAAGATTTAGTACAACTTTTGCTCGACATGTTTCATTTGTTAGAAAATAATCATATGGGCCTACATGTATAATTATATGTGTATAAAAGCTATCTAAAATTTAGCCCGTAAAAGTGATCGGTATTATAGTTTAATTATTTATTGGCTTTATTAGATATCTAAAGTTGTATGGACTATTATGTGTAGAGACCCATTATTGTCTCTTATTTTATGATGGGCCAAGTAGGAGATACATAATGCCCTATTCTCTCTGACCACCCATCATCAGTAGAATAACAAGGGAGATCATATAGAGTTGGAAGATCAAAAACCCACCACTCATCTCTCCAATGGATCAAGGTACGCTTCCACAATTTTGTTATACCGAGTAATTTAGTATGAAGTGTTAATTATGGATTAATTCTAACATTTGGTATCATAGCCTCCTTCATATTAGATTATTTGGATTTTTGGTTTCATGATTTATATTGTATGAATTATGATTATGCCGTTACTTTTAAGTCCATTAGGGTCAAATCTAAGATTCGTATTTTTTGATCTGATAAAGTTACATGTTTTAGTTAAATCTATGAATCACTTGAATGTTAATCTTTGTAATGCGATTGGATTATTTTATTCAAATCTGGTTCTCGGTGTTTGGTTTCATGTGGTTTTATGTTATCAATTTTACCTTTATGATGGACTTCATCTTGTATGTATTTATGTGTTTATGCCAAATCCTAATATTGTTATCTGATTAAAATTGGCCTGATAGATCAAGATTCATAAAGTTGGAGCATTGCTTAATATATTGTTCAATATATTTATGTTTGTACGACTTTATCTTGGCTTTAACTTAGGCAGTTTGTTATATGCTCCATACTTTTTCATAACATGCAACTTGTTTTGTTTTATTTAACTTAGTCTTATAATTCAATTATCATGATTTACTTACTGTCCAAAACTATGAAAGTGTGATTGATTAAAATAATGGCTAAAGAATAAAATAGATTTAAATATCTGACAATTTGGTAATAAAATATGTGTCTAATATTTTAAATTAATTGATTGAAACAATATGATGCCAAAGTAACCTCTATGGTATAGATTGATTAATTTAAAATATTGAGATGTTTGTGTGTGTTTGATTTTCATGCGGATAATAGTCGGCCTAAAGGAAGGCTATTTTTAGCCGAAAATTAACATGCTTGTGGTAATAAATATGTAACAATTTTGGGTTTTCCATGTGGATGTTAAGTCGATCTGAAGAAAGACTTGACATTTGGCAGGATAGTATTGTTAATAATATTTGATTACTACACCAAGAGACCACTCACAAGTTAATTTTTCTGTCCAAAGACTAAAATTTGATGTTGTGCTACGTCTCTTGTGATGGGATGTATTGCCAATATTTTAATCTGTTTATTAAAGTTAAACTTTTGGAACTTATTGTGAGCTTGTTTATTTGTTTTGCTTCTATGTTAGTGAATACTTCTGCTTCTGTTATATCTGCTAATGCCAACTCCATTCCACTACTGAATGGAACCAACTTTAAGGAATGGAAAGAAAATGTGAACATTGTCCTTGGCTGCATGGATCTTGACCTTGCGTTAAGAACGAATAAACCCACTGATCTTTCGGATAAAAGTACTGTTGAGGAAAAATGGGACTTTAAGAAGTGGGACCGTTCTAATCGCTTGTGTCTTATGATCATGAAGCGAGGGATTCCGGAATCATTCAGGGGCGTTGTGTCTGATAAGGCCACTGCAAAGAGTTTCTTGAGGAAATTGAAAAGCATTTTGCTAAAAATGATAAGGCGCGCGGAAATAAGTACAACTTTGTTGAACTTAATTTCCTTAAGGTATAAAGGTAAAGGGAACATAAGGGAGTACATTATGGAAATGCCTCATCTTGCTTCAAAACTAAAGGCATTAAAGTTAGAGCTGTCTGAGGACTTGCTTGTGCATTTAGTTTTGATCTCTCTTCCTGCACAATATAATCAGTTCAAGATAAGTTATAACTGTCAAAAGGAGAAATGGTCTCTTAATGAGCTCATATCTCACTGTGTGCAAGAAGAGGAAAGGTTGAAGCAAGATAAGACTAAAAGTGCTCATTTGGCTAGTGCCTTTAAAGGCAAGCAAAAGAAAAGGAAAATGGATAAGGAAGCTGCAAGTGCTCCAGCCCAAAAGAAACAGCAGCAGGATAAGGCTGAAGGTGTTAGCTGTTACTTTTGCAAGAATTCTGGACACCTAAAGAGGGATCATACTAAATATCACACTTGGCGTGCAAAGAAAGGTACACTTCTTGTTTTGGCTTGTTCTGAGGTTAATTTAGCTTTAGTACCTAGCCATACTTGGTGGGTAGATTCTGGTGCTACTACTCACATAAGTGTGTCTATGCAAGGTTGTCTAAGCTGCTAAAAGCCAAATGATGATGAAAGACTCATTTATGTGGGCGATGGCAAATCAGTTGAGGTTAAAGCAATAAGAACATTTAGGTTGTTGCTAAGAACTAGTTTTTATTTGGATTCGAAAGAGACTTTTGTTGTACCATCTTTTAGACGGAATTTCTTTTC
Source organism: Beta corolliflora (assembly GCA_947648045.1). Classification (NCBI taxonomy): domain Eukaryota; kingdom Viridiplantae; phylum Streptophyta; class Magnoliopsida; order Caryophyllales; family Amaranthaceae; genus Beta; species Beta corolliflora. The sequence continues at coordinate 1,938,146 of CANSZD010000313.1, forward strand.
TATTTCGGCATTGGACAAATTTGGTTATTCTTGTTCATTTGGAAATCGTCAGTTTACTCTTTCTCTTTATTCAAATATTGTTGGTACTGGTTCTTTATCTCACTATGACAACCTCTATTTGCTTGATACTATTGCTTCTTATAATGAAACTTTGCATACAAGTTCTAGAGGTACAAAGCGAAAATTAACTACTGAGAATTCTGCTTCATTGTGGCACAAACGTTTAGGGCATATATCTAATCAAAGAATTGAAAGGCTTCTGTCAAATGGAATTCTTGACCCCCTTGATTTTTCAGATTTTCAACTTTGTGTTGAGTGAATTAAGGGGAAACAGACAAACACAAGGAGATTTGATGCCAATCGAACTACAGATGTCTTAGAATTAATTCATACAGATATATGTGGGCCATTCCCTACACCTGCTAGAAATGGTCAACAATATTTCATAACGTTCATAGACGATTTTTCTCGATATGGTTATCTATATCTCATTCATGAGAAGTCCCAATCACTAGATGTGTTCAAAAGTTTCAAGGCTGAGGTAGAAAACCAACTTAGCAAAACAATTAAGGCAGTTAGATTTGACCGTGGTGGTGAATACTATGGTAGATATGACGGATCATGTGAACAACGTCCATGACCATTTGCTAAATTCCTAGAAGAGTGTGGAATCGTCCCTTAATACACTATGCTAGGATCTCCTAGCATGAATGGTGTAGCTGAGAGACGTAATAGTATATTAAAGGACATGGTAAGGAGTCTGATTAGTCACACTACCTTATCAAGATCACTATGGGGAGAAGCAATTAAAACTGCATCTTATATCCTAAATAGAGTTCCTACTAAAGCAGCTACTAAAACCCCTTATGGAATATGTACAGGAAAAAAGCCTAGTATAAGGCATTTACACATTTGGGGATGTCAAGCTGAGGCAAGGTCTTATAGGCCAAATGAAAAGAAACTGGACTCAAGAACAACTAGTAGCTACTTTGTAGGATACTCAGAGCGATCAAGAGGGTATAAATTTTATGATCCCACAACCAGATAAATTTTTGAGACGGGAAATGCTATGTTCTTTGAGGATGTTGAGTTTACGGGAGAGATGTTAGGGATTTTGTCTTCAATATTCCCCTTCCTTCCATTGTTCACAACAATGATCAAGATGCAGTTATTGGAATTATTCCATAAACAATCCAAGAACCACAAGACAATATCGATCATATATCTAATCAAGATCAAGTCACACAAGTTAATCCTGAACAACAAACTCAAGCACCTCAAGAACAAGTGTCATTAAGGAAATCTACTAGAGAAAGGAGAAATGCAATTCCTGATGATTATATCATTTTTCTTCAGGAACATGAGGATGGCATTGAGATAATGGAAGGTGATCCAATCAACTTCCATCAAGCCATGAAAAGTCCTAACTCTCAAAAGTGGACTGATGCCATGAATGAGGAAATTAAGTTTATGAAAGACAACGGTGTTTGGAACTCATTTTGTTACCTGAAGGTGTGAAACACATTGGTTGTAAGTGGATATTTACAACCAAAATGGATTCAAAGGGTAATATAGTGAGGTATAAAGCTCGCCTTGTCGCAAAGGGCTTTACTCAAAAGGAGGGAATCGATTATAAAGAGACTTTCTCTCCAGTATCATCGAAAGACTCTTTTAGGATAATAATGGCTTTAGCGGCGCACTTTGACCTTGAGTTACATCAGATGGATGTAAAGACTGCGTTTGTCAATGGTGTGACATTGATGAGACAATTTATATGACGCAACCAGAAAACTTTGTATCAAGCGATGCAAAGAAAATGGTATGCAAATTAAATAAATCCATCTATGGACTCAAGCAAGCTTCTCGTCAATGGTATTTCAATTTTTATGAAGTCATCATCTCTTTTGGGTTTGAGATGAATGCAGTTGAAGATTGTATATACGATAAGTTCAGTGGGAGTAAGCATATTTTCCTGGTCTTATATGTTGATGACATATTGCTTGCCAGTAATGATAGAGGTTTATTGCATGAAACTAAGAGATTTCTATCAAATAAATTTGAAATGAAAGATCTTGGTGAAGCATCCTTTGTATTAGGAATTGAGATACACCGAGATCGCTCTCGAGGTATTCTTGGATTATCACAAAGGAATTATATCGAAAAGTTTCTCAAAAGGTTTGGCATGCAAGACTGTAAACCAGGTGATACCCTTGTTGCTAAAGGAGATAAGTTTAGTGTCGATCAATGTCCCAAAAATGATTTCGAAAGTAAAGAAATGCAGGAGGTTCCCTATGCTTCGGCAGTAGGGAGTCTTATGTATGCTCAGGTGTGTACACGTCCGGATATTGCGTACATTGTTGGCATGTTAGGCAGATACTTAAGCAATCCGAGAATGGATCACTGGAAGGCAGTCAAAAGGGTTATACGATATCTTCAGAGAACAAAACACTACATGCTCACTTATAGGAGGTCGGATCAGTTAGAGATCATTGGATACTCCGACTCCGATTATGCTGGATGTCGAGATAGTTCTAGATCCACTTCAGGCTATGTTTATCTGCTTGCTGGAGGAGCCATATCGTGGAAGAGTGCTAAACAGGAACTTATATGGAGGCAAAGTTTATAGCATGTTTTGAGGCATCTAATCATGCTTTATGGCTACGAAATTTAGTCACCGGACTTCAAATTGTAGATGGTATTGAAAGACCTCTAAAGATATTTTGTGACAATAGGTCTGCAGTGCTATATTCTAATAACAACATGAGCTCGTCAAAGTCAAAACATATTGAAATCAAGTTCCATGTTGTTAAAGAAAGAGTTCAGAGTGGAAAACAGGAAAAGTGTCTATGGAGCATATTGGAACAAACTATATGGTTGCGGATCCGCTTACTAAGGGATAACCACCCAAGGTCTTTCATAAACATAGTGCTCATATGGGTGTCATGTCATTTGATGATGTTCTGGTTTAGTGGGAGTTTGTATTATAATGTTCTATTTGTTATACACACAACTTTTGTCTTTGAATAATATTTCTGCAGAAATGAAGTTTTCAATTTATGGTTCACTCTAACTTATTTTTGGCATTGATCTCACTAAAGAATAAAGTAGAACTAGTTAGAAATATGCATGTTAAGGTCACATTGCATGAAATTTCCATGCTACACATCCATACTTGATCTATGTCATTTAGTTATGTTGGTATACGTGATCATTGAGGACTTAATCACACTATAGATGACGAATGTCGCTTTGGTCCTATGTTGGTGTGATTAATGGACGAGATTGTTCAGGGATGCCGTCTGTTATGATAGCAAAGATTATGAGCTCAAAGTTTGTACACAATATATAAGGAACTACATGTGGCCCAAGTGGGAGATTGTTAGAAAATGATCATATGAGCTTACATGTATAATTATATGTGTATAAAAGTTATCTAAAAGTTAGTCCGTAAAGGTGATCGGGATTATAGTTTATTTATTTATTGGGCTTATTAGGTATCTAAAGTTGTATGGACTATTATGTGTAGAGACTCATTATTGTCTCTTATTTTATGATGGGCTAAGTAGGAGACCATATATATATATATATATATATATATATATATATATATATATATATATATATATATATATATATATATATATATATATATATTAGGGTTATAGTCCCCAATTTCTATGATTGCCTATTCTCTCTGACCACCCATCATTAGTAGAATAACAAGGGAGATCATATAGAGTTGGAAGATCCAAAACCCACCAGTCATCTCTCCAATGGATCAAGGTACGCTTCCGCAATTTTGTTATACCGAGTAATTTAGTATGAAGTGTTAATTATGGATTAATTCTAACATCATCGTGTTTCTTATACGTTGGACATGCTCTTCAATGGTTGCCCCACCAATGGCTGTGAAGATCTAGATTCATCCCAATCTCCTTGTCAGCCCCATCATTAAGTTTCAATCTCTTCCAACGCCGCCACATGGGGTTGAAAATAGTTGCTTTATCTGCTCACCATCTACAATTCTACATGAACGCAACATGCAAGAAAATAATAACTGAAATTTAATTGTAGATAATGGAGCAATCAATTCTGATACTAAGTCATTACACTATGAAATTAGAAAGTGGTACCTTGTAGCATCTATGACCAGGGCCATTTTGCATCAGTCCAACTAAATTGATGCGGTGTTACATTCCTGTCATCTCTTGGGCACAAACCACTTGTTTCAAAGTCCCCTGCCTTGCAGCAATTTATCATCTTATCACGTGATGCAGCTTCCTCTCTGTATGCTGGATTAGTATACCTAGGATGTTGGACGAATGGAATGTTGTTCCACCAAAGCTTAAAAGCCTGGTTCAAGGAAAGGATTAAAAGGAGGAAAAACATTCATATAGAAGTGACTCTTAACAAGTTTACAGTTCATACTTGGAATAACAAATGACACAAAATGAGATTATATCTTGTCCAGAGAATATTGTAACAGATCCTAGAAAAACTGGAGCAAGATCGCAAGAACTAGAAAGCCCTTGATACATGTGACACTATACAACAACAACAACTAAGCCTTATTCCCAAAGTGATTTGGGGTCGGCTAACATGAATCGTCAACTGAAACCGTTACCAGAGGAGATGGCATCGCCAAGAGTGATAAAAATGTTTTTTTTTTTTTTTTTTTTAGAATTTTTAAAGATTTTTTTTTTTTTTTTAAGGCAAGGTTTACACCAACAAGTGACACTATACCAAAGCAAATTGCTAGATATAATAACAGCTTAGATTTTAGTAGCAGCATACTTATCTCAGAGTTTACATCTTGACATTTGGTCTGGCCAATAAATAATTACTACCCTATAGACTTCTGATTTAATTTGGGTCCATCCGAAGCTGATGCATCCGTAGATATTACAAGACATGATTACCCCTGGAAGAATGTCTATTCTATGGCACAAGAGACCCAGGCGCTTCCCAAAAAAGCGAATGCATAGACTAGTAAAATCTCCATTGAGGTAAATTTTATTAATTTTTAAAGCTGCATAAACTGCATTATAGGAAAAATCACTACCAAATCAGAGCAAGATGCCTCAAGGAGTTTGGATCTTTCATAAATCATTCACTCTAATATTTGTCATCCTTCCGCTGATATAACTTTGGACGAGGAATCTTACTTTATATTTAGCGATGGCTTCTATCATTAGCTCATTACATATACGCTTTTAGCCAAATGTTTGGTGTTTACTTGTGGACTGAGGTTATAGATACAGTATAAGCTATAAACACATGAAATTAACTTAATCAGATAAGGGGAAGAGTTGGAACTTTACTGCCTTAAACAGTCCCTAGGCACATTTTAGAAGTTAGACGAGACTTTCAAGGAGGAAAGCAAAGCAACCTCCCTCTTGGTATCGTTATCACAAAGGAATACTAACGTTATTACTGTTTTGTAGGCGGGAAGAACGGAAATGTCGTCAACACCTTCTAAATGCAGAAAATTGATGAAGCAAGGGGGATCCATGGGCCAAGGTAGAGCTATAGCGGTGATGGCACGTGTCAAAAGGAAGGGTACTGAGGTGCATAGTTCCAAGGGAACTGTTAGTATTCTGATGAAAAGGGGCACTTTCAAGCTCCTTGTTTAGGCAAATTAAAGGCAGATTTGAAGAAGCTAAGGGTGCGAAGGGAACTGTGACCATGGTCGAAGATGAGGAGAACATCATTGATGCTTTAATGGTTGAAGAGGAAGTAAAACCGACAAGAGCATGGGTTTTGGATTTGAAATACGCATTTCATATATGCCACAGGGAACAAGATTTTGTCTCTTTTGGGAGGTGTGAACGACAAATGGGTAAAAAGGTGAAGGATGATGGGATTAGTGAGGTCATGCTTAAGTAATACATCGAATGTAGGCGTTTCAGATAGAGACTTTTGAAGATAACACGGAACAAAGGAGCATCTTTGTGGTGGAACATATGTCAATCACCAAAAGGTCTTGATTTGAGGGATCGTTACACCACCAGCAGCTGAAAGCTCTTGGTCGATGATCATAGAAGGTTGACCGTGTTTGGGCTGGAAAGCAGAGTTGTAATGTATGCAAGCTAAAGAAGTCAAATACAGGAGCAGGTTAACTGCCATTAGATTCTAGATCTTGTTGGATGGCTAGCTAAAGTTGTTTTTCTAATTTTATTGGAGCTAGAATTTCATCCTCTATATGGAGGGGAATCGGGATTATTGGTAGGTGAGGCACAATAACAAAGATGAGAGATTACAAAATCTCCTAGGAAATTTCCTAGTGTTCTTGAGAGGTAAAAGATGTAATTCACAAAGGTGTTAGGCGGTTCCTAATATTCGTTGATTGATTAGTGTTGGTAATTTTTCCCCCAATATGTTAGTGAGGGCCGAGGGGTGTCTTCCATGTATACCATTTGCCATAGAGCAGCTATGGTAGCAAAAGAGAAACTCGGCAAAAAACTAATTCTAACTGTGCTCATCAAGCTTGTGAGACTAGGTGAGCCAAAGCATGCAATTAACTTCGCTAAGAGAAAAGCAAGTACTCCGAGCATTAATTCGCTTTCTTCGAGAAGCTGATCCAAAGCCTGCTTCAATTGATAGACATCCAAGCTAAATCCCATCATACAGCTGGATAACAATCGCATCCCAGTTAACCGCTGAGCGAAAGCTCAGGTCATTTTCTACCTAATGTGTCAGACGCCTTATTGATTTGAAAGTTATTCTTGCAAATTATACTGAAAGAGAGATGGTTTAGATCATCTAATCCTAAGCTCATTCCGTGCAATAATTTCTCAGCTGCAGGGCGAAGTAAGTCATGACCAGATCACAGTTATTGGAATTACTTGTCGAAAACCAAAAAACGTGGAACTTTCATCCTTGAACAATTTAAATAGTGGGATCAGATAGTATAAGCTCAGAGTACAAAAGAATGTTGTTTCCAGTGGAAAAGTGTCACTTACATGCCAATATATCCACACAGCAACTTTATGAGGCATCAACCAGAAGAAAAACATATGATCTGGTACCTTCGATGAACTCACTCTCTGCGCTCTTAATATAGCGCAGAAATATTCACCAAGGTCCGGATGCTGAACTGTAATAATAACTGACAGATCATCCCCCGGTATTGTTGCCTTCATTTTCCAATTCCCTTGCATATCCTGCAGGATTTATAGAGTCAATATATTGACATTGTCATTCACCATAAAAAAAAAAAAATACTGACATTGTCGAAGGAATGAGAAAACGACACCAAACAATGAAGGGGATTGGTTAGTGAGTCATCAGGACAACAGTTTCAACTGCAACGCAGAGACAACAGTTAAACATTCTATACTTCCTAGTTCCTACTTCCTACAGCAGTTAGGCTAATACAGATACAGAATTTCCTCTTCTGTGTGAATACAACCAGCTTACAGTTGGACTTTTTTTCCTGACCTACAAGCCCATTTTATAACAGCATAGAATTTCAATCTCACATTACTACTTGATAGCAAGTTTAGTGTATTCCAAAAAAATGAGGCACATCAAGATGCAGCATAATTTTAGTTTTTAAGCATTCAAAAATAAAGTTGCATTGAGGTTATAAAGAAGTAAAGAACGTTCAGAAGAATTCAGTATCACTAATCCAGGATAGGGTACATACAAAAATGGGCCACTTGGCAAAGGAAACGCACTCATTTATAGTTCCACCAAGGTCTTACAGCATCTCCAATAGAACAAACTTTCTCTTTGAAATAACCTGAACACAGAAGGAAGCTTTAAGATAGATATCGTTTTTTTGTCAAATTTCCATGGACTTTAACCGTCAATCGGGGGGGGAATAGGCATAATTTTTAAAATTGGGTTTTTTTTTAAAGAATAAGATTCTCAATTTTAATTAAAAAGTACTTTTGTATTTAAAATAAGAAGGTAAAGTTACATCATATTAAATGGAATAATTGAAACCTTTTATTGAATTAAAAATGACCCCTCTTTTTTTAGGTTATTCGATTTTTGGAATTAAAATATGGGGACAGAAAATAGTAAATGCACTAATTCCTGAAATTTTAGAATTTGGGAGAACATGAGCCATTAATGAATGGGGGAAGAAAGGGAATGTGTTTCAAAAAGAGTAATGAAGACTAACAAAGTAAAATGAAAAAAATAAATGCTTGAAATAACGTTCTGTCATCCACAACTTTTAGTTCACAGAAATGGAAAATGCATGTTTTAAGATAGATTTGATCCGCGTACCTGGTAAAAAAAACACATAGTATTATAACTGCTCCATATCTTTACCTTTTGTTCAAATAACAAAATAAATTATTGGGTTTGGGGATTCCATGGACTTTAACCGCCCTGGTCACAATAAGTGAGCACATACAACTAGATATGAAGACCCCTCCTGAACTCTAGAAAGCAGTACTGGAGTACTTATCATGATTATATGCCATTCTCATATTTTCTTGTCTTCTCTTATATTTTGAATAAACACATATATAGGCTCTTCACATTTCCCTTGACAAGCAAATGAGATTTACTTACGTAAGTTGGATAAGAGCAACACAAAAATTAAGGTCAAATAAGCCCCCTTTAAGATTAATATATCCTGGATCCCGCAGGAAATTATGTTCTAAAGACTTTTCAATCCACTTTCTCTTCAGGAAATTAGCTGTATATAACAAAGCCAAATCCTAGAAGAGAAAATTTAGTTTATACACAAGTTCCATTACGGTATCATCTTAAATATCGGTAGTATATGAGATTGTAATTCCGCATCTTATTGATCTTTTTAAGAGGTGAGAGTTTCACTTGTAAGTAGTTTCTCAGTGTCATGTCAAATAATCTTGATCTACAAGTGAAGCAAATGATATGATTAAATGAATATAGATAAAAAAGTTTTATCTTGAAGCTTAATATGCTACTCTGTAAACTTAAACTAAGGATTTACATTGTCAAAATTGATCAAGGACTATTTGTTCAAGTCCATAATGGCAACCTATGCACCAACTTTTCTACTCGAAATAGGAGCTATTTGTAATTGTAAGAACTCCTTTCCATTCTCAAGTACTTCTCATTTCAGTTTAATGCACATAGCTTATTTGACAAGTACATACCAAAATATGAAATGTGAGATAGTTAGTACTAATCATAAGGTTACATGATTTCAGGATAAATCATAATCCTTATATCTAGAAATTCCCAAACCAACCTCAATATATCAATGAAATATGTTCCTAGTTCTCTCAGAAAATTAAATGATTAATGAAATGCACACTAAAGGATTCAGAAAGAAAGAGAGCAAAATATATTGCCAATATCATACCATGAAAGGACTAACATGTAATGATTTTGCCGCCACGTCAGAGTTTGGATTGAAAACAAATGAAACTCTCTCTCCCCATGGCGTATTAGTAACCTACACAAACAAAATCAGACATGTCAACATCACCACAACAAGCAAGACTTGATAAACTTCGAAAGCATTAAAAGGGTTCTGCAATATATTTCAAATTAACTAAGATAATTGTACAGGTAATTTGAATGTGATGCAGCTATTGCAATCCATCTCCTCACATTATGATGGTTCCAAAAATACAACTAGAAGTACATGTTGTACCTTTAAAACCTTCATGAATGGTGATGAACCATTGTTTTTACAGGAAGATGGCATGAATATGTTCCTGTTTTACCTTTCCACCTAGAAGACTACTGACTTATAGATTAGTCTGGCCTTTTGGTATTATAATTTATCGATATGTTCTCATAACATAAAAATATTATAGTATGTATCATAAAACACTTTCAATTCATCCTCAAAGTGTCCAACTTAGGGGTACTTTGTTCAAAAGTACAAGCTATGGTATTGAACTAGGAAATCCATGCAATATTTGTTCACTTAATTGTACATGAACATGGACCTAATTGAGAACTTTAACCAAGAAAGATGATAAAGTAAGTGGTCATTTGGTTGTACATAGAAAGTCATATTTCCTAGGAAATTGATTATTCCATATAATTGCACTTTCTGAAAAGTACAAAATTGGGTTTGGTTAATGTCAAAGTACCAACTCAACCAAAAGCTTAACCAGATGGTTGGAGTCCCAGGAATATTTTTATATTCAATCACGCCCCCTCACGCGAGAGCCCATTGGGCTTGAAGTGTGGATGCAGCATAGGCCTCTCTCATATACCTAGCGCTACATATTCCACTTAGAAAGGAGCGGTGTGATAAGTGCATATTCTAACATCATTTAGCTGCATATTAGGGTGCATTTTCATGTAGTATTAGAGCATTTACATTGCATTTATGCATATTTAGGTCCCTTTTTATAAGCTACGGTACTTTCACGGGTTGTTTGGTCTTTTGATGTAATCTCATGTACTTTGGACTCTTTTTTAAGGACATGATGATTAAGGCACTTGTATGACCTTCAAAACGATATATCATGTGCCCAAAACGAATTGGAATTGAAGAAGATACAAAGGACTTTGTGTACTTATGCGAAATATGACACCTCTGCACCATTTCACCCATAACTTTTGACACAAAATTGATAATGAGGTGATTCCAACTGAGTTGGAAACTAGACTTGAAGAGCTTTCCAACGATATATTACATGCACAAACAAAGCTCTTGATCAAAAGTTATATCTGTTGAAGTTGAGCTGGAGAATCTAACGATTACAGGACAACACGTCCGTGTCACTTATGACCAGGGAAAAAAACGCGGTCGCGTTCGCGGTAACGGTCGCGTTTTCGCGGGAACGGCCCGTAACGGCCAAATAGAACGTTTCGCGGCCGTCGCGGCGTGAATTTTGTGAAAAAATTCACATAACCAGCGTTTTAACTTTGTTTTGTTATCAATACAATATTTGGGGTACTTTTGATGATATTTAAACACACAAGTCTTTACAAGAGCTCGTGTACAAGTAAAATGGAAAATACTCATGTTTTTTTTGGCGCAATAGTAAAGGTGTGTGACTGAGTGTGGGAATAAAAAAAAAGAGAATAAAAAAAAGGGATAAAAAAGAGAAAGGGAATAAAAAATAAAAAAAAGAAAGAAAAGAAGACAGAGAACGAGCGAGATATTTATCTCAGTTCTCACTTCTCACGTGACTCGCAGTCACAAAATAAAATGAAAAAGAGAAGAAAAAAGAAGAGAGAGAAAAGAAGAAGAATCATAGATCGATAAAAGAGGAGAACTAACCTGCTTCAACAACGGCCGCTGTCCACCGGCGGCTATGATGCCAGAAGCATCCGAAGGTATATCACCGGCATTTTCTGCCGTGACCGGCGAAGCAAGGGCCATCATTTACCTCCCACACGCATATTAGGGTTTTTTTTTAAAATTAGGGTTTCCATTTTAGACTGCAATCTAAAGTAATTAAATGAAATTGCTTGAGGGGTTTTGATCGAAATTGAGGTCTAATGATCAGGTAAGATTTAAATTTCCAGTTTAAGTTAGATCTAATGATCATGAGCCTCTTTTTCTTTCGCTTCTTCCTTTATCTTTTTTCAGAAATAACGGGCGTTCTTATATAAAAACCGTTACAGAACGGCGTTCCACCGTTACGGAACGGCGTCGCGGCGAGTTTGGTGTGAATTCCAACTCCCGGCGTTATAACGGCGTTTCTCGGAACGGTGGGTCTGAAATCCATTACAGAACGGCCGTTCTGTAACGGAACGAACGAGTTTTTGATTACTGCATATGACACGTCTGTGTCACTCTGATTTCTAGCTTTTCTGTCTTAGGATATTTATGTAGTAGCAGGTCAACACGTCCGTGTCATTATTGACACATCCGTGTTGGTCTGCTCCATAGCGCGTCGGTTTTGTTATTTTAGGAAGTTATAAATACCTTTTATTGGAGGTTAACCTCCTTTAGTCTTACAATTATTTAAGGGCTAATCATAGAACAAATTTCTCTCTGTGGGATCGACTCTGACTTACCCTACTACATCGTTAGGAGGATTAGTTAGGTTATTTATTCTTGTTAGGTGTGCGACACGCCTATCACGGTGGATGTGATGTGAACTCGTGAACTTTATGTCGCGCTAGCTCTGATACTATATCAAAAGACCAACTCAACCAAAAGATTAAGCTGATGGTTGGAGTACCAGGAATAGTTTAATAGTTTATCATGAAAAGTAAAACTTCCTATGGGAAGTTCCACTAACTCAGGGAACCTAAGTCGGTAACTTCCTCTATTTCGTGGAACGTATAATTTTCTAGAAAGTGCAAATTCTTATGCTTCTGTGCTAACCAAACAACTCCACTTTTTTTGACTTCTAGGAATTTTTAAAATTTCATGTTTTCGTATGTCAACCAAACAAACACTAATATAATGCGCTACTCCATCTAATACAAATTGATTCTCAGAAAGAATCTCTCTATCTACTTAAAAGTTTGATAACCTCATACCATTACAATTTTTATCCTTTATAATCATATGAAAAGAAACAATGATAATGGTTGGATTCGAGAAGGAAGTAAGCATCCATGTTACCTCAGCAATACACTTCTTCAAAGTGCTAGTTGGGGATTCCAGCTCATAGCAGTAATATAAACTTAATGGATTTTGCTCATATCCCACGCTAGGTGGTATTGTCAAGAGAAGACTGCAAATATAACGACATTGGTAGCTTCAGAAAAGTATACATATACAACTTAGAGAAATTCTCAACAGATTTATATAATGATACACATAATAATGTCTTGAAAGAAATTTGATTGTTCATTCTTCACAGCAAGTCACACATATCTACAATATAAAATTGTTAGAATCCAACGCAATAAGAGCTGCGTAAAAACTAAAAAGAGAGGGTCAATGACCTAAAGTTAGACTTTTTAGGCTCCCTATGGAGTAATTATATGACATATATACTACTGCTTCAGTTTGTTATTAATTTGATCACTTTGTACTTTGACACTATTCACATACTTCACTTTGACTATCATTAATGATCTATACCTGGACAATTTTGCAATGACTATAATTTTATTGCAACCACCATAACTTGTGTAATATGACCATTTATTTATAATCTTAGAGCCACACCATTTATTTAGTTGACTTTATATATTAATAAATTTATACCGTATATATTAATTGGCTTTAATTCCATATATCTTTGGTAATAGTTTTAAAAAATATCAAAAGAAAGAAAGGAACAATAATCCAAATGAGAAAGATGACTAAGTAACTGACGTTCAACGACGGTTTGCTTTCATTTTTTTACATTAAGACTAGCATTTTCTCCATTTTTTATGTTTTTAAGGTTTTATTAAATCAATGGGCAAGATTAATCAATAAAAATAAAGAGTTCATATTTCAGTAGTTATAATAGCTACAGTTTTATTGTAGCCATTGAATAGTCATTCTTCATAGGGCTGTTCAGAGTGCGGTCTAAACCACACCAAACCGCAACCCAAACCGTTTTTTCGCGATTTGAATTGGTTTGCGGTTTCAAAATTGCGGTTTGGGTTATGATTTCAAGCAAACCGCGGTTTGCGGTTTGGGTTGGGTTTGAATTTTTGTAAACCGAAACTGCACCGTAAACGGCAATTTTACATGATTTATTTTATCTATTTTGATTTTCTTTTTTAAAATACACTTGCGAAGGTGACATACGAGTATAGTAATACGGGTATTAGGTATTTAGACTTCATATTTATTTGGAATTTTTATATTTATACCAAAAAAATTTTACTCTTAGATTACAAAATTCATGTCGCGGAGGAAAAAATGGTTAAACCGCAAACCAAACCGCACCAAACCGTTTCGTGCGGTTCGGTTTTGGTTGGTTTGGGAAAAAGTGCGGTGCGGTTTGGGTTGGGAAAATGTCAAACCGTATATTTGCGGTTTGGGTTAGGTTACATCCCAAACCGTTTCTTCACACCTAAGGAAAAACGTAAAATATAGATTTGTCTGGACATAAAGTTTCCAAAATATCAATTTTCTACAATTTGTACTTCTACGTAATTAGATATATATCTATGGTCAAAGCAATTGGCATATTTGCTTCAAAGTTAGTGGTTAGTTAGTTATTATTGTTTAGGAACATGAGTTGTTAGTTTGTAGCTTAGGATGCTCAAAATAAAATGTTAGTGGGTTGTTGGGAGGTTAGTGGTGGTCAAATATTTTAGGAGTAATTGTTGGACTACTTTTCCGATTGTTAGCATTCTGTTGTGACCAACTTTCTATTTAAAGGTTCTATTGTACTTTTTCTTGAGAGGAATGTTTTAGTTATTGTACTTTGATGTGATAAGTTGAATATATGTTCATCATTTTACATTCTCTTCTTACCTCCTCTTCTAGTTTCTACAAAAGTTGTTTGTTGACAAAAATGAAAATCAAATAATGTAGATTAAAAAGATACAAGATAGTATCAAATACTACCTTCGTTCTTTTTCTATTACAGCAATAGAGTTTTCACGCTTGTCAATGCACAACTTTAAATATTAATATCTTTAATTACGTTCTAGTAAAAATTATACAAATTTGATATTTTGAAAGGATAAATCGAGACGAATCTAACAAGATCCCACATGACTATATTTTTCCTTACGTAAAAATCACAAGAGATAGTGAAAGGGTGGTAAGTGAATAGTGTAACAACTTCATTGTTGCAATAGAAAAAGAATGGAGGAAGTAGTTTGGTGCCAATACATATATTTTCCAATTATTACCATAACTAAAGATAGTATTGTTTTGATGATGATTGGATACCAATTGAATTCTTTTTTTAAGAAGACAACTTTGTTTTCTTTTGGTATCAATCATAACAGCAATTGTTACCGATATGGGATGTTAGATGCAAGTCCCGCGCGTGTCACATGGTTGCCTATATAGGAGTTTCATGTTAGGCGCAACTCCCGCGTGAATGTGACGCAGACTTTCACGTGTATTTTAATAAAAAAAAGTAAGGTCACTAACAAGATGCCGCATTTAAAAGCTCATCTACTCCGCAATTTAGACAAAAATAGAATTATATGGCTGGGATTTTGGGTAGAGATAGATGATATTATAATAGGTAAATTAATGCCTCCGATGGCAAAACAAATAACATCTTTTCCAACAAATTTCCACAATGTTTTTTTATAATCTATGTATTTGTTATTTGCAATTATTGCAAACTGAGGTCTATCCTAAAATGAATCGTCTAGTTAGAGGCAAAATGAACAAGAATGCAGCCAAGAATTACAAAAGTTAAATAATGCAAATTGCAACGCAAGTAGTAAGACTTACACAGCTCCAGTAGTACCAGCAACCTTTCGAGCCTCATCAGCAGAGAGATGATTGGAAGAGAGCAAATGAGGCGAGCGATCAAGGTCAATGAGTGCATACCGAACTTTGTACTCAAATGAGTGCTGAATGGGGCGTCGACGTCGGTGCCAAACAACGCCTTCATAAAGAGTGAGGCCTTCGCCGTCGCAGGAGGATGATAGACAACGTAAACCATGACGAAGGAGGATTTGAAAGGGGAGGAGGAGAGAGAGAGTAAAGGATGTGACGCAGTTCCAGATAATGGAGCCCACTAGATAGAGCAACTCCATTTTTTTTTTTGAGAGGTTGAGTTGAGATGGGATTTACTGGTTTCAATGGGGTTTTTTAGACTAGTTGCAGCACTGATGAGGTTAGTGGGTGAGTGGTAACGAGACAGTCCACGTAGTAAGCTGACTTTGAGCATTATTGACCATCCCCACGAGTGAAAATCATACAAAACTATGAAATGGGCAACTCCAAAAATTGCCGACAAAAAATAAAGAGAATAAATAAAGAAACATCTTTTTTAAATAGACCCACAAAATCCCAGAAAAAAATCATGCAAAACCATGAAATGGGCAGCAACAAAATTAAAGAAACAATTCAAAGAAACCTCTTTTTTGTTGTGTTCTTCTACGGCAAAACGAGCAAGGCTTTCAATTTCAGCATCATTTGAAGCACCTTGAGATTCGCGTAATCCACCAAGAGTAGCCATTGATGATTGTTCTTGAGATTCAATCATTCAAAGTCGCTACAAGACCCTTTTAAAAATTGATTGTTAGTATGATGGAGAGAAGAAGCAGATAGATGAGGAGTGAGAAAATCAGAGTAAAAGTAGGAAAAGAGAATCTGCTCAACATATAAACCGCTTTTCTTTGCTTAATGAAGAAGAGAAGAGAATTTAGGAGAAGAACGTTACAGGAGCAGGTCAACTGCCATTAGATTCTAGATCTTGTTGGATGGCTAGCTAAAGTTGTTTTTCTAATTTTATTGGGGCAAGAATTTCATCCTCTATATGGAGGGGAATTGGGATTGTTGGTAGGTGAGGCACAATAACAAAGATGAGAGATTACAAAATCTCCTAGGATTTGAGAGGTAAAAGTTGTAATTCACATAGGTGTTAGGCGGTTCCTAATATTCGTTGATTGATTAGTGTTGGTAAGGAAGCTCAGGATGTACCTGTCAATGGATCACATAATTGTCCACGAGATAAAGAAGGCAATACTTTATCTGATAGGGGGATTGAGCGGATGGAGGTTGTAGCAAGCATCCCTAGCTCAGAAGTTTCTAATATAGTTGAGCTTAAAAATACAAGTCCAAGGTATTCCTCCAAAGATGAGTATGCAACCTATGTCAAAAGACATAAACCGTCTCAGATTCTTGATATCTCCAGGAAGGATATGAAGAGATTGCAGCAAGGGCAAGAGCTGCATTACTATCATCCCCATTTGAGGTACATGACTATTCGTATTTCTGTATCAAAAAATAATATCAAGATGAACGCCCCCCACAAGCAAAGTTTCAGCGAATCCGTCACTGATGTAGTAAATCAGTCAAGTGTTCAACGACAGGATGTTCAAATGCAAGAAGCTGCAGTTCTTGAAATAACCCAACAGAAGGAGAATTATGAGCCACAGTCAGGTGCGGGAATAATGAGCAAGGGTCAGTTATCCACAATGGTCCCAATGGTGACAGCAAAGCGGAAAGCAGTTCGGGAAGCAAGGATGAGAGCATTACGGATTGCCCGGTCTAATATGCGAAAAAATGTCCCCAAAGATAGTTCACGCAAAGTTTCGTATCCAGGCAAGCCAAGGCTAAGGTGTTCTCAGTATGCAGCCTCAAAGATTCGTCTTCCCGGTATTGGTTGTAAGCGCAAGGACCTAGGATCAATTGTGTTAGATGTATCTCCCTCCCCCTTCAAAAAGCGTAATATTACTTATGAGTCTTGTAAAATATGTTCTAGTCCTAGTGTATCCACCCATGGGTTGACTTGTTGTCCCTTGGCAAAATCCATGGGTTAGTTTGTTTTGTTTTTTCTTTTGTGTTCTGAATTACTTATGTCAAAAAAAAAAAAATTTCCCCCTATATGTTAGTGAGGGGTGTCTTCCATGAATATCATTTGCCCTAGAGCAGCCGAAAATTCGAAGGTGCGCACGAGTGTAGGTAGAGGATGGTGCGCACGGTCTCCAATGAATATTTGCAGTTTTCCAATGAACATTTGTGGGACCCACCTCAATTTCTCTTTTATCAACTTTTTCACCACATGTGCGTTGTAAACCAATAAACATCAAGATTATTCCAATGGAAATTGTAGTATAATGAACACACGCTATTTTTCATTGAACATTTGCAATTTTAGAATGAACATTTGTGGGATCCACCTCAATTTCTATTTCCTCAATTTTTTCACCACATGTATGTTGTAAACCAATAAACATCCAGTTTATTCCAATGGACATTGTAGTATAATGAACACACGCTATTTTTTATTGAACATTTGGAATTTAATGAACATTTATAAAAAATTTAGTGTAATAAACACATTCTTTCTATTGAATGAACAATTGCAATTTTAGATTGAACATTTTCGACTAATTTCAAAATTCAGTATGTTTTCGAATTTTAAAAATTCAAAATTGCCGCTAATTTTCAAAATATTTTTCAAATTTACTATTGTTCATTTCTCACTTCATTAGCATATTGTTGATTCAAATGTTAGTTTGTGCATCCAAGTTCTTCAAAATGTTCTTTCAAATTACTTATATGTTCATTGTGATAAATATTTATGTTGTCATTATTATTCTTTGTAATGTATAAATATGATTTTGCAATGAACAACATACTATCTGTTGTAGCCTAAAATCTACGGTTCCTTTGAAGACACTTGGGCTCATCTGAGCCGTACACGTGTCCTCTCCTAATAAGAAGAGGATGAAGGTCTAACCCTTGTGTTTGATTCAGTTGGGAGGAAAAGGCTTTATTTTTCTGGCCCAACAGTTGGTCAGAGCCCAGCCTTTGGAGGTGGCTATTAGTGAGTGGTTGATAATCCTTCTCAAATCATGGCTTGCCACGTGTCATGATATGATTCCTTATCCAATCAGATGTCTCTATTCTAGGGTTGATTTTAAGGTTAGCTGTCATCTTGCTATCACTATAAATACCCCTGAAATCAGGAGAAAGATCATTCAATGCAAACAGTGCAAAGTTACTCTGATCTCTCACTTTCTCTCTATCTCTACTTTCTCTTACTACTCCTGATGTCTGACTTAAGCTTCGGAGGGGGAACCACCACCCAAACCTCCAGGGTGGGTCCCTTTTTGCAGGTTCGGGAACGAAGCTCAGACGTGGACTAAGTTGATTCAGACATTGCTGCACAAGTCTCCGAGGAAGAACATCTAAGGGTTACTAGTTTACTTGCTAGACAAGAAAGCTCAGCTTATAGCTTACTTGTTAGACAAGTTTCAGACTAAATATTTGGCGTCGTCTGTGGGAAGACGCAACGATGACTGATTGTCAATCGTCCAACATTGCCAGAAACCGAAGTCTTCAGGTTAATGTCGAAGACACAGTAGAACACGAGAGACCGCCTCGAGGAAGACCCCCGTCCATCATCCATGTTCCTGGACCAAGCCAGCAACCTGTCATTCAGGAAAATATTGAACGTCTAGTGACGGCTGCCCATCTAGACAACGTCCTGAATGACTTTCAGACTAAGATGGCAGCAGTCGTCCAGGAACAGATTAGGAGCAACATGTTGTTTTTCCGTCTTAACCCTGAGCCAGCCGTTAACCATCAAGCTCCTCCTAGGGGACGTTCCCAAGAGAATCGTCCAGGTCCTAGTCGACCTGTTCGTCAGGAACCCTCAAGGAGGACGGCTGCGGGAAAACAACCAGAAGGCAGTGAGCAGCGAAGGAAGATGGACTGGAATTTGGTGGTTAGGACACAAGATCAAGCTCGTCCGAGCGGGCACCGAATGGAAACAGATGCCAGGGACTACTTAGAGGCAAAGAGAGCTGCAGCATTGCAGCAGTCGGCTACTGGCTCTACCCCATACTTAAGGGATCCTCCTTTGAGGATACCATCCAGAACAGAGGGAAGAAGTCTAGGTCTATAAGCGACCAGTACCAGCAAACACTTCATCCAATCCTGTGTTGAAAGAATATCGCAAGGAGTTCATACCCATTGAGGGATAGCTGGGAGCCCTCCGGATCAATTGGCCTACTCCGTTCTCGGTCAGGATCATGGAGGCGCCCCCCATCCCAAAGGTAAAACTCCCAACAATAGAGCCTTTTGATGGAACCACTGATCCTGATGATCACCTGTCCGCTTACAAGCATCAGATGTACGTCCAAGGAGTAGATGATGCTACTTGGTGTAAGAATTTCTCGGCTACCCTTAAGGGTGTAGCACAGAAGTGGTTCAATAATCTACCCCCCAATTCAGTCAATAATTTCACCGAACTCAGTGTATTATTTACTAGTCATTTCGTCGTAAATCGTCAAGAACAAAAGACAAGCATGCACTTGGGCAAGGTCGTCCAAGGACCAAAAGAAGCTCTTAGAAGTTTTGTTAAGAGATTCAATTTGGAAGCCCTTCAAATTCAAGATCTCAATGCTGGAGTGGCTTTTGACGCCTTTATCAGTGGTCTGAGGCCAGGAAGTTTTAAGTTTGACATTGTGAAGAAGAAAATCAATACTCTTGCCGAGGCTTTAAAGGAAGCCGAAGCTTTTATACATGCCACTGAAGTATGTGTTGAGGCAAAGCATCCTGAGTCCAAGAAGCCTGAAGAGGTTGCTCAGCTAAAGAAAAGCAACCCCAAAAAGGCCGAGACTTGGGCCATAACCTCTACCACTACTTCGTCCAAAAGAAGCAAGAGGAAAGAATCTGAGCCTTCTTCATCCAACCCCATCGAATTCAGCAAGGACCAATACTCCATTCTCATGGAGATAAAGGACCAATACGAGCTGAAGGCTCCAGCCGAGATGAAGACGCCTTACAGAAACAGAGACAAAGAGCAAGTATTATCATTTTCACAAGGATTGCGGTCATGAAACAAATGAATGTAAGCACCTTAAGAGAGCTTTGGAGGATTTAGCTCGAAAAGGAAAGATGAATTCATACTTACCCCAAGGGGGAAAGAAGTTTCAGAGGAGAGATGATCGTCAAAGCAAGAAAAATGAGAGTGAAAGCACTGATGAAGATGTCGTCCTCGTTATTTCAGGAGGATTTGCTGCTGGAGGGCCAACCAATAGAGGGCACAAAAACTACCTCAGGGAGCTCGGCCAAGTCTTGTTGACTAATCCGACAAAGACCGAGTCCTTCCCAAAAGTGGTGGTCAGTGAGTAAGATAGGGGCAAGTTGAGGACCCCCCATGATGATCCTTTGGTTGTAGAAATGAAGATAGCAAACTTGAGAGTAAGAAGTATTCTGATTGACACTGGAAGCTCGACGGACATCATTAGTGCTGATTGTTTGTTAAGATTGAAGTTTGACGAAAAGAACTTGGTTCCCGTCCACCATCCCATCATAGGTTTTGGGGGAGGAGTTATCCATCCCATGGGAACAGTCACGTTGCCTGTAAGGGTTGGAGAGAAGGATGCCTCGTGGACTTTGTTTGTCAAGTTCTTGGTCGTCCGCGATTTGACAGCCTATAATGTCATACTTGGACGACCTACGTTGAATCACGTTAAAGCTGTAATTGTAACTCATTTGATGCTTATGAAGTATGAGTGTGATGACGGCAAGATCGACTCCTTGTATGGAGACCAGCAGGCGGCTAGGGAATGTTATCTAACTACCCTTAAGTCGTCATCATGGAAAGCATGTAATGAAGCCCAGACGAAGATCGGTGGCGAACGGAAAACGTCTGAAATTGGGAAAGATAAGACGAAGGTTGCTGGCGAAAGGAAAACGTCTGAAAGTGTAAGGGACCAAGTGGCCTCATTGAAGCTGGCAATTGAGAGTCCTCAGACGCCTCTCGCCCCCTCAAGGAAAACGTCTGAACATCTCCCAAGCAAGAAAAGAAAGTATGAGCCCGTCAAGGAAGAACCTCCCTCGTCTGAGGAAGTGATGGCCATCATACGACTAGCACTAGAACGTCCAGAGCTAGTGGAGGTCCCTGAAGATATCTGCTTGGATGAGGCTCGTCCAGAAAGAATTTTGAAGATTGGGTCCTCGCTCTCTCCTGAGTTGAGGGGCCTTTTAATCAGCTTGCTGAAAGAATTTCAAGACGTGTTTGCTTATTGTCTTTGAAGAAATGCCCCGGAATTGATCCAGAAATAGCCGTCCATCGGCTGAATGTTGATCCAAATTTAAAACCTGTTCGTCAGAAGAAAAGACATTTGGGACCGGCTAGGAATCAGGCGGTCGACCAGGAAGTTCAGAAGTTGTTGGAGTCGAAATTCATCAAAGAAACCTATTATCCAGAATGGATAGCAAATGTGGTCATGGTGCCAAAGCCTAATGGCACTTAGAGGATGTGTGTGGACTATACTGATCTCAACAAGGCTTGTCCCACGGACAGTTTCCCTTTGCCTAAGTTGGATCGTCTAGTAGACTCAACAGCCGACCTTGCTTTGTTAAGCTTCATGGACGCTTATTCAGGTTTTCATCAAATCCCTATGTGGTCAGAGGATCAGGACAAAACGTCCTTCATTACTGCGAAAGACCTGTATGGCTGGCTAAGGATGCCTTTTGGCCTCCATAATGCCCCGGCCACCTTTCAAATATTGATCAATACAGTCTTTCAGCCACAGTTGGGAAGAAACATGGAGGCCTATATTGATGATATGATAGTCAAGAGTCGGCAAGAGGAAGGTCATGTTGGTGATTTGAGAGAGACTTTCGAGACTCTCAGAAAATACAAGTTAAAATTGAACCCCAGCAAATGCTTATTTGGAGTCTTGTCTGGGAAGTTCTTAGGCTTCTTGGTAGATCAGAGGGGAATAGAAGCCAACCCAGAAAAGATCCAAGCGATTTTAGACATGAAATCCCCATCAAAGATCAAGGAAGTTCAGCGACTGACTGGTTGCTTGGCTGCCCTTGGACGATTTTTGTCCAAGTCAGGTGACAAGTGCCATCACTTCTTTGCCACGATTAAGAAGAGGGCCAAGTTTGAGTGGACAGCCGAGGCGGAGCAAGCGCTGCAGCAAGTCAAAAACCACCTTCAGCAGCTGCCTAGGTTGGTCAGTCCAGCCGAGGGGGAGAAGCTGTTTGTATATTTGGCTGTGTCCACTCAGGCTGTGAGCGTCGTTCTGTTGGCTGAAAGAGAATTCGTTCAAGTCCCAATGTACTTTGTGAGTCACGTGCTCAAAGATGCGGAAAACAGGTACACTCCCGTCGAGAAGTTTGGGTTAGCCCTCGTCATGGCCAGCAGAAAGTTAAGGCCCTACTTCTTGGCGCACAGTATATTCGTCTACACTGATCAACCTTTGAAGCATGTCCTGCAGAAGATGGAAGCCGCCGGACGAATGCTAAAATGGGCTGTTGAGCTTAACATGTTTGATATATCATTTGAACCAATGAAAGCCATTAAGGGGCAAGCCTTAGCAGATTTTATAGTTGAGCTTACTCGGCCAACCATAGAGCCGATTTCTGATCCAGCTGAAGGAAGGAAGCATTGGACGCTCATGGTTGATGGGTCGTCCACAGTCAATGGATGTGGGGCAGGCATCATATGTCAATCTCTAGAAGGGGACAAGTTTGAATATGCGTTAAGATTCCAATTCCAAGCGTCCAATAACGAAGCTGAATATGAGGCGCTTCTAGCTGGAATCAAAATGTGTAAAGCAGCAGGAGCTCTGGAAATTGAGGCCAAATCAGACTCTCTTTTGGTCGTCAGTCAAGTTAATGGAGACTTTGAATGTAAAGAAGCGTCGATGAGCAAATATATGCGTCTGATCAAAGATGAGGTTGAGCCTTTGAAACGATTTGTTCTCGACCAAGTGCCAAGGTCAGAAAATCATCAAGCAGACGCTCTCTCAAAATTGGCCGGCTCATTTGAAGGTGATGCGCCAAGAACAGTTTTTTGGGAAGTAAAACCCAAAAAGAGTATTGACCAAGAACAAATCATGTTTCTTAGCCGAGGAGCAGTGTGGATGGAGCCCATAATAGAATACAAGAAATCAGGACGGCTGCCATCAGATCCTGTGGAGGCCAAGTATGTGAAGGCTAGAGACAAGTGGTTTGAACTATGGGATGAGACCCTTTACAAGAAATCATTCAATCGCCCTCTCCTCAAGTGTATCACCAGAGAGGATGGCCTAGAGGTTCTGAAGGAACTCCATGAAGGAGCATGTGCATCTCACATTGGGGGAAGGGCATTGGGTGAAAAGGCTTTAAGGACGGGGTATTACTGGCCGACCTTAAAGGAGGATGCCATCGTCTATGCAAAGAAGTGTGATAGTTGTCAGAATCATGGAAACCTGCATCAGAAGCCGCCAAACTACTTAAGTCCCATCTTGTTCCCTCTGCCCTTTGCCAAATGGGGCATGGATATCCTAGGACCTTTCCCGGTGGCCGCTGGGCAAAAGAAGTTTGTAATAGTAGCTGTGGACTACTTCACTAAATGGATAGAGGCTGAAGCCATGCGAGGTATAACAACAAACGACGTCAAGGGCTTTATTTGGAAAAACATTATAACTCGTTTTGGCATGCCATAGTCCATCGTCTTTGATAATGGCCCAAAGTTTGAAACGCCAAAACTGAAAGATTGGTTGGCAGAAAGAGAAATCAAGGCTCACTTCACTGCAGTCGCCCACCCACAAGCCAATGGGCAAGTAGAGTCCTTCAACAAGATTCTATCCAATGGAATCAAAAGGAAGTTGGATAATGCCAAGGGACAATGGGTTGAAGAACTGCAGCTAGTGTTATGGTCCATTAGAACAACTGCCAAAAATTCTACAGGGGAGACACCCTTCATGTTAGTTTATGACTCTGAAGCCGTCTTGCCCATTGAGATTGAAGAACCCACCCTACGAGTCATGTTGTACACAGAAGATGCCAACTGGGCTGCATTGCGCACGGCTTTGGATCAAGTCCCAGAAGTCAGGGGCAATGCCTTGCTAAGAATGCAATTGTACAAGTTGCGAATGGCTCGGGAGTTTAACAAGAGAGTCGCTAGACGACCACTCAAGGTGGGTGATCTTGTTCTTAGGAAGATGGAGGCTGTTGGACGAGCCAAGGAGATGGGGAAGCTAACACCAAATTGGGAAGGACCTTATCTGATTATAGAAGAGCTGCGCGGTGGAACCTTTCGTCTCCAAGATCTGGATGGACGGATTATACAGCGCACTTGGAACTCAGATAATCTGAAGAAGTACCACGTCTAACTCAATCATCGTCAGGAATCTAGCTGAAAGTTGTAGTAAGTCCAAAGTGCCATGGCACAGACTAGAAAAAAGAATTGTATACATGTATCTTGGCACTTAGTCAAGCAAAATTCATATAATACAATTCCTACTATCTTATCGTCTGTATTTTCATGTTTATTTTCACCAAGTTAGTTCACCTTAGGGCATTAAATCAGATACTAGTCTAAAAGTTACAATAACTTGGAACAAAAATACTCACTTCTATGCCGAACATCACTCCCTCGAAGAGACCGGCCAAAAGTAAAACAACCTAAAGGTTGACAACACAAATTGGCAATCAAATTGACAAAATCTCTAGTAAGAGAAACGTCAAAGTCTCTAAGAGAAAGCTGACCAGAAATAAGCCCTTAGTAAAGGTTACTTATTTTCAAATACACGGGCAGCTAAGTAGTAAAGACCCTAGTAAGGGATCGCTACTTTCGGACGAGTGTTGCTCCCTCAAGGAAGGTGGCTAGGAAATTGTTAGATTATGTCTCTAAAGCTCGTCCTTAGCAATATCAGCAGGCTTGGCCACGGTTGGCCGCTCTCCTTCTTGGACTATGGCTCGTCCATCATATATGGTTGAGCTTAGCCCAAGAAAGGGGGGATGAGACAAGCCTATAGGACGAGCTAAAGAGAGAAGGTCGTCTAAAACGTCCACAAAATAGAAATGCCTTTGTAATATTTGACATTGCAGGACGAGTGTTACCAACTCAAGAAAAACGGCTAAAGTATGGCTCGTCCATGAGGCCATTCTGTATTGGCCGCTTTCCCAATTGGGGCAAGACTCACCTAAAAGGAGAAGACCATCTAGAGTACCAGAACGATCCTCTATAAGCACTTTTTTGAGAGATTTGTAATCGTCCTAGGACAAAGAAGGCAATCTTTTGCATTATGTGCTTTGCAAACCGTCCAAATACCCGGATCGACCAAGGGCAAGGATCAGAAGTGGCATGCGTAATTCATTTAAATTTTGTAGACCGTCCAAAAGTTCAGGACGAGTCTCTTCTTTTACTTGGATGCATTTTGGAAAGATTTTCGGTCGTCTAAAGGCAAGCACGTTGCTATTTCCTTAAACATTTGTGATGATCGTCCAACATTCAGGACGAAGCTCATTCAATACTTAGTCAAATTGGAATTCAGAAAAATAAAAGACAGGCAATTGACAAAAATTCTCCTTCATATATGATTGATCAAGAATTACAACCTAAGAACTGAAGAGTTAAAGGTACAGCGGCAAACAAGCTAAGAAACATGAAAATAAACCTAAAAGTAGGCTTCGTCTTCAGCAAGAGTTTCTTGGTCGTCTTCTGGGTTCTCCTCCTCAACCGCAGCTTCGTCGTTCGAATCCAAAAACTCTGGAGGTTCCTCGGCACATACCATGGCCTGATGAACGCTCTGTTGATACTCCAGACGACGAACGAAGCTGGGGACCTCAGCTTCCTCAGCCATCATCTCAAAGGCTTTGATGGCCCAACCCTTAGACGTTTCAACGACATGAGCCAACCCTTCCTTGGCATCATCAATAGCCCTGGCCGCCTCCCTTTCCAGACGGGCAGTCTTCGCCCTTAGGAGAATGTTCTCCCTCCTCAGTTGAACGGCGGCAAGGAGAGCAGCATCTTTTTCACCCTTTAGATCTGTAGAGACAGCATCAATGACCATCTTCAGACGGTCCTGCTCCTTGTATAGGTCGTTAATAGTAACAAGATAATTCTTGTTTTCGAACTCCTGAAGGGCTGATCTCTTCTCCAAAGCCTCCAGAGATTGACAATGAAGGGTATTAGCCATCTCAATGTCATGGATGGCTTTGTCGCCTGCCGTTGTAGCCAGGTGGACGAGCTGCTTATTCTCCTTTCTCAGCTCCCTCGCCCACTCTTCAGTAAGCATGCTGCAAGCAAAAAGCTGGGACAAGAAAAACAGATCAAGTCATTAGACGAGTTATAAAAACACAGCAATTTTGAACAAGTATAAACCAAAGCCGGCAAAAAACTATACCTCAGCAACAAGTTGAGACATGTAGCCCACATGCCCGGCCGATGCACCCCTTAATCCTTTGATATAGGATTCAGGGTAACACTTTAAGAGCTCCTGCTTAAGCCGATCTTTTTCAGCCTTCGACATTTTTGCGAAAGCAGGAGAAGACTCCTCGTCCGAGTCTATGGTAGGAGGAGCTGGGGGTATAGCGGGGCCTTTGCCCTTATCTTAAAGAGGGGGAGAGGCAGTTATCTGGATGGGAAAAACGATGGCTTGTCTATTGGAAGGACTCATAGACTGTCCACCGACCCGCACTGTCCTAACTCTATTCGGATAATACGACTCACCAGACGAGATGGAGGCCGTCCTAACAGCCAGCGGCATCTGCGACACCAACTTTGCCACCGAACCACTGAAGTCGGGGTAGTTCTCAACAGCCGTTTCAGGCCCTGGAACCACCAAAGCGAAGGCTGACTCTGGCCTGACTTCAGCTAAGTCAGAAGGCAAAACGTCCAACTGACCAGTGGGGTCAGAACTCTTCTCCCCCTCGGCAGGAGCAGCAGCAGAAGGCCCCTCTTTCAGGACCTTATCTTTAGGGGGAGGCATGGTTTTCGCCCCAACATCACCAGCAGGAGTCGTCTTCTCTGCCCTCTTCCTTGTAAAGCCTTTAGGTTTTTTCGCTGGAGGTTGGTCCGCTGCCGCGGTAGGCCTCTTTTTGGACGAGGACGACTTCCCAGGTGGGAGTTTGTTTGTAGGAGCATTTTTCTGCAAAAAATAAACAAGTTATCATACTGATCGTCCAAAGGGCAAAAGTTCTAAGAAAAAATTACAAGGTCTCAGACGAAAATCACTCAAAGAAGGAAGGCGTCCTATAATCAGCACCTCCTTTCCTAAGGGGACCTCGTCCGAAAAAATTTCCAAACGCAGACGAGGCTGATACAAAGGAGGAAGCCGTCCCAAAATTGGACGGACTAAAATGACTCCCGTCCAAGGACTGGAAATCAACTCTTCGTCCAGTTTCAGAACTTAAAACCTTTTAGACGAGCATGGCCCAAAGGAGGTGGCCGTCTAAGCATGGACGCTTTCCTTCTTCGGGTTATCCTCGTCTAGTGAAAAGTACAATGAATTGGACGAGTCCCAATGGTACTCGTCCAAAGACATTCAACATTTCGGACGAGAATGGCCCAAAGAAGGTGGCCGTCCAAGCATGGACGCCTTCCTTCTTCAGGTGATTCTCGTCCAGAGAAAGATATTTAACATTTCATACGAGAATGGCCCGAAGAGGGTGGCCGTCCAAGCATGGACGCCTTCCTTCTTCAGGTGATTCTCGTCCAAGAGAAAGGCATTCAATGCCTCAGACGAGAATAGCTCAATGAGGACGGACGTCCATGCTTGGACGTTTTCCTTTTTGGGTAATGCTCGTCCAATTTATGGATGTAAATTCATGACAAGTCAGAATGATCCTCGTCCTAAAAAAAAAAAATTTATGTTACCAATGTTTCAGCCCTTTTCTCGGTGCTGCTCTTGGCGTATTCCTTCCATAAGTTGTCTGTAAATTTAGACATACTTATATTGCCCGTCCACGAAGCTTTGAGACGTTCTCTGGCCGAGTCTGCAAAAGAGATGAAAAATGGTTAGTCTGATGTGCTACGGACTAAGAAGTTTTACTTGGAGAATATGAGTGTATACCTCTATCATCGGCCAACCGCAAGCCGGCGGCTACCAAGAAGTCATCATGGTAAAACATTTCTTTAAAGGGAATCCAGTTAGATGGTCCCTTAAAAGATCGTTGGCCGGGCCTGGAGTACTCCTTTATTCTGAAGTACTCCACCACCTCTTCGTCAAAGCTGTCCTCCAACTCCAGCCAATACTGCTTCCGTCCAGTATTCGTGACGGATCGATTGTAAAATCTATAGCTCTCAGTGGCGGAATCGTTGGGCGCCCGTAGGAAGATGAAGTCAGCCTTCCATTCGTGCATCTTTGACGGCTTGCCCCAAGCCGTCATGAAGCCTGGACGGTTGCAGATGCTGAGCCATGCCCCGTCCACGGCCCCAAGTACCTTAGCCGCATAATGGATGTGAGTAAAGGCTTGAAGAGAAAGGGCTAGGCCGCGCAGCTCACAGACGGCAATGAACGTCAAGACGTTGTGCCAACCGTTTGGGGCTAGTTGATTATGGCCGATGTGGTAGTAATGCAGCACTTGGTCTATGAATTCGTGGAGAGGGAACCTCAACCCCGCGTCCAGGGCCAGCTTGTAGACGGTGAAGTGGTTCTTGGGCGCGCTCAGTATCGTCGCATCCTTATTTGGGATGATCCAGGAGAAGCCCGGCATGGGCATGTAAGATGATAAATAGCTAGGGTCTGGTCCAATTTTTTCTAACCACTTACGATTTACTAAAATGAAGCTAGGGTCAGAAAGGGGACCTAAGCGTCTTCTAATTTCTGACGAGGTAGTGGAGACCTCGTCTGACTCTTCGGCAGCATCAGATTCACTGCCGTTATTACCTTCACTGATTTCCTCCATAGTAACGTCCCTGCCAGAAGGAGTGGCCTCAGGGTTTATTTCGGAGTCTTCTTTATGGTCAGAGGAAGGAGGCCCGCCCAAAGGCACATCACTTTGGATCTC
Organism: Beta corolliflora; assembly: GCA_947648045.1. NCBI lineage: Eukaryota > Viridiplantae > Streptophyta > Magnoliopsida > Caryophyllales > Amaranthaceae > Beta > Beta corolliflora. The sequence goes on from CANSZD010000313.1 coordinate 1,967,349, forward strand.
TCTTGCCTCATCTGGCACCCGTCCAGTAGATTCCTCCATATCTGAGCTGTTTGACGGGATTATTACTTTTCGTCGTAGACGGGCCGTTTGCTTGACGCGCGCCAGATTACCCTGCACAGGTAAAGACTGGGTCGTCTGACTTTCTCGGCCAAAACCACAAAAAAATATATACCCGGTCAGAAGAGGCCCAACTCTAGAATGCCCCGAAGAAGAAGTATCGGTTCTAGGGTCAAGACAAGCTCTTGGTCGGCTAGGATTATTTGACGAAGAATATTCCATTTTATTGATTTTCTAAGAAAAAATAAAGAATAAAGAAGAATGAAAAGAACAAAGAAAAGATACCTGCTAAAGCGCCTGGACGATTCGGTGAAGAAAGTTGAGGCTGGACGATCTCTCTCTTTCTCTAGAAAATTTGCAGAGCTTCTCTCTCTAGAAAAATTTGTTCAAGGTGTGAAATGATTCAATGTGCTCACACCAAGGTTATTTATAGAGGGGTGAGAAACCTGTGGAGCCGATCAAAGATGACTAAAGAAAGAGTAAAACGGTCGATTATGACCGGTAAAACCCAGGAAAAGGCGCGTCATTTCCTTCATTTCAAATAAAACTACCTTAGGTAAAAAAGTCTTAACTGTCAGATGGGCCTAATGAAGCTACCTTGGGTAAAAGGGCCTTAACCGTCAGATGGGCCAACAGTGAAAACCCTTTTAGGGGCAAATGTTGTAGCCTAAAATCTACGGTTCCTTTGAAGACACTTGGGCTCATCTGAGTCGTACACGTGTCCTCTCCTAATAAGAAGAGGATGAAGGTCTAACCCTTGTGTTTGATTCAGTTGGGAGGAAAAGGCTTTATTTTTCTGGCCCAACAGTTGGTCAGAGCCCAGCCTTTGGAGGTGGCTATTAGTGAGTGGTTGATAATCCTTCACAAATCATGGCCTGCCACGTGTCATGATATGATTCCTTAGCCAATCAGATGTCTCTATTCTAGGGTTGATTTTAAGGTTAGCTGTCATCTTGCTATCACTATAAATACCCCTGAAATCAGGAGAAAGATCATTCAATGCAAACAGTGCAAAGTTACTCTGAAAAAATACTCTCTCACTTTCTCTCTCTATCTCTACTTTCTCTTACTACTCCTGATATCTGACTTAAGCTCCAGGGTGGGTCCCTTTTTGCAGGTTCGTGAACGAAGCTCAGACGTGGAGTAAGTTGATTCAGACATTGTTGCATAAGTCTCCGAGGAAGAACATCTAAGGGTTACTAGTTCACTTGCTAGACAAGAAAGCTCAGCTTATAGCTTACTTGCTGGACAAGATTCAGACTAAACACTATCTATAATGAATAACACAACTGAATAGTTATATAATTATCAAAAAAATAAGTAATTACAAAAGATGGTTAATTCAAAATGTAGTATGTACCCAAATGTAGAAATATGACCAAAATAATACAGTATATCTCATATGAACACCAAGGTCTTACAAAAGAACATGTATTGCTAATTAAACACTATTGAGTTCATTAAGAAGATATTCTTGCTTCTGAGCTTCCTTCCATTTCCGATTGATTTGATTTGTGAGATCTTGACACCATAATGTATCATTAGTTGTCTGAACTAGTCGAATTGAACTGATACAAGAAATGAAAGAGCAGTAGTTAAAACAAAATTATTCAAGTTTATAATACAATAAACATAAGTTTTCAAACATACAATTAACACATTGTAATAATACAATGAACATGCTCCCACACACAATAAATATATGACCAAATATAACGAGCATGTGACTAAAATGAACATACTAGTAATAAACTGGATAATGAATTGAACATTTGGAATTTTGGAATGAACTTTTATAAAAAATTTAGTGTAATAAACACATTCTTTCTGTTGAATGAACAATTGCAATTTTGGATTGAACATTTTCGACTAATTTCAAATTTTAGTATGTTTTCGAATTTTAAAAATTCAAAATTGCCAAACAAAATTAACCAAGTTTATAATACAATGAACATAAGCTTTCAAACATACAATTAACACATTCTAATAATACAATGAACATGCTCCCACACACAATAAATATATGACCAAATATAACGAGATGTGACTAAAATGAACATACTAGTAATACAATGAACATCAGCCTAAAAATGTGCACCTTGTATTTGTAAATAGTACAATAAACATCACATAATCATACAAAGAGCATTTGAACAAATATCACACATTTATAGATAAATATATGATAATCAACTCATCATTAATTCATATCATTTTATTGAATATATTACAAACACACAATGAACATATGACTGAAATGCAATAAACATCTGAGCAACATGTGTTTCAGTGAACATATGCTAATAGGACAATGAACATATGCCATAATTCTTGTTATTAATGCAATTAATATGTGTCAAACACACAATGAACATATAAATAAGGGATATTATCTCAGATAACCCTGACTTATAGGCCTTTTTCCAATATAACCCTGACTTTGGCAGCCCTGTCTCCGATAACCCTAAACTTGGTTTTTGTCATTAAACTGGACGGAATTATAGACGGCGTTAAGTAGACCCTAACTTGGTTTGACTTTTGCTAAATTCATGTCTTTCTCTCTCTTGTTCTTCATCTCTTCTCTCTCTTGTTCTTCATCTCCTCTCAATCATTCCTCCATTTTTCCCAAACTCATAACAAAATCCATATTTTTCCCAAACCCATTTACCCAAAATCATAAATTGCCAACACTCTTTTTAAAGCTTTGTTTAATTTGACCCAACATTCTAAAATTAGGGCTTTTTTTTGGTGAAGTTCAGAATTTTTCCAATTTCAGTGTTTTCCTAAAAACTGGGTCTTGATTTTTCCAATTAAGCTGATTTTGTTTTCGTGCTGAATTAGGGTTATCAAATAATATAGGACCAATTTTGTTCTTCATCTCTTCTAAAAACTGAAATCAAACATCAACCCAATTCAATTAAGCACCATTAAAAACAACCGGTGGCCGACGAATGAGGGTGCGAGGATTACGCTTGCGGTGGAGAGCGCGACTCACGAGGGGTTGAGCGAGAGAAATGAGGGTGCGAGGAAGACGCTTGTGGTGGTTCAGGTGGCCGACGAATGAAGGCAGGGGGTGGAGAGTAGTGGTGGTGCGACGGTTTACCCGGTGGTTAGAAGGTTGCGGTGGGGCAGCAGGTGGTGCTATGAGAAGAAACCCGAAACAGAGGAGAGAGAAAGTGAAGCAGGCCCTTTTGGGCTGGGTTTCTCGGCGTGTTTCAGGGCTATTTCCGGCGGGTTTCAAGGCTATTTTCGGTGAGTTTGTGACTTAAAATGTAAATGGTTGTTGTTTTTCATCCGTAAAACAATGGCTTTTATAAATGGTTAATTTGAAAACCCCATCTTCAAGTTTTTTTTTTAGTTGTTTTCTTTTGTGGGTTGATTATTACTGTCAAATTTATTGGCCCAAATGACGCACCTATAATCCTGTACCCGATCACAATTTGTTGATATTACCTGAATTTGATGATCGAAAGCAACTTCTTCCTCATTTACTCCCCATTCTCTCTCCTCTACGGAAGAATTGAAATCAAACTTGTAAATCAAGACCCAGAAAATAAAATCAGTAGAATAAATAAAAAATAGGGTCAAATTAAACAAAGCTTTAAAAAGAGTGTTGGCAATTTATGATTTTGGGTAAATGGGTTTGGGAAAAATCTAGATTTTGTTATGAGTTTGGGAAAAATGGAGGAATAATTGAGAAGAGATGAAGAACAAGAGAGAGAAGAGATGAAGAACAAGAGAGAGAAAGACATGAATTTAGCAAAAGTCAAACCAAGTTAGGGTCTACTTAACACCGTCTCTAATTCCGTCCAGTTTAATGACAAAAACCAAGGTTAGGGTTATCGGAGACAGGGCTGCCAAAGTCAGGGTTATATTGGAAAAAGGTCTATAAGTCAGGGTTATCTGAGATAATATCCCTATAAATAATTGTATCTAACATCTGAACAAACACATAATAAACATATGGCTAAATATAATAAACATATGACCAACACGAATTCAATGAATACATTGTAATAATACAGCGAACATATATTTACAGTACAATGAACATTACCTGGGTTTTTTCTAGATGTTGAACTCGTTCATCTCCTTTGTTCATTGGGATCTCTCCTTTGTTCATTCGGATATCAATTGCAAGGTTGTTTTCATTTTTTCACAAACCACTATATTTTCACTAGAAAAGAGGGAAAAAAATAAGAAATGAAAGTGCAAAATGTAAAAAAATGTTCTATTTTCTTACATTTCAATCTTACATTACTACTTGATAGCAAGTTTAGTGTATTCCACAAAATGAGGCACATCAAGATGCAGCATAATTTTAGTTTTTAAGCATTCAAAAATAAAGTTGCATTGAGGTTATAAAGAAGTAAAGAACGTTCAGGAGTATTCAGTATCACTAATCCAGGATAGGGTACATACAAAAATGGGCCACTTAGCAAAGGAAATGCACTCATATATAGTTCCACTAAGGTGTTGCAACATCTCCAATAGAACAAACCTCCAAGAGTAAATCCTATAACATGGAATATTGATTTCTAAGAGCAATAGAGTTTAACTATGCCACAAATTAGAATGCTAATTCCTGAATAATTTATACAAAAAAAAGTTACTCTTTGAAATAACCTGAACACAGAAGGAAGCTTGGAGATAGATATCGTTTTTACCTTTGTCAAATTTCCATGGACTTTAACCGTCACAATAAGAGTACTTATCATGATTATATGTCATTCTCATCTTTTCTTGTCTTCTCTTATATTTTGAATAAACACATATATAGGCTCTTCACATTTCCCTTGACAAGCAAATGAGATTTACTTTCAATCCACTTTCTCTTCAGGAAATTAGCTGTATATAACAAAGCCAAATCCTAGAAGAGAAGATCTAGTTTATACACAAGTTCCAGTACGGTATCATCTTACATATCGACAGTATATGAGATTGTAATTCTGCATCTTATTGATCTTTTTAAGAGGTGAGAGTTTCACTTGTAAGTAGTTTCTCAGTGTCATGTCAAATGAAGCTTAATATGCTACTTTGTAAACTTAAACTAAGGGTTTACATTGTCAAAATTAATCAAGGACTATTTGTTCAAGTCCATAATGGCAGCCTATGCACCAACTTTTCTACCCGAAATAAGAGCTATTTGTAATTGTAAGAACTCCTCTAGTCCTCTTCATTCTCAAGTACGTCTCATTTCAGTTTCATGCACATAGCTTATTTGACAAGTACATACCAAAATATGAAATGTGAGATAATTAGTACTAATCATAAGGTTACATGATTTCAGGATAAATCATAATCCTTATATCTTGAAATTCCCATACCAACCTCAATATATCAATGAAATATGTTCCTAGTTCTCTCAGATCAAAAAGTTAAATAATTAATGAAATACACACTAAAGGATTCAGAAAGAAAGAGAGCAAAATAAATTACCAATATCGTACCATGAAAGGACTAACATGTAATGATTTTGCCGCCACGTCAGAGTTTGGATTGAAAACAAATGAAACTCTCTCTCCCCATGGCGTATTAGTAACCTACACAAACAAAATCAGATATGTCAACATCACAGCAACAAGCAAGACTTGATAAACTTCGAAAGCATTAAAAGGATTTTGCAATATATTTCAAATTAATCAAGATAATTGTACAGGTAATTTGAATGTGATGCAACTATTGCAATCCATCTCCTCACATTATGATGGTTCCAAAAATACAACTAGAAGTACATGTTATACCTTTAAAACCTTCATGAACCATTGTTTTTACAAGAAGATGGCATGAATATGTTCCTGTTTTATCTTTGCACCTAGAAGACTACTGACTTATAAATTAGTCTGGCCTTTTGGTAGTATAATTTATCGATATGTTCTGATAACATATAAATATTATAGTATGTATCATTAAACACTTTCAATTAATCCTCGACGTTTCCAACTTAGGAGTACTTTGTTTAGAAGTACAAGCTATGGTATTGAAGTAGAAAATCCATGCAATATTTGTTCACATAATTGTACATGAGTAAGTGTGAAACATGGACCTAATTGAGAACTTTAACTAAGGAAGATGATAAATTAAGTGGTCATTTGGTTGTACATAGAAAGTCATATTTCCTAGGAAATTGATTGTTCCATATAATTGCACATTCCCGAAAGTACAAAATTGGGTTTGGTTAATGTCATAGGACCAACTCAACCAAAAGGTTAAGCTGATGATTGGAGTCCCAGGAATAGTTTTATATTCTATCACGCCCCCTCACACGGGAGCCCATTGGGCTTGAAGTGTGGATGCAGCACATGACTCACTCTTACCTGTCGCTAAATATTCCACTTAGAAGCAGGGTTGGATGAGATTTGAACCCGTGACCTTTATGTCACGCTAGCTCTGATGCAATGTCAAAGGACCAACTCAACCAAAAGCTTAAGCTGATGGTTGGAGTCTAAGGAATAGTTTTATAGTTTATCATGAAAAGTAGAACTTCCTACGGGAAGTTCCACTAACTTAGAGGACCTAAGTCGATAACTACCTCTATTTCATGGAACATATAATTTTCTAGAAAGTGCAAATTCTTATGCTTCTTTTTCAACCAAACAACTCCACTTTTTTTGACTTCTAGAAATTTTTAAAATTTTATGTTTTCGTATGTCAACCAAACAAGCACTAATATAATGTGCTACTCCATCTACTACAAATTGATTCTCAGAAGGAATCTCTCTATCTACTTAAAAGTTTGATAACCTCATACCATTGCAATTTTATTATGTTTAAGGATGGTGTTGTTAATTTCCTCCCTGAAACTGTTTCAGATCATAGTCCATGTGTAATAAAGTTGACTGATAATGTTATTGATAAACCTAAACCTTTTAGTATTTTCAATATGTGGGTGCAGGCTGAGGAGTTTAATGGTATAGTGCAGACTGGTTGGCAGAAGCAGGTCTATGGGGTGTCTATGTTGAGAGTGGTGACTAAGCTCAAAGGGTTGAAAAAAGAGCTGAAAATTTTGAATAAAAAGAGATTTTCTAATATTGAGCAGGCAGCAGAGGAAACCTTGGCTACATTGAAAATTATCCAAGGTCAGATTCAGAATGATCCTGGTAACTAGAAGTTACATAGGGAAGAAAAAGTTGTTAGAGAGGAGTATAAGGAGAAAAATAAAGCCAGAATGAGTTTTTTTAAAGCATAAAGTTAAACAAAATTGGCTAAAAGGTGGAGATGCCAATACTAGTTACTTTCATGCTTGCTTGAAGCAAAGAAGAGCCTATAATCATATTTATAGATTGAAGAATATGGAGGCAGTCTGGATGGAGAAGCATGAGGATTTGGAGGCAGCCTTTTTGCAATTTTATCATAAGTTGCTTGGTTCAACTCACACAAGTAGGAAGAAAGTGAGTAAAAGAATTATTCAAGAGGGTGCTTTGTTGAGTGAGGAGCAGCAATAGATGCTTTGTCTGAATTTCACTAGAGATGATGTCAAACAAGCAGTGTTTGAAATTAATAATGACAAGTCTCCTGGGCCAGATGGTTTCACGAGCTATTTTTTCAAAAAGTCATGGCAGTGTGTTGGTCAGGATATCATTAATGTAGTTTTGGACTTTTTTCAAACTGGTAGGTTGCTAAAGCAAGTAAATGTTACAACTTTGTGCCTCATTCCTAAGTGTGATCAGCCTATGGATGTCACACAATTTCTTCCCATTGCTTATTGCAATGTTTTGTACAAAGTCATCTCCAAAATGCTTTGTACAAGGTTAAAGAGAGTGCTTCCTACTTTGGTGAATTCAGTGCAAAGTGCTTTTATTGAAGAGAGGGTTATCTTTCATAATATTTTCCTTTTCCATGATATTATGAAACAATACAAGAGGAAGAACCAGCCTGCAAGGTGTACAGTTAAGGTGGATTTAAAGAAAGCCTATGACTCTCTTAATTCTTAAAGAGTTGTTAATAGGCCTGAAGTTCCCTATGCAGTTTGTTAATTGGATAATGGTGTGTATCACAACACCTTCCTTCTCTTTGAGTTTCAATGGAGTTTTAAGTGGGTTCTTCCAATGTAAGAAAGGGTTGAGACAGGGAGACCCTATCTCCCCTCTCCTCTTTGTCCTTGCTATGGAATATTTCACTAGGCTGATGAACAGAATGAGTAGAAGAAGTGATTTCAGCTTCCACTACAGATGTGGCCCTCTAGCTTTGCATCATCTGATTTTCGCAGATGACTTGATGCTCTTCAGCAAAGGTGATGTAAAATCTGTTGTACTCTTGAAGAGAACTTTGAAAGCTTTTGTAGAAACTTCTGGATTGGAAGCTAGTAATGATAAGACTACCATTTATTTTGGCAATCTCTCAGAGGACACTCAAAATAGTATTCTTCAGATGACAGGTTTTAGGAAAGGTGAGTTTCCATTTCGCTACTTGGGTGTCCCTATTACCTCAAAGAAGATTAACAAGTCTGATTGTGATTTATTAGCTGATAAGATTTTGAAAATAATTATGTCCTGGTGTTCAAGACACCTTTCTTATGCAGCCAGAATTGTGTTGGTTAATTCTGTCCTTCTTAGTCTACAGACATATTGGGCACATATTTTCATCTTGCCTAAGAATGTGTTGAATAGAATTACACAAATATGTAGATCTTTTTTGTGGGAAGGAAAAGTTTACCTAAGTAAACCTCCTTTGGTTGCTTGGTGTTGGGTGTGCCTTCCTAAGAAGAATGGGGGGCTGGGAGTGAGGGATTGCATTGCTTGGAATATGGCAGCTGTGGGAAAATATGTATATGGCAGGTGACCAACAAAGAAGATTTATTGTGGATCAAGTGGGTTCACCACATGTACATTAAGGATTGCAACTGGTGGGAGTATAAAGCTCCTACAAATGCTAGCTGGGTGTGAAAAGGTATTTGTAGAGCTAAAGAAGTGTATAGAGATGGATATAATGGCAGGAATTAGTGGTTGAATACTGATTAGAAGTATACAATCAGGGAAGGGTACAAATGGATTAAAGGTCCATATGTTACAGTTGATTGGCACTATTGGGTTTGGAATGAAATGAATATTCCAAAGCATTGACATTCACTGCCGGTCTCAAGCCCGGATAAAGGAGGAGAGTTGCGGTAGGTTTGGGGCGGCCAGCATAAAACATAGTCCCATATCATGACATGAATCGACAAATGAAAAACGTGGGGGCGTCCCTACTCGACGCGCCGCACTTCATAGACCGGGTGTAGTGATAAGTATGCAAGGGTTGCTAGGTCGTCGCCGAAGCGGCGCGCCATCCTGCGCCGGGGTGGTGTCAAATATGAAGGGTTCCCGCATCGGTGACGGGTGCGGGTAAAGAAGTTAGTCCGGGGTAGTGGTAGTGGTAGGGGTAGAGGTTGCGCTTTGAACATGGAACATTGGCTCTTTGACTGGGAAGATCGGCGGAGGTGGTGGAGGTTATGAGGAGGCGAAAGATTCACATAATGTGCCTTCAAGAGACTAAGTGGGTTGGTGGAAAAGCAAGAGAACTAGCCCCGTGGGGTTATAAGCTTTGGTACTCCGGAAAGGATAAGTGTAGGAATGGAGTAGGCATCATTATTGATAAGGAATATATTGATGATGTGGTGGAAGTTTCGAGGAAGAGTGACCGCATTATGAGTACCAAGCTAGTATTAGGAGTAATGCGGTGACTATCATAAGTTTATATGCGCGCAAGTAGATTGGAAGCATTTATTAAACAACAATTTTGGGAGGATTTGGAGGAGGTTGTGCAACGAGTGCCTATTAATGAAAAATTGATCATTGGTGGGGATCTTAACGGACATGTGGGCACTAGTCGAGTTGGCTTTGAGAGCATTCATGGAGGTTTTGGGTATGGGGAGAGAAATGAAGTCGGAAGTGATATCTTGGATTTCGCATTAGCTTATGGTCTTAGTATTATGAACACTTGGTTTGAGAAAAGAGAATCTCACCTTGTGACGTATAGGAGTGGAAGTAACGCGAGTCGATTGACCTCTTTTTAGTAAGGAATGGTTGGCGGAAGAGTTATACAAACCGCAAGGTGATACCGGTGAGAGCGCGACCACCCAATATAGACTAGTGTGCTTGATTTCGGGTAGGAGTCTTTAAGAAAGCGAAAACCCAATGTGGAGCCGCGAATCAAGTGGTGGAAGCTCCAAGGGGAGCACAAAGAGAACTTCTTAGCTAAGATGGCTAATAAAGATATTTGGGCTTGTAACATGGAAATGGATGTAGATTCGATTTGGACAAAGATAGAACTTGGTATAAAGGAAGTGGCGAAAGAGGCCCTTGGAGAATCTAAAGGAACTGTACCATCAAGTAAGGACACATCTTGGTGGAACGAGGAGGTGAGACAAGCGATAAAAAACAAACGAGAAAGTTATAAACTTTTGGGAAAAGATAGCAGCGATGTGAACTATGAGAAGTACAAAGAGGCGAGAAAAGAAGCCAAGAAGGCAAGATTTGGAAGCTAAAGCACTGTAAACAAAGAGCTTTATGCAAGATTGGATACGATGTAAGGTGAAAAAGACATTTATAGAATTGCGCGTATGAGGGACAAGAAGACAAGAGACATAAGAAAGGTAAAATGTGTCAAGGGTGTGGACCAAAGAGTGCTTGTGGAGGATGAAGAGATAAAGGATAGGTGGAGGTCGTACTTTGATACCTTGTTCAACGGTGATAAAGCACAAGACATCGGGGATGTACACATTCCGCCAAGTATGTTAAATCGAGAGTTTATGAGGAGGATTCAAAAGGGAGAAGTCGTCAAAGATTAAAAAAGATGGGATTCAAGAAAGCTACGGGCCGATGGCATACCTATCGAAGTTTGGAGGTGTTTAGGGGGAGAGGAATCGAATGGCTGACAACATTCTTCAACATGATTTGGAGACACAACAAAATGCCATTAGAATGGAGGAAGAGTACTTTGATTCCTTTGTATAAGAACAAAGGCGATGTACAAGATTGTACCAACTACCGAGGAATCAAACTAATGAGTCATACGATGAAACTCTGGGAAAGGGTGATTGAGCAAAGACTTAGGAAACATGTGAAGATATCTGAGAACCAATTTGGATTTATGCCTGGAAGATCGACTATAGAGGCCATCCACCTCTTAAGACAAACAATGGAACATTACCGTGATAGGAAGAAGGATCTACATATGGTTTTCATTGATTTGGAGAAGGCATATGATAGAGTACCAAGAGAAATACTTTGGTGGGCGTTGGCAAGGAAAGGTGTTCCACAAAAATATATAGATATCATCAAGGATATGTATGAGGGGGCAACTACGAGTGTGCGGACTACGTGGGGAGGACAAGAGTTTCCTATTACGATCGGAGTGCATCAAGGTTCTCGCACTTAGTCCCTTTCTCTTTGCCCTAGTCATGGACTAACTAACGAGGTCAATTCAAGATGATATACCATGGTGTATGATGTTTCAGGATGATATTGTGTTGATTGATGAAACAAAGGAAGGTATTGAGAGAAAGTTGGAATTGTGGAGACATACATTAGAAGCCGGGTTTTAGATTGAGCGTAAGTAAGACTGAGTATATGGAGTGCAAGTTCAGTGGGGTTACAAGCGAGGCGGAGGGCGGTCACTTTGGATAGCAAAGTGGTTCAAGGATCGAACGTCTTCCGTTACCTAGGATCCATTCTCCAAAAGGATGGAGAACCTGGATGGAGACGTGGCTCATAGAATTAACGCGGGTTGGTTAAAGTGGAAAAGCGCCACCGGATTCCTTTGTGATTCCGGCATTCCCCAAAGCTTAAGGGAAAGTTCTACCGTACGGCAATTAGGCTCTTGTTATATGGCACCGAATGTTGGGCGGTGAAACAATGCCACGTCCATAAGATGAACGTGGCGGAGATGCGTATGTTGCGGTGGATGTGTGGCCACACAAGGAAAGACCGATTAAGAAATGAAGTGATCCGGGAAAAAGTTGGAGTTGCATCCATTGAAGAAAAGATGAGGGAGAATCGGTTAAGATGGTTTGGTCATGTGAAAAGGAGATCAGTGATGCACCGTGAGAAGAATTGAAGAGTGGAGGAGTAACCAAGTTGTAAGGGGTGGGAAGACCTAAGATGACTTGGATGAAGGTAATTGAAAGTGATATGAGGTTACTTGGGATTGAGGAGAGCATGACGTTGGATAGAAGTGAGTGGAGGGGCAGATCCATGTGAGGAAGGGGTGTGATTTCCGCATTTATTTGTTTTCTCAATGTGTTGGTATTAAAACCTTTTGTTGAAAACCTCTTTTAAAACTTGTTGGTGTAAACCTTGCTTTAAAAAAAAAAAAAAACCTTTTATCACTCTTGGCGATGCCATCTCCTTTGGTGACGGTTTCAGTTGACGATTCATGTTAGCCGACCCCAAATCACTTTGGGAATAAGGCTTAGTAGTTGTTGTTGTATTCTTTTATCTCCATCTTTTCTTTCGGTGCTCTTTTAGCAAACTTGTCTGCTCTCAGGTGATGAATTGGCTGAACATTAGAAGTTCTGGTGAGGAAAGCTTGCATACTTGATGGAAAAAATGGGGCAGAAGATACAGGAGCAAGAAGAAGCAAAAATTTGATATTCTGCCTTGGCTGCAGTGGTTTACCATGTTTGGTGTGAAAAAAATTCACGTTGAAGTCTGCTGGAGAGCTAGAGCCAAGATGACTGATGCTTGGCCTATTGATGAGAAGAATTGACTTCAGGCCCTTGAAGATGTAGTTAGTTAGCCTGTTGTTTGTTTGGTTTGTTTTTGTTACTGGTTGTTATTTGCTTGTTGTAGTGTTTGGTGGTTGTAGTTTTGTTGGTTGTTGTTTTGTTGTTTTGTAGTTCAGGCTGTAAGTTGGATTGGCTTTCCTTGCTTTGGTAATATATTTCTTACCTTTTACCAAAAAAAAAAAATTAAAAGATTCAATGATAATGGTTGGATTCGAGATGGGAGTAAGAATCAATGCCACAGCAATACACTTCTTCAAAGTGCTAGTAGGGGATTCCAGCTCATAGCAGTAATATAAACTTAATGGATTTTGCTCATATCCCACGCTAGGTGGTATTGTCAAGAGAAGACTGCAAATATAACGGCATTGGTAGCTTCAGAAATGTATACATATACAACTTAGAGAAATTTTCAACAGATTTATAGAATGATACACACAATAATGTCTTGAAAGAAATTTGGTTGTTCATTCTTCACAGCACAATCACACATATCTACATTATAAAATAGTTAGAATCCGACACAATAAGAGCTACGTAAAAACTAAAAAGAGAGGGTCAATAACCCAAAGTTTGACTTTTTAGCCGGTCGATGGAGTAATTATACGACATCTATAATACTGCATCAGTTTGTTATTAATTTGATCACTTTGTACTTTGACACTATTCACATACTTCACTTGACTGTCATTTATGCTCTATACCTGGACAATTTTACAATGACTATAATTTTATTGTAGCCACCATAACTTGTGTAATATGACCATTTATTTATAATCTTAGAGCCACACCATTTATTTAGTTGACTTTATAATTAAGCTATAATTAAAATTTATATATTAATAAATTTTTATATATTAATTGGCTTTAAATTCCATATATCTTTGTTAATAGTGATAAAAAATATCAAAAGAAAGAAAGGAACAATAATCCAAATGAGAAAGATGACTATGACTAAGTAACTGGCGTTCAACGACAATTTGTTTTCATTTTTTTATATTAAAACTAGCATTTTCTCCATTTTCTATGTTTTTAAGGATTAATTAAATCAATGGGCAAGATTAATCAATAAAAATAAATAGCTAAGATTTCAGTAGTTGTAATAGCTGCAATTTTATTGTAGCCATTGAATAGTCATTCTTCATACCTAAGGAAAAACATAAAATATAGATTCGTCTGAACATAAAGTTTCCAAAATATCAATTTTCTACAATTTGTACTTCTACAATCTACGTATTTAGATATATTTATGGTCAAAGTAGTTGGCATATTTACTTCAAAGTTAGTTATTATTGTTTAGGAACATGAGTTGTTAGTTTGTAGCTGAGGATGCTCAAAATAAAACGTTAGTGGGTTATTAGGAGGTTAGTGGTGGTCAAATATTTTAGGAGTAATTGTAGGACTACTTTTCTAATTGCTAGGATTATGTTGTCACCAACTTTCTATTTAAAGGTTTTATTATACTTTTTTTAGAGGAAGGTTTTATTTATTGTACTTTGATTTGATAAGTTGAATATATGCTCATCATTTTGCATTCTCTTCTTATCTCCTCTTCTTGTTTCTATAAAAGTTGTTTGTTGACAAAAATGAAAATCAAATACTGCAGATTAAAAAGATACAAGATAGTATCAAATAGTTTGGTGCCAATACATATATTTTCCAATTATATATAGTATTGTTTTGATGATGATTGGATACCAATTGAATTCTTTTTTTAAAAAGATAACTTTATTTTCTTTTGGTATCAATCATAACAACAATTGTTACCGATATGGGATGTTAGATGCAAGTCCCGCGCGCGTCACCCAGTTGCCTATATAGGATTTTCATGTTAGGTGCAAGTCCCGCCTCAATGTGACGCAGACTTTGACGTGTATTTTCATTAAAAAAAAGTAAGGTCACTAGTGAGATGCCGCATTTAAAAGCTCATTTACTCTACAATTTAGACAAAAATAGAATTAGATGGCTGGGATTTTGGGTAGAGACGGGTGATATTTTAATAGGTAAATTAATACCTCTGATGGCAAAAGAGTCTCTGTATTCCCCGAAGTATTTTTTTTCTATAAAGAAACTTAACAAATAACATCTTTTCCAACAAATTTACCAGAATGTTTTTTTTATAATCTATGTATTGTTTATTTGCAATTTTTGCAAACTGAGGTCTATCCTAAAATGAAAGACTGGGATGTCAAAAAAAAATTAAAATAAAATGAAAATACTGAATGATGAATCGTCTAGTTAGAGGCAAAATGAACTAGAATGCAGCCAAGAAATACAAAAGTTCTGCATGCAAATTGCAATGCAAGTAGTAAGACTTACACATATCCAGTTGTACCAGCAACCTTTCGAGCCTCATCAGTAGAGAGATGATTGGAAGAGAGTAAATGTGGCGAGTGATCAAGGTCAATGAGTGCATACTGAACTTTGTACTCAAATGAGTGTTGAATGGGGCGTCGACGTTGGTGCCAAACAACGCCTTCATAAAGAGTGAGGCCTTCGCCGTCGCAGGAGGATGATAGACAAGATAAACCATGACGAAAGAGGATTTAAAAGGGGAGGAGGAGAGAGAGTATAAAGGATGTGACGCAGTTCCAGATAATGGAGCCCACTAGATAGAGCAACTCCATTTTTTTGAGAGGTTGAGTTGAGATGGAATTTGCTGGTTTCAATGGGGTTGTTTTTAAGACTAGTTGGAGCACTGATGAGGTTAGTGGGTGAGTGGTAACGAGACAGTTCACGTAGTAGCTGGACTTTGGGCATTATTGACCATCCTCACGAGGAAGCTGTCTTCGCGAGTTTTTTTTCTTCTAAATTTTAAGTTTTTCCTATTTGGTAGTTGGTACCCGTGTGTTTGAGCGTGTTTTATGCTGTATCATTAATATTTTTTTGTCTTTTAAATCGTACTCTTAAATTATGTACTTCCTCCGTTTCAATTTAGATGTTACACTTTCCTTATTTAGCATGTTTCAATTTAGTTGTGACACTTTTTTTTTCCCTTAAATGGAAAGTTTTGGACTGTGCTATTACGATTTTACCCTTGTTTATACCATTTAATGAAATCGATTCCTACTTAATATAACCCCATTAATCCTAATGTGATTAAATGACTCCCACCAAAAATTAAACCCCCCCAACTACCTACCATCAATTGCATCAGAAAATAAAACCCCCAACCACCTGTTCATCAATTAAACCCCCACCCTCATTTACATCGATCCCTTCATCTTCATTCTTCAGTTCATCTTCTCCAAACCCCAATCCAACTTTCTCTCTCCTCACTTCGCCTCTATCTCTCTCCTAAAATCTCAACTTTCTCTCTTCAAATCTACCCTAATTTTCCGATCTAGAAGTTCGACTTCTCTCTCTCATCATTTTCGTCTTCATCACTCTCTCCTAAAAACTCCTCACATCTGTTAAACTCAGTCCCCAAAAAAACCCTAATTTTTAGCGAATATGTATGTACCAAATCTTTCTCCACTCACTGACGCACTTTTTGAAACCGATGATGAGGATGAATCTGATTTGATTAAGGAGTTGATGAAAGGTTTTATTGACGGTTCTCCTTGGCCCAGAAGATTGTTCGACAGTGGTGATGTCGAACAATTTCTCCGACCCTACGCTATGAGTGCTTTATCTGAGGTTGTGGAAGATTTCTATGCAAAAACCTCTCTTCCAAAGGAGTTTATCCCCCCAACTCCAGTCCCAGTACCCGACAGTCCGGAAAAAGGTAATATCTTGGCACAAACACCACCTAAAGGGCGAGTTTATCATTTGAGGCCGAGATGTTGTTCTGCGTCTAAGGGTAAGGCTGTTTTTATTGGGGGAAAAGGTGAGGGACTGGTTGATGGGGGAAAGGGTGAGGGTGGTTTGAGGACTACGGGCCAGATTATCTGTGGTCTGATGGCGCCTCAAGCGTATGCTTCAAAATCGGTCCGAAAAGGGGTGTCAAATAGAGGGAAAGAGAAAAAGGAGGAAAAGGAGAAAAAGGGGAAAGAGGTGAAGGGAAAGGAGAAGGCTGAGGCTGCTATCTGTGATGGGTTTCCTGTTTATGATGATGAGGGGAAGAAATTCGCCATGTATGTTGAGAATGATGGGGGGTGGTCTGTGTTTGAGGTGTATGAGGATATTGTCTCTTTTGATGATGAGGAACCCGTTCCTATGCCAATGAGTCCCTGCACAACCTCGGAATGGGATCCGGACTACCATGCCTTCCTACTCAGGCGTAAAGCCAGAAAAACTAGTCCCTGAGGTTTATTCTTCCTAACTTTGAGTTCTTTGCCATTCATATTACTGTTTTATTATTTATATATTGAGTCCCTTTAATATATTTGTGCAATGTTGGTTTGCTGATGTTCATGATTGTTGGGTTGCTGGCTGTGAGTCCATGATTGGTTTGAATTATTGTGAGTTGTGGGAGGACTTTGTTGGCTTTGTATGATGATGATGATTATATAGATTTCTTGGTTTGATTCTTGTTGGCTTTGGTATGGTGATGATGATGATTTGTTGGTATGCTTGTTATAAGTTGTGGGAGGACTTGTTGCCTTGGTATGGTGATGATGATGATGTTATGTCCCTGAATTGTATGATGATTTGTTGCCTTAGTATGATGATGATTAAGCTATTGTTATGTTGGTTATGTTGGTTATGAATTGTGGATGAATGAGCCCTGGTTTTGGTGTGGGTTATTTGTTGGTTTGAGTATGGTGACTTTCATATGTTGGTTAAACGAGTCCTGGTTGGCTGTTGGATTTTAATGAGTACCCTTGAGTACTTTGTTGCCTTGCCCAATCCAAATGATGAAGGGACTCATGTTTGTGGGCAGAGGAATAAGGTTGATTTGCTCCACATTGAATAATATTCATTGTGTTGAGGATTTAAATCAACCTCCCTATTTCTTCTATGACCCATAGTATTATCCCTGATGGATTTAGAAGCCCTATTTGAGTCCTTATGTTTATGATGAGGTACATGGCTAATGATATGATACAGTCACTATAAAACCTTACTGGTTGGGGGTAAATCTACTGAGTTGTTTGAGACCTTATGTGTGTTTCTGTTGGCAATATAATGAGTCCCATTTGTAGGTTGTTGGCTTAAGTCATCCAAATGATGAAGGGACTCATGTTTGTTGGCAGAGAATTAAGGTTGATTTGCTCCACATTGAAGAATATTCATTGTGTTGAGGATTTAAATCAACATCCCTATTTCTTCTATGACCCATATAATTCTCCCTGATGGATTTAGATAAGACCCATTTGACACTAATAAGCCTTAGATATGTTTAAAAGATGTAAATTTGAGTACAACTAAACAATTAACATAACCCATAAGCTAATATATATTGATTAATGTCTCTTGCAACACTGCTTTACAAACCACTCCTTAGTCTTCATTTGAACACAAAAAAAAGTTCATACTATACTACCCCAATTATCCAAACCTATTATGGTTTGCTTAGAAGTGTTGCTGCATTACATCTTCATGCTTGCATATGTATAAACCATCACATATTCACAAAAACTTGCCTTCCCACCTATATACCCAAAAAAAAAATTCCTGCACTTTTCTTCTTCAAAATGGTACTGCACTTTATCTGCTTCAAAATGTTGATGCACTCTTTCTTCTTAAAAATGTTGCTGCACTCTTTGTTCTTCCAAAATGTTGCCTTCTTCATTTTAAAAATTTACTGTATCATTTCATCAATGTAGTCAAATGCTTCACCAACATTAATGAACCTCTCATTAAGGAAAGCAACTGCCTCATCAATCTGTGATTGATCAACTGTAACATTTTGTGGAAGTAAGCCTTGCCTTTCCAGCCTTCTTTTTCCATGATGTGGGTTCTTATAGCTGTTTCCCCCCTTGCACTTAAGAATTTCAACCATGACATATTGATACTGTAGCCATGTATACTTCAACACTTCTGGGTCAAAAAAATCATAGTAATCTTGAACCTTTGTGATCAAATCATCTAGGGTCTTAGGAAATGACTGATACTGCAGTGCTTGTATAGCTCTAAAAAATCCTAAGTCTAGCACATTAAGGTCAGGAGACTGAGCTGGTTGATTTATCAATTGAATGTTGAACCCATTTTGAGTTGCTGCTGCCATAAATTGTGGGTCATCTGCATGAATATGTGGCCTTGCATTATCTTGCTGGATGTAGATGTCTTTTGACAAACCCTCGGGCTAATTTTTCATGATGGCAGGGATGACATTGTTGATAATCATATCCCTCATTCTTTGTTGTGTGACACTATCAAGTGCTTTAGTTATAGGTGTGCCTGCTCTTCTGTTTTTTGTTGAGTATTTGGCAGTCACATACTCAACAAATGGATAAATACCAAACTTTCCATCATGTATCATATTCCCTTCACTGTCCTTGATGGGTCTTGATGTTGCACACATGAACATAGCCTTTATTTTGTACGTCTTAGAAACACAACACCTGTAAGGATCATCCTCAGCAGGGAGTAAGTAGAACCTCCTCATATCTGGGTTTAAATAAAACCACTTCTCATCAATGTGAATTACATTATGCATATCAACAAATGTTGGTGGTTCTGTGCTGGTTGCTAGTAGTATATGTTTCAAAACCCATTGCAATCTATCCAACTTATGTTTCTCTGTCAACTTGGGATGGTTGCTGCATGTATGACTTCTGAGTTTTCCCTGTTTTAAGAGTCTATGCACAGCAACATGAGGTAGTTTAAGATGACCAGTAAATGCCCTAATACTTGTCCTCAAATGAAGTGGGACTGTCTGAAGCCATGCCTCATCATAGACTTTAAGTTTTTTGCCACATCTACCAAATTTTTTGCTCCTTACATCTATAGCATGGCCATTTGCTCTTTGTTGTTTTGCATCATTCCATAGTCTATCTAGTGTCATCCTATGAATCTTAAATTTCTTTGAAATTTTTCTTTTAACACCCCATGGAAGTTTACCATGTATTTCCAAAGTAAGAAGTTCATCAATTAACTTTCTTCTTGTTTGTAAATTCAATTCTGGTTTTTTTCTACTTGAACTTACATTGACATGTTGTTGTTGTTGATTTTGTGGTTCTGGTTGCTGTTGCTCATCTTCTGGTTGGTGGTATTCATGTTGCTGTGCTTGTTCTTCTGTTTCTGTGGCTTCACCTTCGTTGTCCGAGTACAAATTATCATCACTATCATTATGATTGCCCATTTCATGCAGCAGCAACTCCTCTTCCATGCCTTCAATGTCTAGGAGTTGTTGAAGGCTTTGAACACTAACCTCCTCAACATCTAATGGCTCCATTTTGGTAGATAGCTGTGAAGAACCAAGGCTGAAGTTGAAAGTTTTTTTTTGGAATTTCAGTCCCCCTAATTTCTAGGATTAGTACTAATTACAGTGATGTGTGTGCTGTGAACTAATTTAAAAACTTGATTGCTTGTGTAACTACACCATTCTAGGTGGAAAACATGTTTTCTCTCTCTTCATTTTGTGTAAATGCCCCTCATTTAATTTTGGTATATATAGAAGAGAGAGAGTATGGTGGTATTATTTTGGATATGTTGTCCACATTTAAATCTGATTTAAAATTTCAGAAATTTCAAAAGTTTGCCTCCAAATTTTTTTAGGGAGGAAGGAAATCTGACTTGGTGGGAAAAAGTTCCCACTAAATCCAATTCCCTCCAAACTGACGTGGGAAATGAGGAGGGAAATGAGGTGGTCCCTCATTTCTCTCTCCTATCTTCCTTTTTACCCCATGTGAAGTGGTCCCCCATCCCCTCCTAATCACTTTCCCTTACCCCTTCTTAATATCCCATTAAAATTTTGCATAGGGAGTTGTGAAAAAAAAAAGTGTCACAACTAAATTGGAACGGAGGAAGTACATGTTTTATATTATACGCTCTATAAGTTTAAATTAAGTTTTTCATTAATTTGTTATTTTCAGTTCTTTACACATGCATTAGAAGGGAGAAACAAATTTC